>JAJJHQ010006256.1:175925-221670 GCA_021223825.1 Drosophila ironensis
GCCGCCACAACGGCGGCTGCGGCGGCGGCGGCGGCTGCTGCGGCCACAGCACTGCCCGGTGCCGGCACCGCGTGGGTGATGGGCTCCAGGCCGATGCGCATACGCTTGGCATTCATGGACTCATTCTCGCAGGCGATGGCCAGGATTTGCTCCGCCTGCACGGACGTCAGATGTGCGGGGGTGGGTCGGGTCTGCAAAAAATTGGCGGCAAGCAAAGGTATTAAATGGGTCACAAAGTTTAGGTCATAACTCGAAGCTCAAATATTCAAACCAATCCCTCAATCACAAAGGTCAACATAATCTATTGCTTTCACATTTTGAAATTGAAATTTCATATTAGATGTTGTTGTCTGTAAAATTTTGGATCTTGTATGTTGTATACGGATTATTTAGATGAAAATTATAATATTTTAGCACTCATCCAGCTGTGTCTTAAGATTTTGACAACGAAATTTACGTTTTACCGACTATTAAACTAGCTGTAAGCTACGTCCCAAAGGATATACCAAAACCTAACAAAAATCTCTTTAAACTAAGCTGAGAAAGGATCCTTACCGTGTTCTCCCATCCGTCGCGGGTCTTCTTGTTGCGCCTGCAGGACTTGAGATAGGTGCGGATGCGTTTGCGGGACCGGTCGCTGAACTCGGGGAACTGGCGGGCGCACGAATCGATGATGGCCTGGATCTTCTCCTTCGGCTGCTTGGAGATCGGGATGATGCGGTCCAGATTCTCGTCCACGAACAGTCGCACGAACATCTGCAAGAGATGGAATTCGTAAAGTAACCCGCTGGCGAAGGGTGACCAGAGGTCCTGGCGCTTCTTTGGCAACGCTTGCTTTACATTCGCCGCTCACTCACTCGCTCGTCTCACACAATCGCTTTACTCACATTGAAGGCCTTGAGGCGCTCCGGATCGTGGGTGGTGGCCAGCTTCTCGTCTAGCTTGTCGTCGGAGTCGTCCTCGGAGACCTCGTCCTCCTCCTTCTGCCCGGACGAGTTGGTCTCGTCCTGCGTCTCCATCGGCGAGTGGGTGTCCTGCCGCGGCACCGGCGACAGCGAGTTGTCCATCTTGGCGCTGGCCGCCGCCGCAGCGGCCGCATTCTGGGCCAGGGCGTTCTGGTACTGGGCCCACAGCCCGCCCACCACGCTCAGGTCCGGGCCCTCGGTGCCATTGCGCACCGCCGTCGAGTTCTGGTAGTTCCAGGCGAGCAGCATCAGCTTCAGCTTGTCGGCGTCCTTCATCAGGCCGGCGTACGCCTCCGACTCGCTGGCTCCTCCGCCGCCCAGCCCGCTCACCATCTCGCCGAGCAGTGCACCGGCGCCTGCTATGGCTCCGCCCGTCCCGGAGCCCACGCCTCCGCCGCCTGCGCCGACGCCGGTGCCCACGCCGACCACGCTGCTGGTGGTATCGGTGGGCACAGTCGGTGTTGCTGGAATGGTTTCCTGTGAAGCGAAAAAAAAAGAAGTCAGTTTCAGTTAAACATTTGATGTAAGCAAATGAAGTTATTGAGAGCCTCTTCTCAACTCGGTTTTCCATTGGCAATCTATGAAAACTCTAAACTTATTTCTAAGATAGATTGCCTTATTAATAATTATTGGTAGTAGGGATCATTTCTGTTGGTACAATAGTATCATTTCAACTAAGAACCGAAAGCAAAAACCAATTTCAAACTTCAATAAGCCAAGCTGTTTTGTTTTTTCGGGTTTAGAAGAAGAATTGCTTTTTAAAAAGTATGTATATCATATGACCATGGATAGATTGGATCAGGGATAAATGAGGATGAAGAATACTTGTAAATACAACTCTAGGGTCACAAACTCTTTCCTCACACCCTATTACAAGAGTCCTGTAGAGCTAAAGAATGTTTTAAGCAATATAGATTTGCATTAAGAATTTAGTCAAATTGATCATATCTTAAATAATTTACAATATATAAAAGCCTTGTAAAAAACATTAAGTGATCTCTGGGGTCTTTTTGTAAGCTTCATTCCAAGTAGCTTGTATTATATTACGAGCAACCTTTTTGCAGAAGGTACTTGGCAACTTTCCCGAGACCGCACAAACTTTTGGGACTCTGTTCGATGTGCCAAATCCCAATGATTAGATGTAGAGCCAGTTCGAAGTTCGCTAGAGCATTCAAAAGAATGCAAAAAAGACGCAACGTCAAAGAAAGCAGCCCCGGCCGCTGTCGAGATGCGAGGGAAAGTTTTCCGGGCTTTCATCTTCAGGCCAGCTCAGGGCCAGGCCATGCTGCTTCAGTCCCGGCTGCCCATTCTTGGGGTTGCCTTTTTTCACCGTCCGCCTTTGTGCCCTGGAAATTAGTACCAGCCGGGGCGGGGCGGGGCGGGGCTCGGGGTTTTTAGGTCTGGGGTCTGGGGTTCCGGGTCTCCCAAAGGGGCGGGGTTGGGTTCACGGGTTGGGTTCCTGCCATTTGCGGCCGACATGGCTCTAATGAAACATTTCGCCCAAGACGTTGGGTGTCCGGCACACAAGCTTTTTTCCTCTGCACTCCTTTGGTTTTGTGGTCGAAGGACACTGGACCGAGGTGGGGAAGGGCACAGAGCACGGCAGCTCAAATGTTGCTCTGCTCCGTGTGGATGGCCTTCTAAGCAGAGGCTTCCTTATTTTGCCCTTAAAAGTGGAGGGACTCCAAGTCTTAATTAACATTAATTTGCCGGATCTCTGGGGCATATGTATGACTGGCTGGACGGCTCTGGGGAATGATTTGTGATGGGTGTTTGAGGGGACAAAGCTTCACCGAGAATTCTTTCTGCAATGTACCTTGTTTATTCACAAGTTAATTATCATCTGGCATTTTCCCCAACTCTGTCGCCGCACCTGTACAATTTTATTTCACTTTCGGAATTCCGGCTGAGTTTGAACTAATATTGCCGAAGTTTATTGCCAGAAAGTGAAACAAATATTTGGTTTATTGCTTACAGCCTTCAACCTCTGTCGCACACACACTGCCGGGTATACTTGTACATATATCATGCTCCGTTCGATACACACTCGCACACGGAAGCACATCATGTGCAATTTCTTTTAATTTCTTCAGCACGATTGCGTAGTTGGGTTTCGAATTTGAATTCTCATTAGACTAAGTTGTCAGGCCACAACTCGAGACCGACTCGAGACTGACAGTTTGCCTCGTTCCCTTAAAACCACCCAGCCCGGCTCGGGCTCCGTCTCCGGCTCCAGCTCCAGCTCCCTCTCCAGCTTCAGCCCCGACCTTTCTGGGCTTGTCTCAAGCATCCCGTCACACCTCCCCCGAAAACCGATGTCGCAACCACAAAAACTTTGGAGCTTCCCCAAGCCCCCACCCGTACACACATCCTGGCGCAGGAGCAGGACCGAGACAAAAACTAATGCATATGTTTAGGCATTTTAATTTATATACGACACTGGCTGTCGAGGGGGAGGAACTTCTAAGAAAGCTCACACACTCACTAGCCCCGGCCCTGTCCCAATCCGAAACCCCAAGCCTCAGCCCCATCCTCAGCCTCAGCCCCAGCTCCTTCGACGTTGATAAAAGCAACTTCCATTTCATTTAAACTACAATTTCCTTGACAGTGCACAGAGGCAACCCCTTGGCAGGCATGTTGTTCGCCATCGAGGAGCAGGGGCCTGCTTGGGGACTGAGACCCGGTACTGGCAACCCTTTCACGCACTTATGAGTTAAACGCAAATTTTCTTAGCTGCCTTTTAGGCGCTGCCAGCAGGAAGTGTGTGGGGTAGGCGGAGGCTGGTGCTCGGGCTGGGCCAGAGGCTGAGACTAGGAGGATGGGTGGCTCTGTCTGGAGAAATATGTCATCGGCAGTTGGCGACGGGCAGGACGGGGACGCACGACGATTCCTGGCTGGGTGGTAATTCATTATGCGTGTGCTTAGAGCCTGGCTGGTGTGTTCTCGACGCAGGCGAAGTCAAAGTCTGCCTTTGCAGGCAGGCGGCCGAACAGCACATGTTTGCCCTGCCACCCAGTCGCCCCATCGGTTTGTTAGTTCTGGGAGGGCGCCGCACCTCCTGTCCCCAGCCCCATCATCGAACTTTCCCACTCCCCTTTTTTGGCTGGCTTTGCTTTTACTTGTAAGATGCCACAAGCCCGCATATTTCTGATATTTAGGAGAGCCTGCTGCCGTCTCCCATCTTAGGCCCGTCACTGCCGAAAAAGGGTTACAAATTCGTGTGCGACTTCAAAAGCAACTTTCCCCAGCCAGCTCCCACACGAGCCGTGTAGCCGAGAAAAGGAAATAATGTTTGGATTTATGGCTCCACCTTCGGGTTCTCGGGTTTTCGGGTGTGCGCTCCTCTGCTGCTCCTCTGTCGGGCAGGTGTTACTCATACGCCTGGCGGGGCGGTTGTCAGGCACAAAACAAATTACTTGCCAGGAAGAGCTTACAGCCGCCGGCAAAGTCAAGGTTGTCGGGATGAGCTCAATCCGAGCAAGATCCACAACTCCGAGCCGGAACGTTGTAAAGACTCCCGCCGGAGTTGAACTGCCTTCGTCTCAAAAATGTGGCCACTTGTCCGACCTCTGGCCCTTGTCCAGTCTCCGTTGCCATGCCAGTTTCTGGTTTAATTAATACGAAGTTTGCAGTATTTCTTAGGCAGGGCACCGGCAATTCTGAAGTTTTCGATTCAGAGAAGATTGTAATGACGCAAAGCCACCGATGTGGGGTAAAAATTTTGAATGCGACCCTCGTAAAGCGTAAATGTACGGGTATATAGTACCTATGGAAGCCCGAAAAAAGTGCCACAATAAAATAATATCTGTGCTGGTCAAAGCAATTACAAAAAGTGAACGAGGAAAACACGGAATGCATCCCAGTCCCTGGTAGGCAGTGCCCCAAAAAAAAGAGGGAAAACTCTATGTATATAGGAAGTATAGAAAAAATCCGTGAATGGTCGAGGTGGCACCGTCCGGTTGCGTTGGTGGGGCCAGTTTCAAATTAGTTGGTAGTCACGGTTTTAGCTGAGGGCTGGAGGGTTTGGCAAGGAAAGGTGGGTGTCCCAACAAATAAGCTTTGTACATTTATATGAAATATTGAAACCGATATACATAAGCCATATCCCGGTGAGTGTTTACATAGCTGTGTGTGATTCTGATATTTGCGTAGGGATGCGAGTTATTTATTTGCCCGCTGGCAAAAAAGGCGACAAAGGGCTGTGATGAATCAGGTAATAGCCGGATTATTCTGATAGTCCAAAGTGGGGATTATGGGCTTGTAAGCCGCGCATAGAATTTTTAGCGCCGCATAAATGAAATACATTTGACAGTCATACTTTGTAATAACCAATGACTGTTGATCTTTCAGCGGGGAAGATGTTTTTCTCAATTAGAACTCACAGAGAACTCTTGGGTAAAATACCAGAACCAAGCTAACAATCCCTCGCTGCAGTTCGCACTCGTGCATGGCGCGAATGGGAGTGTGCAGTGCATTGTTGTCAAATCATTTGAATATTTTGCATCTGAGTTCGCCATGGCAACGCAACTGCCGGCACTCGCGCACCCTTTGTGCGCTATTATAAAATTTTCGCATTTCCGTTGAAAATTCTATTTTATTTTTTTACAACGCACGCACAAAGGGAAAAAAGGGGCGGTGCAGGGCTAGTCAAAACTTCCCGGGGGCTGCTACTGTGGCAACTAAAAAGCGAATGCACCTGCAGGTTCGCAGCTTCGCAGGTTCGCAGGATTGCAGTTGGGGATGCGCGGCAGTAGCTGTGCTGCACTTATTTTTATGCTTTGCATTTGCCGCGAGAAATGAACAAAGTGCAGCAACAATTGGAAACGAAAAATGCAGTTGCTGCTGCATTTAGAAAACATCGAATATTTGATACTCTTCCTAATGTTTTCCCAAGGCCAGTCTGCCAATAAGCACTATATAATTGTGGTTCTTGGACCTGGTTTTAAAACCCAATTTTTGGGGCTAGGCGCCCTCCATACATGTGATTTGTAAACTGCAGGGTATTGCCGACAAAGCAAGGCTTAGCGACCGATTGCATCGTGTTTGCTGGGCCGAGGGGATGGCGCTGGGCAGGCTGGGGTCGGGAAAACCCCTAAGCCCTGCCGCCGGCATCGGCGCTTTTCCGCCCTTCGCATTTGCCAGCATTGATGATGTTTTGCCTTTCCATTTGCCGCTTCCCGGTAGGCAACATTATTTTGGAAAACGAAATAGGGGGACCGACATAACGTGTCCACCGTCCGGCAGTCACTTGGTTATTTTTTCGCTTTTTCGGGGCTTTCATTTCCACTCACTCTGCCGGCCACAAAACGGGTCAAAGTTACTCACATCACTGCGCTATTTTTTTAGAGACGTGCAGGGGGCGTGTAATCGCTGCTCTGGTTACATACAATTGGGGGCCTCTGTAACTAACAGTACATGCCACTCAATCGCCCAATAACAACGGGAACAGATGCAGAGCCGTCGCATTCTGCACAGCCACGCGAATATTATTTGCCCAGCTCCATAAAGTAAGCAACATTTGTTGACCAAAGCAAATCCAGGCGCCGAGTGTTATAGTGAGCTGGCAAAGGACAGGAGTGGTGTCTAGTCTGATTAGTTTACGATGTGGTTGTTCGGACGGAAAAAGTAGTAACTGGGAATGGGTTAGGAAACCCCATAGACTGGCTTGTACGTATTATTGACTGCAAGGTTTTGGCCTTCACAAGTTTATATTATTTTGTCTGATTGCAATGAATGAATATCCAAAAATTAGTCGAAAAGGTTGGATGTACTATCATACAATAGAATGCACCTAGAGACGCACTAATCAAACGTATCAGAAACAAGTAGTCGAGATATTTACACAACATGCTCCTTGTTTCAGTAGGCATTCACCAGGCACTGACACTGGCCGCATCATCATTACTTATTGTCCGATCTTTAGAAAACTTGCTACATGGCTAGAGATTTAAGTTTTTAACTGGAAGCAGAAAGATTTATATCTCTTTGTCTAATCATGTCTGAGATAAAGACAAATATGTAGAAGAAAATATAGCTGAAATTCAATACGGACATATTCTGTATACTAAACGCACCTAAAACAAAAGGAATTGTGTCTCTAGATCCTACCATTTTTGAGATATTGTCAAATATATGGGAGGTTTTATTAAAATTTTCCAGTTTTATTAAAATTACAAAAACGGTAAGGGGTGTGGCAAAAATTTGAGATAGGCTAGATCTGCGTACATATATAATGGTCCTAAAACAAAAAGAATGACGTTGCTTAATCTTCGAGGTGTTCATACGTACGGACAGACAAACGGACAGGGGTAGATCGACTTGGCTGTTGATGCCGATCAAGATTACCCGAAAAAATTGGACCCGAAAAACCCTTCCTTCTTCATGTTACATACATTAATTCATCTAATGATTCCCAAATTGTATTCAATTTATAAGACATTTCTTTTGCATTTACTTAATTCTCCTTTTGGAATTGAATTTTATTACTTTGTGGATTCTTTTTCGACAACAGCCTTCTTTATTTTTCAATCATGAAGTCAAATTTCTCGCATTGACAAGCCGACCCTCTCCTTTGCCGCGGCTCATTTGTAATTTATCCCTGGGTTCCAATACATATCCCTTTTTTGTCCGCCAGCCCCCTTGCGCCGCAGCCTCGTGTTTCGAAATTGAAACATAATATTGTCAGACATTGATGCCCGTTTCCTTCGGCGACCGCAACCGCACAAGTCCTTCGGCCCACTCGCTGGGCGCTGCGTCTCTGTCGCTCCCTCGTGCCGTCCCGCTCGCGCACTGCCTCGTCCTTTGGCACTTCTCCTCGTCCTCGCCTTGCCCATCTGTCGCGGAGGTGCGTAAATAAAATAAAAACGCACGCCTACCGGTATGTAAAGAATACCCCGCATATGTTTGGGGATGCCCCATATGGACCAGTTAACCGAAGCCGTGCAACAGCAACAACCACAGCGGGGATACTCCGTTTCTTCGGCTGCCAAAGAGGCGGGATACTTTTTTCAACGCTTTTTGTAGTTGCAACGGCCTTCCCAACTTTTTCCCTTATTTTTATTCCCATTTACAACAACATTACGGATGCGGGCGGTGCGGAGACGATGGCGGGAGGATGCACGGAGTGTGTGGTGTGTGCGGAGGTGCAGGTCCTGGCGCGGAGTTGGAGTGCGTAGCCTGCTTATCAGGGATTGCAGGCTGCGTGCGTGATGCGTGAGAGTAAAAAAGAGAAAAGCACAGAGACACAAATGGCAATTGGTGCGCACACATTTTTAAAGGCGGAGCTTTTTTGGTCCTTTTTTCGCCGCAGCCGCTCGGCTCTGCTCGCACGCACGCTCTGGCCTTTCACTGGACAGCAGCGGTAGGCTCCCCAGCCCCCAGCCCCCCAGCCCAACAGCCTCCAGCCCCTGCTGCTCGGCTGCCAGGCCCCCTCTGTGTTGGCGTGTAAAATATTACGCATACAAAATATATATAGCCATAGTGCACACACTGAAAAACGCACAAAAAAGCAGCAAAATAAAAGTGGACACCCGACGAACGGCGATGGACGAACGATACACCGAATGCGGCCGGTGAGGCAAAAAATCATGGGAGCAGCCCTGGCGAGGGGCATTATTTTCAATGAGGAGCCGACGCATCCATCGCCTCCCACAGGGGGGCGGCAAAAAATGCATGCCTACATACAAGGAAATCTACTTACTCATCTGCCAAGCCCGCTGCCGCGGCAGACATCACAATTAATGCCCAGCACGCACATTCGCATCCACATTGGCAGCCCCACTCGCGCTTTGTAGGGTCCAGGATCTCCTGCCCACGCCCAGTTAATGCCGCCCACTGTGCCCATACCCCGCCAGAATGATCCGGCCGCACTCGCAATAATTCCTACACCCCTTTTCGGACAGCAAACAAAAATTGCATTTTATTTTTGGTCCCCTCCGTCCTGCGTGTTTTTTTGTCCCCCCCAGCAGCCCCTACAAATCACAATCCCCACCCTGGCCGCCCTTAGTTGCACGCATGATGTGGCCGTTAGTCAATGCATTAGTCGAACAAGCTGGCAGGGATCGGGGTGCCGGGATGCAAGGGTGCCAGGATGCCAGGGGTGCCGGGGTGGCGTTGACAGGTGGGGGGAAGGTGAAATTATGCGTGCGTGAATTGGCCAAGGGGGGCGGATGTTTTTGTCCATATAAATAGGCGGCAAATGTTTTTGTTTTTTCAGCCAAAAACAGGACAATTTGCAGCCTATTGTCGACACTTAATTGAGTCCCAAAGAGTGTTGAATGCCATTAAAGAGCGTTGCAAAATGATATGCAATTAAAGGTGATTTATTCAAGGGTTACACTTGATAATATAATACCTAATAACAGCGACTTATCCTCCCGTGCATCTTGAACTTGTTGCAAGAGCATTTACACCGCTTAGTGCCTTGCAACGCGGCACAGCTTAGAGTCTGAGAGCTCTTGAAAAGCATTTGAATTCTTTGGAGTCTGGAGCCGAGTAGGTCGGGCCGAGCAACTGCTGCTGATGGGACCAAGTTCCGATGCTGATTTGCGTCCTGGATTTGCATATGAATTCTCATCATGAGCTTGATGAAGATGCTGATGCTGATGGCATTGGGCAGGCTGCCGTTGACGACAAGTGCACGTCGGCAGTGCGTTGCAGTTAAGTGAAATCTATGGCGGCCCCCCAAACCCAGCGCCCGTTGCGTATACGCCAGGTGTGCGGCAGGCCGACAGCGTTTTGGGCATGCCAGATGGCGAGACTTTGTCACTTTGGGTGCCAGGGAAAGCCAAACGGCTGCCAAGGTGGAAGACCGAAACAATGTGGGCCCTGGGTGGTAGGCAGGAGGTTGAAGTTCACCGCAATTGGGCATTCTGGTGTCGGTCGAGGCAATGTTGAGGCGGTTGACCCATTAAGACGCCCTTAATGTTACTTTCCAGGCTCTAAGCAATTAACTAAATATTGATGGAGGCTCTACTCTTCGACTGAGTGATGAATAAATGTGCTGCTTGGTCTTAATCAATATTTATTGACCCAGGTCGCGATGCCTTTTGCTTTTTAATAACCAGAGCAACATTTTTATGATCGGATGCCACTGAGCACTAAAACCTCTAAAGTTCCTGCCATTCTACAACTTAAAAACTATTTTGCATGGGTCCATGAGTTGCTTTTCTCTTAGTGGATTCATTTGAATATGCAAATGTTTTCCCATCGAGGCTTTTTAGTTTTATTTTTTGCTCCGAAAATTTGAATAGGTTTTTTGTTGTGTATCCATGATAGGGATAAAAAATTGTGTACACCAACTTATGTAACTGCACAATAGAATGGTGGATGGAGCTCGGGGCAGCGCCATTAAATATTGAAGGAATATAATATTAAGCCAGCAAAAAATCATATCAAATTTAACAAAATTTGAAAGAATTAAACATAAAAATACAGTATTGTGTACACAAAACTATTGGCTGTTGCTGCTGCGGACGCTGATTGATGCGGTTCTCTGTGTTTGACATTTTTTGTCTCGCCGGTGCAATGAATGTTTTTATAATAACTAAATAGAACACACCGCGATATGGGTAAATTGAAAGAAGCAATATTCATCTAGAAAAAATAAATAAACCTGCTTGTTTTGCGAGAATTCAAAAGCATATTTGAATTTATTTTACCTCCAAGTTTTAAACTAATCCGATAAAGTGCTTACCCTTCCACAGAGCTGTAGGAAATTCATAGTAAATTAATTGTGTCCCCTAGCTTGGTTTCAATTTTGAAACGAAACCTCGTTAGAGTAACGCATTAAATTGTCGGGGTCTTCCCCCACAGCCATCTGGATGACTGGTTCTCCTCCAGCTTCCCGGCAAATGCCAAGCAATGTGAAAAATCAGATTCAGTTCTCACCGCCAGTCTGCGTCACGATTCCCATTGCAATCGGATGTGGGGCCCGGCCTGGAGGTGCCTTGCCCCACCGTGCCAGGGTGGCCACCGCCTTCGATCGAAACAAATCATAATCAAATCGAATTTCACTTGATTTTCACTCGCAAAGACAGTCGCACTGGCTCAGTGGCCTTCTCCCCTTCCCCTTCCCCTCCCCAACAGCAGCTCCTGCCGGGGAGGGACTCATTTCCCGGCAAACTTTAGCTCTGGGGGGGTTGGGGCAGGGAAAGCACAAACGAGAAGAGGGAAAAAGTGGAAAAATCGCTCATAAAATTGATGATAAACCATTCCAAATAATATTTTCTCCGTTGACGCTCCAGGGGCTGGAACGGAGGTGGAAACTTCTTGGCAAGAAGCTGCGTGGCATTCCACGGCGCCACGGCCACGGCCCAGGATCAGGATTTTGGCAGAGGAAATACTCCCAAGACTGAGGGCAAAATGATGAATTATTTGCTGCCTCTTTCGTTAGGCGTCAAAGTTACTGGGGCTGCGGGGTGGGTGGCGGGTTCGTTGGTTTTGGCAAAAACATAAAAATGAATGCTTCACGGAAGGTGGGACCCGTGGAGCCCAAATCCAAGCCCACTGCCACGCCCGCACCCAAAGCCCCCGCCCATTCAAGCCAAACGGTTTTTGACACAATTTGTGCCACTGTCTGAATTTCGGGCGCTGATGGGCTGCCCGGGGGCGGGGCAGTCGGATTGGGTTCGGGTTTGGTTTGGTTTGGTTTGGTTTGGTTTGAGGTTGGGGCTTGGGCTTGGGCCTGGGCTTGGTGGTGTCTGCTGCTTGAATGATTTTTAAACGAGGCAAGAAATCCCAAAAGATGCGCCAAACGTTTTGCTGGCATGAGCTCACGTGGGCTCTCCGCCCTCCCCACCTCCCAACCTTCCCTCTCCCTCCCCTTGGGTCCTTCGCATTTCCTTTCCTTTTTATTTCATTTTTTTTGTTCGTTGGCTGGTGATATTTTTCGTGAAAATGGGCGTCCTTTATGGGCAGTTCCCAACCCCATTCCCCCTGACACAGCCTCAACCCCCGGGCAAAAGATAATACAACAAACATTCGGGCAAAAAGTTTTTTATTTGTTGGCTCCCCCCGTCGATGGGCGACGCGGCCCAGGGTTGCGGGGCTGTCTGAGACTTAATTTGGAAGAGCGTTTCGGTTCGGCTTTTTCCCTCAAAAAACCCGGGGGCGGGGTGGTTGCTAGATCGCAGCTAGACGTCCGGAAAGGGTTATTGTCGGAATGAAAATTCATTTTCCAAAAAGGTTCATACTCCTATGACGGCAGATAAGGAAGCGAAATAACAAACGGATTGAAAAAATATTTTCGCATTTTTTTGAACACCAAAAACAATTGGTAGCGGTTTGTGAGGATTTTTACAAATTATAAAAGCTGTGGGCACTTGAATTCACTCCTTACAGGCTTTAGAATTTCATCTTGAAGTCAAAATTCAAGCCCAAAAACTAACTAGATTTTAGGGACATTTTGACATTGTATCTCGAAGCTTCAGATTGGTTGTGAGACCTCATCGGCACAAGGAGGAATAGTTGCCAAACTACCGTCTGGCTTTCAATCAACTCCGCTTTAACTGCCGAGCTTGATGGCCGTGCATTCCGTGAATTTGAATCCTGAGTGCCGTCGGTCTGCACAATCTGAGCCGGGCCGGAATAACGCAACGCCCCGCCAAATTTCCCGTCTCTCCGGGCGACACTTGGTGGACGGCGCCGTCATAATCAACGCCGCCTGCAACGTAACGCTTTTTGCAGGACCCCACTCCAGACGTACCACCTCCCACCACTCCGGAGTCCGGAACGCCCCCACTGGCAGCCACCTAGACCCACCGACCGACCACCACTCAATCCCCGAAGCGCACTTGAGTTTGGAGCAGGAGTGCCTGAAAGTTGGCAGCACAAAATTTCCAGCAGCCTCGGCGTTGGCGGTTTTACAACCTTCGCGTGTCCTCCGAGTCTTTTTGCCTCGTTTTTGTGGCCCGGCTGCCGTCCTTTTTGGCGGAAGTCCCCGCCCCACCGCGTCCCGTCCCCGTTGGGGGGCTTAGCACACCTAGCCACCGACTCCTTCGTCGCCGTCGTCGTAGTCGTGGCTGATGTTGTCGTCTAGCAGCGGCAGCCTTCGCCAACGGTAACAATTTCAATTTCTCTGCCGCCTTATCGCACCCTCGCACATATGTGAGTGCGGCGGAGATGCTCGGATCCCGAGCCCGGACCAGACCCAAGTCCAGACCCTTTCAGCCCCAACCCAACTCCGTCGCGGCCCGGCCCGGCCCGGTCTCCCCACCAACTTTACGGCTCAAAGTTGCCGATTTGCGCTTGGGTGGAAAAAAAAGGGGAAAAAATTCACCCAACGGGGACGAAATTATTACAAAGTTTGGACGGGGGCCCGGCGCTCGCCGAGAGTGGCACGGCAAAAATGCGTAGCAGATTAGCGATTTAGGGATGTGGAAAATTCGTACGTCTGCCCCCCTCGAGCCACTCCTTCGACTTCCCGGCTCCACCAACACAATCGCAATCCCGCATCCTGACGACGAGGAGTGGAAGAATTGTTTTAGGACCTTGCCACGCGGGGTGGTAAGCAAAAGTGGCAGCGTAAAGCTGTTGCAGCGTTTTTACTGCATTTAAATGCTGAGGCAGCATCTACAAAAAAATGATAGTGCTTTTAAAGCAATACATAGGTCATGTTTAAAACATCGGAAAGGTATTGCATTTCTGTGATAAATAAAGGTTTCAGCATCGCGGGGCCCACTCGGCGCCAGGGGCACCCTTTTCAGGGGAGTCGCGGCTGCCTCTTAATGCCGCTTTGATTAAAAAACGCAGCAGTTTTTAATTTGTGGCAATGCCGGCTCCTCGCCACAGAACCGCGTGCCTCGCTCTCGCTCCACTTCGCGATACTTTGGCAGAGACAAAGGCAGCCAATGATTGAAGTGTGTATCCTACTTTTCAATTGCCCCAGCCTTGGAGGCGGACCCCTCCCGGCCCGGCCCGGCCCGACCCCTAATGCAGGCTGCTGCCAACGGGTCTGTCACTGTTTGTCGAGGCACTCCCCACAACCATCCGCCGCAGTTGCCACCGCAGGACTATAATTTTTATGTTACCCATGCACTCGCCTACCAATTAAAATGTCTGCAACGGCAACGGCAACGGCAGCGGCAGCAGCAGCGGACGCGGCAGCGTCGGATGTGCTTATGTCGCTAATAAACCGTATTATTAAGTGCTTGCAGGGGCGGAGGTCAGGGGAGGGGCGTGGGATTTGCACCACCTCCATGCAACCAGCCCCGCTGTGGGGGAGGAGGGTTGGCTGTGTGTTAGCGAGTGCCGCGACTGCCACTTTCAACTTCCGCCGGCAAATGTATAATTCTATGCCACTGCACCGAAGTTCTTTTAGCCCTATCCTAAGCTGCAGTTCCATTTTGCGTCTAAAAGCAGTACCTCCGGCAGGTCCTCGTCCTCTGTCCATGCAAATTAATTTTAAGCTGCTTAAGGTACGAGAACATTTTTCATTTTCATTTTGTATAGCGCGTGCCAGGCAGAATTTTATTCCCTCGCCTCATGGAGCTGGCTGCAGTTGTTGCTCCGAACGGACCCAACATTTGGGCTCCATCAAATCGGGCCAAGTCAATGGATTTGCTTCAAAATGCATTGTACTTACAGCGAACCGAAACGAATTCGATACAGTAGGCCAATGGAAATAGGTTGCGTTTGCTTACCTGCAATGGAAGAAAAACAAATATTTGGGGTTTATTGGCGAACAATAACCAGAGCATATCACGAAGGCACTACATCAATAATCATAAAGTTGAGATACAATATACTAAGAGCAGGCAGTAAGTTATCATAAGCATAAATATGTAGGACAGTGTGGTATAATACTGATCACTGGTAGAACAGTGCCAGAAAGTGACTCGTTTTCTGAGCTAATCTACTTGCAACTCATCATTATCTGCCTCGGATATCATATCACAAAAGGCACTACATCGCTAATTATTAAATTGAGATACTATATACGAGTATGTACAAAAAGCAGGCAGTAAGTTGTCATACAGTGTTGTACAATACTGATTACTGATAGACCAGTGCTAGAGCGCTCTTTTTTCAGCGAATCAACTTGCAACTCGTCATTATCTGCCTCGGATTCAGCTGCATCCCTCCATCTCCCGAACCCCTTTCCTTATAGAGGTCAAAAGTAAGACAAACAAGCGGTTGAGTTGGGGATTTCTTTCTTTTTTTGGGGCTCAAGCTGGAACTGGTGTGCGATGGCAGCAGACAAACGCGCTGATAAACTTTCGACCCACGCCGCAGAAAAAGTCAGACGCCAAACTGAAAGCCAGGGGTTCGGCGGGGCGAGGAGGTGGCCGGGTCGGGGGTTGGTGTGGGGGCCTGGGCAGGGGGTCGAAATTTATGGGGGTAGCTCGGCGGCGATGCAAAACTTTTGCATTGAATTTGAGCGGGGCAAACAATTTTTCTATTCTGCTTGCTCTATTTTTTCGCCAGTAGTTTTCGGGTTTTTTATGCCCGACTGTGGTGGCCGAGGAGGGTTGGGGGGCTGGAGGCGTGGAAAACAAAAGGATTTTCCAGCTAAAGCGAACGGATTTTTAGTTAGTTGTTATTATTTTATATGGCCAGAGCCCTCCGACTCGGGCAACTGCAACTTTTGCCGAGCAATCGCAATGTCCATCCTTCAGCTTCGCATATCCCGGCGACCAGGCTGGTAGTCCCGGCAACGGTCCTCCTGCCACCGGGCGGTGCCAGATACTGGGGTACAGCTTCCATTTTCCTCTATTTTTTTTTCCGCCCCATCCTGGAATGTGCGCCAAAGCATAATAATAAAAGCGAAAGGACCGGGCGGAGGCAACTGCCTGACTGCCACGGGGATGGGGATCCAGATGGGGGTGGGATTGGGATTGGTAAGTGGAAGGGGAAGGGGCAACCGGCCCGGACAAGGAGTAACATGCTCGTTAGTCCCAGCCAGAAAAATAAAGGGGAGCCGGGCGTAGGGAAGCGCAAAAAAGAGGAGCATTGGACGGCAGGCGGCAAGGAATAATCTAAAAAATGGAAACCCAAACGGAACGCAAGACAAACTTTGCTGCCAGCGTGGGTACAAAATAAATGAGGGCCGGGCCCGGCGCCCGTCGCCCGTCGCCCGGAGAGGGGTGCTTTCGTCGGTGGTGGATAGGGCGCCCGGGGAGGAGCTGCTGAAGGACTCTGCTCTGGATGAGTGCCACGGGCAGAGCTCGAACTTAAAATGGACAAGCGTGGGGGAATCGCGTTCCGGGAAGCGACCGGGGTGCCGGGCGGCGGGCGGTGGGTGGCGGAGCTGAAGAACTCTGATGAGCAAGGACGAGCATAGACGAGCAACTAAAATGGCCAAGTGGGAAGCGTGGGGCGGCAGAAGGAGGAGGACGACAACGAGAACGAGAAGCAGCCAAGTCCGCGTGGTCCTTTCTTCCGCTGCCAAGAGACTCCGGCTCAGAGCTCTCGCACCCCCGGAAAGGAGAAAGGAGAGGTGGAGGCTCGGGGCTGACGGATTGGGAGGTCTAGGCGATGGGCAAGATATTTTTGTATAAAAATTGCGCTGGCAAAGTAAGCAAACGGCAGACGACGCCCGAAAGGGAGTGCCCTCCTGCTGTCGGGCGAGGAAATTATTTGGAGCGGGGGCTAAAATAAGGGTGAGGGCTGAGGGCTGCGGGCTGCTAGCTGGCCGGGCAAAAGGGTTAGACTAGGGTTGCCTGGGCCTGGCTGTAATCCCAATTCTCTGCTGTTCGTGTGGGACAGCGCAAAAAGTTAAGGGGTCGACAGAGATAGTCCTGCTTGAAGGCGGAGCAGCGAGTGGTGGAATAAAAACTCTGCGTCAGCACGGATAGAGCCCTGGCATACAGTGGTCCTCAAGCGAGGACCCATGTTTACGATTCATCTTAAAATGGGTTTTCAATTATTTGAAATTATTTCAAAGAGCCGGTCTTGGTAGCCCAACTAGTATTTCTCGAGTGTCGTCGCACTTGGAAGTTTACTCTGAAATACAACTAAATATCCACCGTGCGGGCCTCGCAATTTTGTCCAGCCAGGGCTTACCCTTCTCGAAGTCTTGGCTGTGGAAAACAGGGCGCACGTTTCCATAAGAGCCCCTGCAGTATAGACCTTCCCCTTTCTATTTTTCGCCTTTTTTTCGGAGTGCCCCGATCCGTGTGGGACGTTAAAAGGACGACTCCGAAGTGGAGGGAGGCCAAGCAGGCGGAATAGAAGGAGTGGCCCGGGCGCGACATGAGAGCGCTGAAAGGGTGCAGGCGGCGTTCTTGTTCTCGGTTGAGCAGCTGAAATGTTGCTGACTTGCGCCACTCGGGCACGGGGCCCGAGTAATTCAATAGGGGGCACCAGAGGCAGCCCGTTCACTCCTTTTCCTTGGAGAAGAAGGCCACCTCCGCTCCCACCGCTGCGTGGCGCATTTCATTAGCAGTCCGGATGGCAAGTGCGGGATGGGTTTCGCCGGCGCCTGCTCCTTGACGGGGCCAGGGCTATCCCATTTCGTGGATAGGCGTTTAGTTGTAGGTGCGACTGTAGCTTAATTTTCTGAGTGAGATGGCTAGACGGGAATTGATATGATTAGCCCCGCCGGATGGCTGGAGAAACTGCTTTAAAGTCTACTCCGGGCCATCATCCACCAGGCACTGGGAAGCCTCTTCATTTTCCTCGTTTTTCTTTCATTTGCCATTTCCTCATTCATTCATTACGTTGGGGGCTATGCATAAATTTTTTTCCAATATCTTGTGCCTCGAAACTTTTGCCCACGAGTCCGGCCCGAGTTCTCTAATTTGTGTTTGAGTTTCATCTCTGTCCGAAGGAAGTAAGGAACATTGGCGCAACCGGAAACCTTTTTTTCCGCCTTACCCTGCCCCATCTCCTGGCACTCCCCCCGCCCCGCCCCGCCGTATCCTCTTTCTGTCCGGGGACCGAAAGTGGAGACAGCACCCGGCCGTTGGCATCCTTGTGCGGATCTTTCCTTTGCCGCTGCCGTTGCCGTTGCCGTCGCAGTTGCCTTTGCACAACTCCTGGGGCATAAAACTGGCAGCCCAAAATCTTGCCGGGCAAAAAATAGAAGGCCCAAGTCCGCAAAAAGAAAGCACAATGAAGACGAACGCTCTGGCTAAGCGGAAAGTTGGCTGCCGGGGGGAATGGCCGTGGGAGTGGGTGTCGCCCGAAAGCGAGCGAAGATGAATCGTTTCGTGTTGGCGTTTTGAGCACTCAAGTGGGCGAAGTCCTGGCCAGGACTTGGCCAAAGGTTATTGCCTGATGGGCGGCGCTGAGTTGGTGGAGAAGGGTGGCTGGCCACCCCCCAGCCCCTGCCCCGTGCGTGTGTTCCATCTGCACATCAATCGTGGGGCCTGTGCCGGACCAAGGAGCTCAGCCCAGCCGGGCCCTCCCTCATTTTCATTAAGCCAAAAACTGGGCGGACCTCGTAGGGGGTTTTGTCCCAAGTAATAAATGTAAAATGTGGCTGATGAGACCCTGCACAAAGACGGAGCGAAAGGGAGCAGAAAAATTGGTAGATGCTGGCTTAGCTCAGCTCATCAGGAGCAGAGGCAGTGGCACGAGCAGCAGCAGCAGCAGCAGCAGCCGCCTCGGCGTCAGGAGCAAAATGGAAAATAATGAAGGGTAAGCTGCCATGGTTGGAGGTGATGGCAATGGGGAATCGGAGCAGGACCCTGCAACAACATGACGTGGGTTTCATTTGTATGCTGCCTGGCGGCGACAGGCGGGAAAAGGGAAAGGAGAAAGGGGAAAGGGACCACCTCTCCCGGCTGGGGTGACTCCACCATCCGCATCCATATTCACGTGTGGGCGAGTGTACCGGCACCCCTTTAAGATGTCTCGGGTCTGCGTCACCCTATCCCCTGCCCCGGCGCTAAAAACCCATCACAAACTAACTAAATACAAGTGGGGGTGAAGGCGGAGAGCTCGTGTGTGTGCGGTGGCTTTTAAGCAAACGTCTTTCACAAGTGAAAGGCCTGAGGGGTGGATCTCCGAAGGGACGGCGCCGGGGCCGGGGCCGGGGCCGGGTACGGGGACCATAAAAGGAGCTGGCATCAGTGGTAAAAGCCAAAAACGTAACCTAAAACTGCAAGAAAATTAACCAAAAATACTAAGCCAAAGTCGAAGACGCAAGCACACACATGGCCGGGTGGCTTTTCCAAAGGTGGCGGTGGGGTGGGGTTTCGACAGGGGGCGGGGAAAGGGCGGGGAAGGGATTTGTGCCTACGAAAAGTGTAGCATACAATTTGGGGCAAAAAGAAGGGAAGATCTGCTGCTGGGTGTGTGGTGGGGCGGGGTACATGCATGCCAAGGCAAAGTCTTTGGCTTGGCAACATTCTGAGGGAGTCGGGCATGAAGGTGAGGTCGAGGCGCTTGTGTAGAAACTTTTGGCATTGTTTTTGTGCCATTGTAAGCCGGTATGTATGTGCAGAAGGCGGAGCGGCAGCTTCTCGGCGCGTATGTGTGTAGGACTACTCATTTCTCTTGCTCTATCCCTCGCCTTCTATCTCTATCTGCAGCTGGGGATGAGCCAAGTCTGGCATCAGCACCCACACCCACGGGTCTCTTCCAGGACCTCTTGCCTTTCGCCTTCCGCCCTCCCCCCGGCCCGATGCCTTGACGCTGAAGCAACTTTGATTGTGGCTGAAGCTGAAATACATCGTTGCCTTCTTCATTTCCTTCTCCCACCACTTTGTGCTCCTCTTTTTTGGCCAAGATGGAGTTGAGTTGGCAGATTGCTTGTGCGACTCGGTCTAGGTCTGTGCCAGAGTCTGCATGTTGGGCGAGGGATGGTCGGGCTTGGGATGCTTGTGGGTGGGAAATAATTTTTTTTTCATTTCCTTTGGATGTGGCTACGGGGCGGAGAAGGTACCAAGGTGGCCCGAGCCTGATGGATTTTAGTTCGGAGGGTCTGGATGAGGCACTGAGAGAAAGCCAACAGTGTTTTGATGTTTACTATTTACTTAAAAGCCTATAATTCCGTATCGTTATCGCAAACTACAATAATTATTTTGAGCGTTTGTTAAATCATGTAAATGATCCATAAATAATTGATGGTTGGCAATTTTATGCGCCGATAAAGGGATGTAAGTGGAATTTAGAATACCAGAAGTATGATTTGTAAGTCAGTGCATCCTTTTCAGTGTTCCATTTCCGAATCCAACGTAAACCCGTCGGGCTCGTCGTTGTCCTTAGCCAAAGTCGTTGTCGCAATCGACTCGCCCCCCCAAAAACCCAACCTCCACCTCCGCAGAGTCCTCGTCCTGGGCTTCGTCACCGTTCCCATCCATTGCCCTCGACTCGCCCTGTCGTCTTTGGTGTTCTTGTCATCTATTTCTATTTTCGAGCAATGGCTGAGCAGATGAGGGTCTTGGGCTGTCTAACTTGTCTGTTTGTATGATGGCATATCACATCCCACCACCCCAAATCCCATCCATTCGCCATTCATGTGTGTGCTGCCCTGTGTGCAAAAAACCGTAAGCAATTTTCCGTAACATCTAACCGAGGTGGAGACCCAGAGCCAGTCAAGACAGTCGAAAGACGTCTTAAAAGATGCTGCTCCATCTGCATCCCCGCCCCGTGCTCCTGGCTTGCTCTTTGCTGGTCCTGCTCGCCCCCAGCTCCTGCAGCCGTGCTCCGGAGCCATCTCCGCCTTCCAGACTCTCGTTGACGACATTGACTGGTTTTCGTTTCGAGATTCACCCCGTCGCCCGAGCCAAAACTCGCAGTCTGCGTCGATGCGCCTGCCACGTTGTCTGCTGGCGACACTAATGCCGAGCTCTGTGACGGTGACGCAGCCCCCGAACCCGAATCCGAATCCGAATCAGGATCAGGACCAAGCCCAGAGTGGGTGCCAGCGCCAGGGCCAAGGTACGGGCCCCATCGATTCAGAAAGTTCGATGATGGGCTGATGACTGACTCCCGTTTTTGGCTGTACCGAATCATGTTTGATTACAGCCGAGCAGCATAACAAGTTGCGCCTCCAGATGGGAGGTCGGTGGAGTTTCCGATGCTGCCGCTAAATCTTTAAGTTTGCCACCCAGAAAATTTCGAGACACAAAATTAAACACAAAGGCTATCCCGTCCTTTGAATGGACACACACACGGGGCCCTCGGGCGGCTTATGTGCGCTTAGGCCCAAATCTTGACCCGCCCACCCACAAAGGGTTGATGGGTGCGGACTTAATGGGGCGGCCTCTGGGATGGGGTTCCTTTGACAAAGGCAAACACATAGCCGCTATTTATATACAAATGTCGCTGGCTATGTACAAAAGTCAATGCTTTTGCGGCTCTGACCGCCGGCTTGAGGCGTCGGCAAGTTGGGTTGGGAAGCAAGTGCGGACAGGGACCGTGGGATACGTAAGAAATTCTATGAGTGTCCTATGCCCTCTCCAAATTTAAGCTTTTAATATTTTTCTATAAAAATTTCGAATGTTTGATCATATAGAAAATGTTGAGTGCAACCCCGGGAAGACATTGGCACATCCAAGTGAATATTAGACATTTTTGAATTAAACACAGAACTTTTCTATTTGGTAAACTTTGCACAACCCTCGTGGTGAATGCCCGATACCCCCTCCGCAGGCCCCACCCCCCGGCCGTGCCACATAAGCGAAGAAACTTTGCCGGAGGGCTGGTCAGTCCCTGGACTCGCTTTGTGTGTCTGACGATGTGTGCGCGCTGCTTGCGGGATGGGCGTCTGGGGGTGGGTTAGCCCAAGAAGCAACTTCTTTTGTGGCACCCGGGCAACCGCGCACCCCCACACCCCGGGGCCCGTTGCCGGTGCCTTCGTCTGCGTCTTCGTCTTCGTCATTTGATGAATTACCGTGCAGAGCAAATGTGCGCCCTTAGCTGTGGCTGTGGCTGGTGTGGGGGTGCCACAAAACGGGCACGGGCATGGGCACGGGCACGGGTGCTGGGGTGGCGTGGCTGTGTGTGCTTCGTTTCGTTTTCGGTGGCCAGCCCCCAAGCCAGACACCCCGAAGCCGCTACATGGCCACCCCTCCGCCTGCTGACTTCCCTCTGCCGCAATTCGCGCTTCTATGTATCAAGGAGCACCCACATATATGGGAGGACACCCACCCTGGACACCGACAGCGTAGCGTCGTATATCATTAGAATGCCAGCCCCCATTCCATGCACCCAAGGCCTCCGCTTCGGCTCCCACCTAGGCGCCTTTTTATCCAAAAAGGCATTATGAGCAGGTTTTCTTTAGCGACTGCTGCCTACGCGGCGTATTAGCAATATTTTTGCAACTGTCTGGGCTTCTTCCGTTCCGTTTTGCCGCCCCCCGGCGCAGCTCCTCCTCGCACCGCACCTTGTGAAATATATTTTTTCGATCTGTTTATTTTGCGGCTGGGTAAATGTGTCTGGTCTGCGGCAAGTGCCGGAGTGGGCTGGGAGCAAATTGATTTCGTATTGGACTACTTGCTGAAAGCAGGAAAAAATGGGAAAAAAACGGCAAAAAGGTTTCGTGGAACGCAAGGAACGCCGGAGACGGCTGTCTGTGTGCGATGGCTGGTGGGAGTGAATGCCACCGAATGCTTTATGATGGCAATTGGGTAGCTCTGTATCCCATTTCCTGGAGTGTTGGCCTTTGGAGGACCGATACTTGGAAATGCAGTGGGTTTATGAATTATCAAGTTGGCCATTATCCAATTATTGGCAGATCATATTTGCCTTAGACCTGCGAGAGACTTTAATGGCAATTCTCTAAACCTGGGGCACCTCAAAAGATAGAAGATGATTTCCAACATAACTAAAAACTAGTAGAACGAGTATCAATTCCATTAGGAACTTTGAGTCACCTGAAAGTTCCGGGATTGGCAGATCGTATTTGCCTTAGGCCTGCAAGAGAGTTTAATGGCAATTCTCTAAACTTGGGGCACCTCGAAAGATAGGAGATGATTTCAAACATAACTAAAAACTGGTAGAACGAGTATCAATTCCATTAGGAACTTTGTGTCACCTGAAAGTTCCGGGACCAGCGGAAACTTTTGGAATCAATTATTTCCATTTCCTGCACTTAAAACGAAAGAGTTCAATTGTCGCTTGGCTACCAGAGCATCCTGTCTAAATTATTTAATTGAAACTGTCCCCGAGGAGGCCTGCCCTGCCCCCCAGGGGAATCCTCCCGAAGTTGAACCCGCACTTGCACTCACCTTGTGCAGCAACACCGAGGCTTTTCTTTTAGATGCCATTTTCGTGCTGGTGGTGGCGCCTCCGCCAGCACCTCCGCCACCGCCACCGGTTGCCGATGCGGTACGTGTCGATGTTTTTGGTGTTTTCCTCGGATTCTTCGGAATCTTGGCAGTTTTTTTTATGGCCGGCGTGGGTTGAGGAGTCCGCCCGAAGACCAGACAGTTGAACTGGAGCAGGCGCTGCCAAAATGCGACGATATCAAAGTTGCACCTCAAGACGCAACTCGACTCGCTGCTGCTATCGCTATCCTTGGGTATCTTTAGCACTAAACACACTTGTGGCACTCGTTCGGTTTTGGGTTCGCTGCCGCTTGGCGGGTCACTTGGCACTTGGTGGGGATTTTTGGCGGGTTTTTTGTTCCCTTCACCGGGCGGGTGGTGTTTTTTTTTTTTTTTAGCGATTTGAGCGGGGTTGCGGATGCGGCTCGCGGCGATTGCCTTGGGTTTTGGCACAGTTTTCCACACGAAACAGTTAAACAGTGGCTGGCTGCTGGGAGATTTCCTAAACTTTCTCTGCCAATTCGGTTTGTTTTTGTGGTTCCGTGGGGTGCGGAGCGGGTTCAGAGCGCTTCTCCAGAGGCGGACCAAACACGACGAAAGCCAACTGCTGACTGACCAAAACAGAGACGGCCAAGTGGGTTTTGAGCTGCGGCGCCAGGACCTCCGTCAGGACGAAGCCGTCGGCAGCGGAGAGCGAGAGGCCGCCGTCAGGTGGCAGCGCCTGCGCAGTGCCCGGCCACGGTGAATGTGGGACGCCGCCAAAAGCAGAATGTGCGTGTGCAGGGCAAACGCCGAAAAGTGTGCAACATGCTCCCTCCCCGCCCCGCACCCTGCCCCGAACTCCTCGCCACCCCCTAACCCGCCCCTTGGCCCGCACATGACCGAGAGCAGAGGGATATGGGTACAAAAACAGAGAAACGCCGATAACGCGACGCTCGGCGTCAACGAACCACGCCGCTGCTCGGCTGCGAAGGGGCTCTCGGGGGGGCGGGGGGCCAAGGCTGGGAGCCAAAGCTGGGGGGCGGTGGGCGCAAAATCAGCCGGGGTGGCGGCGCGGCAGATGAGTTGACAAACAGCTGAGTGCCGACGCTTTTGTGAATGGGATGGGAGATCCGCCAGTGGGCGGGGGCAGAGAGCAGGGCCCTTTGGTGAGAGTTGCCGGGTGGCCGGGTGGCTGGGCGGTCGCGGCAATTATTTTTGTTGCTTTTTTCCCATCTTTTTTGTTTTTCCCTTTTTTGTGGCGCAGAGCGAGCGAGCCAGCGCACGGGAGGTTGGGAGGTTGTAAGGTGGGGGAGGGTGCCCGTCCCGGTGTGGTTGTTGCCGGCTTGTGCAAAAAAAAGGCCGGCTGGATCGTGGCCGGGGGTGGGAAATGGGTGGTAAAGAGCCAGTGGCCTGGAGTGGGGCTGAGAGTCGGGAAGGGCAAGATGGCCGGGAGGAAGGGCGGCGTTGTCGGCGTTTCGGATATGAAAAACGCACAAAAAAATACAAAGGGCGGGGAGGCAGGCAGGCAGTCCGGGAAGGCAGGCAGTCCGGGAAAAATAAATGAGAAAAATATATGAGCCGGCTACGTTGTTGCTGTTGGCATGGACAACATGAATTCCGAAATGGTCTCGGCTCTCGCCCTCTCTGTCGCGCAGGGCGCGGGAGGGAGTGCGAAAGTGGACAACGTTGTTGTCGCTTGTCTGCCCGAATGAGCGAGGAGCAGGGGCGACCCTGGGGGTGGGCCACGCTGGAAGGTGGCCATGGTCGGCGTAAAGTTTTTCGAAAAGAATAAAGCAGAAAAAAGGCAACGGGGGACAGCTCTCCGTTCCGTGGGTTGGGTGCGAAAAGGGTCAAGAGCGACGGCCCACGAGGGGGGAGCGGGGGCAGCGGGGGCAGCGGGGAGTTCCCCTTTTTGGCGAACGTGTGAGGGATCTGCCGCCGACGTCAGCGTTTTCCGACGTCACAGCCGACGACGACCTGCAAACGTTGGCAGCAGCGCCCTTCACGGAGGATCGTAAAATTTGACTGATTTCTGTAGCGGTCATCGACGGGCGATAAAGAGATAACTAGAGGACTGGGGGCGGACCACGTCCGTCGTTCTTGGTTCCGACTGGGACTTCTTTGTATAGTAAATAGGATGCAAAAATCGGTATGCAAAATTTAGTTACTTGAGATCCAAAAATATCTTGGCAAAATTTAGTTTTCTGTAAAATTGTTCGACTATGGTTTATATTATAATATTATGTATGTACATTTTAGCAGAATGAATGAAGTTAATGAGGTACCAACCCAAACATTATTAGGTTAAAATTAGGTTTAAATCGTATTTTACAAAGAATATATTAAGGAAAGTTAAGGAAAATCATGCAGAAAATACCTCCTTTTTAACTTATGAACCTCTAAACCTTACATCAACCCAAACAATCCAATATCAATTTTCATATTCGCGATGGAAACCAATACGTCTATTAACATTCAATTGACCGTTCTTGCAGGCAATACGATAGTGATGTTATTAATGAAGTGCGGGAATAATTATTACCGGTGGCGGTTTCAGCTTTCACTGCACGGAAACCCTTACAATGAATGATTTCCGTTGAGGTTATAATTTTAAGCCAAGTTTTTGTAACCATCACCAGTTTATCGATAAGTCCGTTCATATCGAAAGCACCTTACGTAAATTACTTCCCAAACGTCTATGTATGATATATCATACACCGAATTTCATTAGTAATAAAAATACAATTAACGCTCAGAGATTAAAAACCATTTAGTACCTTACGACTAGATTGGATATTCCAACCCACAAAATCAATGAAATAAACTCAAATTTTTTGCTTATTGACTAATTAAGAATAAAATATATACCCCCTTGCCTTTTTTTTTAATTTTCTAAAAAATAACAATTTTGAAGCGCTAAAATTAGGAAACAAACGATCTATAATATCTAAAAAATCATCAAAATTTAAAACAATATTTCTCTATCGATGAGTATGTTGGTATCGAAATTTAAATCCATCTAACTACGAATGATATATCATTCATATACGCCAATGGGTTAAAATATGCGGAAGCGCTTGTTATGCCCGGAATAATTTGGGTAGTAAAATTTCTCCCCATGCACGCAGGCGAGTGTCGCGGTTTCCAGCACATTAACTAAATCGCGAACAAGAAATCCTCATCCATGGCAGCACACATCGGTTTCCTTTGTTCGACGTGCATACCTAAGTGTCTGCTATTTCGGAAAGTCAAAGTGTTAAAGTAAGTTAGCTGACCATTAGGCCGATGCATAATTGAAGGTGGCTTAGTTTCCAGCGGAGGCAATTTCGAGTTTGGCTAATTAGGTTACATTTGATACACATCCCCATTGTCTCAATGTCAGATGAATTAGCATAAGCATGTATATGGGCGGATAAATTGATTATGAGCATCACGTAAGCAGTCTCATTGACCGGTGCCGATATCCTTGCAAACACAGCTACGTAAAAACGTTTACAATGTTTTAAGGGATTGCATTTTGCCTGCACAATTTAAAGGGAAGTTTTTGAAAAGCCCGATAATTATGGATGTCAATCGTTTTCGTTTGGCGGGAAGTGTTTTTTTGGCAAGCAATCATAATGAAAATGTTAAATTGAATTTGCCCGTTTCCATTAGGCGCATTTCTGCGGGATATTATTTTGTGTTTGACCAATTGATGGACGGACCGATGATATGTGCCTTGGTATTATGCGGAACGGCAAATAAATTTGATGGAAATTAAAAGAGCCACGTGAAAAGTGAGCAAAACGCGGAGTAATTGATGTTCCTGCCCAGGGGCCCTGCCCAGGCCTAGGCCTCACCTGTAATTGTTTAGCCCGCGATTGAAGGGGGCGGGCAGACAAATCAAATCGCATTTATAAAATAATAAACCTATGGTCAGAATTGTTTCGTAAATGCCGTAAATCTTTTAAAACTACCAGCTACTGGCTACCGCATAAATTCAGGCGATTTTATTTATGTGCGCACAGCCCCCGCACTTTGAGCTGCTGAATAAAAAATAAGCATGAAAAAAGCGCCACAAAATTAGTTGCACAAAATCCAAAAACTATTTCATCAAAAATGCATAAAATAATAATAAAAACGAATGCGGAAAAAATAGTAGAGCCGAAAACAGAAAAAGTTGATTTAATGAAATATTTATATAGCGCGCAAAATGAAAGCGCTATGTGCCAAAAAAATGCGAATCAGCTAAAAAAATATATGTTATGTGTAAAATAAATAATGTATAAAATATTTATATAAATTGCAAAAATGCGCAGCTCTGCATAAAAAATAAAACCAGCGTAAGTGCTAAATGCGCAGTCGCCTCTATTTTTCTATTGTGTGGGCGGGGTGCGGGGCCTAGGGCCGTATAAATATATATATATTTATATATATACATAGATACGCCTATATGCGTCCGCGTGCATATAATGGAATATGTATAAAATGTCAAATGATTTGTTTGTTCGCTCTTTTCCCTTTGCACCGGCTGCAGTGGCTCACAAAAAACTAATGCAAAAAACAAATGGTTAGTAATATGCGAAAAAAATCTGAACCCGTTGGCCGGTTTGCCTGTCAACCGTTGGAGCGGGTGCCAATGCAGCAGCAGCAACAGCAGCAGCAACAGCAACAGCAACAGCAGCAGCAGCAACTGCAGCCAATTCAATTAAAAATCTGCCACTTAAGCCCCCCGGGAAGTGGTCGGAGCGGAGGTTGCACTGCCCAGAAATGCAACGATTTTGGGATAGGTCTTCAACTTTCTATCAAAGATCGTTTCAAATCGTTTGTGATCATTAATACTCTAATAACTGCATTTGTTTTATGCAATTTGATTTAGATGTTGCTAGTATTTAATTAAATCCCTTTTTTTTATCTTCACCAAATTGATCGATTATATTTGAGAACCTATCGATAGAAATTGCGTTTTTCGATAGCCGTTGCATCTTTCGAATGCAATTGCATCTCTTGTGGGGCAACTAAATGGAACAGCGGGCTAAAATGCAACCAGCACCCACACCTAAACCCTCGGCCAAACTGAAATCCTGTAGGTATATAGCAAACATTTTATGTGCATTTATTTTTAGTGTTTTTTTTTCTCGCATTCGCTCTGTGGGCGATGCGGGGAAGGTGCTCGGCAGGATGGACGCATTTTGTTTATATTTTTTTGCCTAACGACAACTACAGCACTAAACAACAACGATACATACGAGTCACGAGCGTGTGTGTGGTCATAATAAATAATACAATTCAGGAACCCACATGCACACAAAAAATTGTGGAGCCCGCCTCAGAGGCGGGGGTTAGCTTTAAAAAAAGAGAACACTAAAAATGCTGTTTGAATTTTGCGCACATTTTACGCCTGATCGAAATATTTTGCGCTATCCGGGAGGTGGTTCCATAGAAAAAAGCCAAACGCACCGCCAACAACAGGCCCCAATCCCCAATCCCCCAGCCCTATGCCGGCGCCTGCAAAACTTTTATTGTGTCCGCCTATGTTTTTTCTGCTTTGACGCTTCGACCAAAAATTGCCAATGGGCTTGGCCGGACCACCGTGGCACCGGAACGGGCGGAACGACAAGGGTGGTGGCTCTGTTGCACTGCACTGTGGTGCATTGTGGTGCAACGGGGCGGCGGCAGTTTAGACCACGGTTATGGTTATGAATGTGGTGCGATGGCCCGCTCGTGCTCCATTGGCTGGCCCGTTGTTTGTTTTGCGTGGGTTCGTTCCACTTCCCGGATTGTTGAGGTAGGCTAAGCATCGGAGTGCTGCATATACCATTCACTGGAATCATGAACTGTACCTGCATGCAAATGTTTGGTTAATCAGCTTTAAAACCCACGCGTGGGTGTGGTCTAAGCTCGGCGAAAAAAGTTATTCATTGCAGCGAGCACGGCCGTGAGTGGGCACATTTATTTCGAAATATACGAGTAATACCCAAATAATTGCATGTTTATTCTGCTACCTGAGAGCCGTTCCCGCCTTGGTCTACGCACTCGGGCTAACAGGTAATTGGCCACTCCGCCCTGGAAGTAATTAGAAATCCTTCACCGAAAATGTTTGCTCGATTTCATCGGGAGTCCGAAGGCAAGCCACCAGCCATCACGACTTAAAAAATCCAATTCCATTTATTTGCTTCAATCAATTTTAATCAAGTCTCGTCGCAAGATGCACACCCCGCCCGAGAGGGGTCGCAGAGCCGGAAAATTCCGAGACATGGTCGACATCTCCAACTCCGCACACTTATCGCACCCGACACACCAGCACACACACTTCGCCTCGGCGGTGAAGGGGGGTGATGTGGTGCAGGTGGTGGGTTTATCTTGGGGTTATTACCGCTGAGTGTTGCCACACAAAATAATGCATTAAAGACGACAGGGACGGGGTCCAGGAGCCGAAACAGGACAACGACAGCTGCAGCTGCGTCGACTTCGCATGCCAGGGCATCTTAGCGGGGATTTTGGGGGCTGATGCCGGGGCTGGGGCCGGGGCTGGGGTTAGGGATTTGTGGGGGGCATGGGTGCCCTCAAAGGGGCCCCGGAAAGTGCATTCGGAGTGCCTTCGACCCTTTTGGCCGAGCATGCTCGGTGATTTTGCAACTAAACCCGACTCTTTGGAAATTTATGATGGCCGAGTGTGGGTTTTCTTGGGCCTTTTCGGCCAGTACATGGCCGTATGTATGCCCGATACTTATGTACAACAAAAAAGCCAAGTAGTCTTAAAATTTAATGAAACCCAAAGTCGAGAAAGAGAAAGAGACCGAGCCGGCAGGACAGAGACGGAGCGCGGGCGAGCGAGCGAGCGAGAGCGAGAGCGAAGGAGTCCGGAACTCCTCTTGGCAACAAAATCTTAGGCCTACTTGCAGGCAAAATCTTTTTATGTACACTACGGCCTACACTACGGCCGTGTGTGTGTGCGGGTGTGTTGTTGCTTTTTGTGCTTGTCAGAGCCTGCAATAATAAGTTTTCCATGCACTTAATGTCAAGTAAACAGAGCTCAGTCCCCCCCAGCCCCACAGCCCCCGGCCCACACCCACGCTCGAGTCCTGGCAGAGTCCTTCGACTGCATTTTCGGCAGCTCACTTCGGCACACACACTGCACTGCCCCCAGCCCCCAGTCCCACCAGCACCAGCACCAGGACACAATGGCAGGCCGACTTTTGCACAGTTTTAGGCGCCGTCCAACACATTACGCATACGCACGGTTGACCCCCCAAGTTCTTGTTGTTTCTGCCAGTGCAAGTGCAAGTGGAAGTGGAAGTGCAAGGCAGTGGCAGCTACAGCAACAGCTACAACGACTGCAGCTGCAGCTGCATCTTCGAGTTTCTTGTGCAACTTCTTAAGATTCTGACCAAGCATGCCGCACCGCTTGCTCCGGCCGGCTGACCTTCTCGCTTGCACCCGCACGCTTGCTGTGCAACTGCAGGCAACGTCTTTGGGATTGGAAAATTTGTTGCTGCTGCATTTTCTTAAAATTTTGTACAAATATGTGAATAATTGCAAAAGGTTCGGGCTCGGACTCGGTCTCGGGCCGGGCCGGGCCAGGAGCGTCCTATGTGCATGGCATTTAATTTTCCAGGCCCAGCAGCAGGCCCAGGAAACTCAAGGAAAATGAAGCCGGACCGGGGAGGGGCACTGTCTTGAGGTGTCTTCAATACATAATGTGGCCAGTATATTTTGCAATTTGAAATTCGGCTTGCTTTGTCAACCCGCTTGAGATTTACATAAATAACTAAAATTTTAATATATGTTTATTAAAGCTCCACTCTTAAGCAGGCCTCTCCCGGCACCAGGCATTTAGACTAATTGCGTTCAACTTTTGATTGGTCGGCCGGCCGTTGATTGTGCGAAGTATTTCCCAGTATACAAGGCGACCGACGCTGGTTTGGGGGCACCATTAAAATTGCAACTGTCGATGAGCAGTAAAAAGATGCAATTTTCCTCATTTTCCTGTGTGCTTATGCATGCACTTTAGACAGAAATGTATCATCAAATGCCTGGGCCGTCAGCCTATTCGCAGTCGAGGGGAATACATTATTCTGTCATTGCATTAGGCATTAATTTATAGGCAGCATCTTGACCCGGGCCGGAAATGAGTTGACATCAGATTCTTCGGTGCCCAGAAGATCTCCATAGTAGTGGATTGTTGCATTATGTTTCCTAGCAACTTAAAAACCAACCCGATCTCACATACCCCACGAGGGGGGGCCAAAAAAATGCGACCGAAATGAAATACAAGTATAAATTGCGTGCGCATTGCTTGCGGCAAGGGCGGCACCGCAGAGACACAAAAAAAAAGGAGGGAAAGACAAAAAACCCATCACATAATGGCGCAAGACATATCCCTCGAAAAGCTCCAGTTCAGTCAAGGCGACGGCGACTTAGAGACCGAAAAGGGACAGGAAATGGGACAGGGTCTGGGACACGGACACGGACACGGTGACGGAACAGGATGAGCCGGCCCCGGGATGGGACACGCCGGGGCACCCTAAAACCCATCAAATCTAATCTCACAGCGTCGCTGCTGATGCGCCCTGGACACTGGACATCGGTCGCCTAGGATTCCGACCCCGATCCAACCCGAGAAGTCCCCCGCCCCGTGCCCTTTCTCATTTTCCCGCTCCATCCCTCGGACAGTCGAAAAACTAAGCGGACAGCTTTCTTGGAATGCTTGCTCGCCCTTCTTCCTGCGGCCAGAACGAAAATTGATGACCGACCAGGGTCTGCTGGTTGTCCTGCTTTTCGGCAGAGGGCGGCTTAGGATGGGGCGGGGTGTGTGCCGGGCTTGGCTTGGTCATTGGCGCTGCGGCCAAAAGAAGTAATTCATCTTATTTTTTTCCCTCTCCCGCTGCCCCTGCTAGCTGCCTGCCTGCCTGCCTTGGGTCCTTCTTGTCCCCTTGCACTTATCCCCGCCACCGTTCACCGTCGTGGCCCTTTTTTCCGTACGCCTTGGCGACGGCTTCTCAAGACGCCCACATGAGTTCGGGGCCAGGATACGGCAAAGGGATAATGAAAGCAGCAGCGAAACTTTGCAATAGAATGGGGTTAGAGGGAGCAGCAGGAGGAGGCAGGTGGAGGCAGGCACCCGGACCCAAGCGTTGAACTTAAGTGAACTCAAACAAAGCGAGCTGGCGACTTGGGGGGCTCTCCTGCAAAAAAGGACGCAGGACTGATCCCTCAAACACACCCGCCCACACGCCAGCACCGGCACTCGCAACTACACAAACAGAGACAGTGGTGGCTGCCTCCAGGCATCATTACATCAAATGTCCTTCGCATTTCAGCAAAACAACAAGATGGCGGTTCCCAAGCACAAGAGCCCGGGCACCAAGAGGACGAAAAGGCAGCCGAAGAAAAACCCCAAAAGCAGTCGCTGCAGGAATCAGGAACGGAGGACGAGGCGGAGGGGCGGAGGGGCCAAACGGAAGCCGGGGACTGAGGATATCGCCATGGTCGCGCCGGAGACGAAAGGGGACAACTTGGCGCCCCAAACGCCAAGGCGAAAGCACTAAGCTGGAAATGGGAATGGACTGGGCCGGGGACGGGGGCTTGTGGGTGTGGAAGTGGCAAAAAGGATGCCTGAAAAGGAGAACCAGCTCATTGGCGCAAGCAATAAACGTTAAATTTTTTCTTGCTTCTGCAGCATAATGGCAAAAGGAGGCAGGGAAGCCAAGGAAGGAAGGGCTCGCTTCAGACTCCACTCTCCCGGACAGTCGAAGTCCTGCGAGCGGTCCAAAAAGTCTGACGTGCAATAAAAGACCAAAAATCCTTTTCCATTGCGCTAAGCTCGGAAAATGTTTGAAGGGAGGAGTGGGCGAAGGCGCACAACCGAATGGGAAAGGGTAAGGAGGTGGTGGGGACGAAAGCACTCGTTGAAATTTCGGCAGCAGGAAAAGTAGCAGGGCTGGCGCGGCAGTGTCCCGGGAGAAGGGGTATAAATGGTATAAAAATAATCGTCATAAGAGGTGGAACGGTTGGGGGGTTTGCTAAGGCAGGGTGGGTGGTTACCCTGTTGGCACAGTGGGGTCAGTCCTTTTTCCATCCGTATCGACCGGAAATTAAAATTATATAAGAGAAATGCAAGCAGTTGTGCCACTTGCCCCACACATCCTTTACATGATCAATTTTTAGATGATGAAATGGGATGCCCAACCAAATAGATCTGCAATTTTCGAGGAACTTTAAATTCTGACGGCTCCTTCACAACGCTTAGTTGGAATTCTCTCTTGCTTACGCCTATTCCAGAAGTCTGACTTCATTTTGGCAAATTGAATTTAATTGTACAACTTCACTGCAAAGGCCTCAACTTCCCCTGCTATTATTACTCCATTCTTGGCGACTTGGCAGTGGAGTCTGCTGGCAGGACTCGTCTGCAGACGGACTCCGTTTGCGAAGGAGGACGTCCCGCCAATACCTACCTACTGGGTCGGTCTATCTCTGTTATTAAAGAACAGAGAAAGCGGAGTGTTGCTAGAGGCAACTCGTCCCCATTAATTCCCTGTCCCGCCACCACCTTGGCTTCTGGCCAGGATCCCCACCGGTTTCCATTCCCTGTGTTGCATTAATTTTTACCATTTGCTCTTTGTGCTGCAGCGAATCTTTTCCCCACCGGTTCGTGTTCAGTTCGTTATTTTTTCTGGTAGCTTTCGGAGGGAATATTTTTGTGTCCTGGGTGCCCAGTTTTGGAACCCGCCCAGTAATCCCGGCCAAGCCCGCTGCCCGGCCACGCTGCAGTGTTTGACCAGCGCTTTGTTTTCAACCTATTCCCAAATAACCCCTGGCCATTAAATTGTCCCTCGCTGCACATCCATACCCTTGCAACCCGGTGGAACTATGGTGGATAACTATGTTAGCCAGGGCCGACGGCAATAGGCCCTCGAACCCGCGCCGCACATCAAAACTCATTTCATGTAACGCGCATTATGCTTTCCACGGCATTTCGCGTCCGCCAACTGACAGTTGATGGATTGGAGGTGCGCCCTCCAAGCGCCCAACCACCCAGCTACACAGCCACCCAACCAGCCAACCACCCAACCACCCTGACATCCCAGCACTCGCACTCAACCGTCATACATCGCCCACCACTCTCCGCTCACTCTGGTCAAAGTTGTATTTGATATACATAAAGCATTTGAAATTGGCACAAGCTTTTTAAAGCTCCATTTTTTGGGGGGTTCCCACGCAGAGCGAGAGTGCTGGGCGCTGGGCGCAGGGCTCCGGGGTTCCGGGGGGCCGCACATAAATTCCATTTATTTCAGCTGACTGCCGCGCCCCAAAGTTGGATGGTCTCCTTTGAGCGGCGCTAACACACAGAGCCGCACACGGGCTAAGCCACAACTTGATATGTCCATTGTGTCTTATCAGGCGACATGGTTACCGCAGCGAACCCCCAGCGAACGGTTCGAGCTGCCAGAGGGTCTCCGCTCCGCTCCTCTCGAGTCGACTCGGCTCGGCTCGAAGTAACACTCTGTTGGCCGGGTCCCCAGGCAGATCCTTGCGGCCTTGCCCAAATGAAACCCAACCCCCCTAACTCGAGTCAGCGAGCAGAAGGGAAAAAAAAAGTAAATGAAAAAACCAGAGCAATATGGCACTTGAAAAAAAGGATTCAGAAGATCGGAGACTTGGAAAATGCTTGTTAATTTCTTAACTTTCCCACTTAACTTTAGGACATTTTACTGGGAATCTTATACTAAACTTTTGGGAGGAAGAAGTAATCTATTTTTTCTCCTTTTTGTTTGCAGTTGCTTGGGAAATTACCGTGACTATATTCTACATTCTAAGCCGGGTTTTCCCGTTTCTCAGTGCAGGGACCCAAACTCAAAGAGACGAAATGAAAACGCGCGCTCGTCAGTCAGCCAGTGCCCTTTCCCATTTTCCCATCGAAAGGGCAAGGCAACTCGGGGCCCAACCCACCATCCCAAAGCAGCGTTCGTCTAGCGTCCTGGCACACCGCCTTTTTCCCAAAAAAAAAAGGGAGAAAAAAACAGAAAAACCCATTCCCAAACCCCGGTCGCCCATCAAAGACCCAGAACCCACCCGTACCCGTTCCAATCCCAAACACCACGCAACCCAACCCGTCCCAGTCCCTTCTATCCCATTCCCGCCTCGTTTCCTGCTCAACAAATGCCAAGAAAAAGTTTTTTCGACGTCGTTCCCCCAACTCCTAAGGCCCACCCACCCGGCCCTGTCCTCATCATCATTGTCGTTGAATTTGAAACGTTGTTGCAGCCACGGGGGTGGGTGAGTGTGCGAGGATATTGGTCTGCGAGGGGGTCAGTCCGTGTCCTCAACGCCCTCTCGTCTTCCTTGGCTTCGTTTTCGTCCTTGTGGCCGTGGCAAGAGTGGAGTGGGAAGCCGGGGCAGGAGCAGGAGCAGGAGAAGCAGAAGGAGCAGGAGCGCCACATGGCTGGCCAAAGCAAAGGCAGCACATTTGAAGAGGGTCGCACACATCCCGGGACTTGAGACGGGAACGAGCAAAGAAATGGGAAACTAAAATGAAAGAAATCCAGGGACAGGAGCAACTGCACTGAAATCGAAAGTATATAGCACTTGACATCGGACAGAGAGCTGATGGCTCGAAAAAATAATAAATGATCAAAAGAAATAGGCAATTGTTTTTTAAAGCTTGTAATTCATGCCTCAGATAGTAGCTCAATAGATCTGAATGCTACCCTCAATCGCCTTTAAATTGTATAAACAGGCATCGCTTTGCGCTCAGTGCAAGGGTGGGGTTATTGGACCCGGGTGCATGTATGCCCCAACCCCGATACGGCTCCAGCTCCAGCTGTGCTCGTCTGCTCGTTTGTTCTTCGATTTAATGAAGGATATGCCGGATGGCTCACCTCTAAGCACCCAATCCCACGTTACAGCCTATTTCTTCAACTTTCTTTTTATATTTCATAACTTTTCCCAGTGCGCACGAAAAAAAAGTTTCTTTTAGGCCTAAAAAGTGGGTTGAACCCCTCACCATTTGCACAGGGTTTTCAATGCGGATTTCGGGTTCCTTGTTGTTCATTCCCCCACAAAACTCAACTCCCGAATATTTCGCCAGCTGCTTTGCATAATGCGGGGGTTCTCGAGCGAACGGAAAAAGAGTTCGACGGGGTGGCGAGACCCAAAGAAATATATAACTCACCTTCGAATGGATGCGATGAATGGGATGAGGTTTTTTTTTTCAGCCGACATGACAGTAAAGATGCCAAAATTATGGCTACAAAAGACGCCCAAAAGGAGGTGTGGAAAGGGTTGTAAAAATGAGAATCCTCACAGGGTTCGCTGCGGCATGATTGTGATCAGCAGTGGCTTTTCGCAATTGTATGTATCGATACAGGTCTCTGAAGTGCCGTAGGACTGTAGAGTGGAGAAAGCTTTTCAGAACATTTCCTTCAAAATATAAAACCGAAACACTCAACCCACTTAAACCAATGTCAAAAGCAATATCATTCCAGTTCCCGCATGCAGGCAGAGCCCTGCAATTATGCTCCTTAGACGCTCCCCCAGCCTCCCAGTCCGACTCAATAAACATGAGAACGGGAACTGGTGTAGGATTGCAGGCCACGGGGGGAACCATTTCTGCTCGATATTGTCAAAAAGTAATTAGATTCGAGGTTATTACATAAGCGCAAACGAGCGTCCAAAATTGGGAACACGGAGACCGGTCCAAGGCCTTGCCAGGGAGGCGGCATGAAATTTGGTCTCAGTGTGCAGGTCTGCCCGTTTTTATTTTATTTTTGGGCACCAAAAATGCGAAACAAAGTATCAGAGATGGGCCAAATGGTGTCCCCGTCCTCATCCCCATCCCCATTCCCCTGCCATCGCAACCAGCAACCAAAGCCAGGGCCACCACCCACCGGCCCTGTCCGTTCGCATCCTTGTCGTCGCAGGCAACAAATTAAATGCTGAAAATAATACAAAGACATCCCTCCCTCCCGGCGGCGCTAACGATTTTGGTGACGCGAGCTCAGTTTACGCTTAGCCCGAAAGCTTGCGGCACATGGCGGTGGCTGAGTGGATGAGTGGCTGGGCGGCTGGGCGACTGGGGAGGTTCTAGGGCTGCTTGCTAGCTGGGGCTTGGGCCGAAGGTAACAGGCGCCCCTCAGTCTTCGGCGTCATGCCAACAAGGCGCCCCACCCTCCCACTCGCCACTGACAGGCAAGACTTCTCCGGTCCTCGTAATTCTGTGCGATGAAGTTTGATGATGATGGGGGCCACTTAATGGACGGAGCTGGCTAGCAGGCACAGTTCCGGATCTGGGTCCCCAGCTCACAACCATTTCCCCCGTCGCAGGGTGGTGGTTCTAATCAAAAATACATTTATTTTTCCAGAAAAAGTGACAGAGGCCCGAAAAGAGATCTACAGAAATTTATACCGAATCCCGAAACACTCAATAGTAACAATCTTTAATTATAGAAATACAAATTTTTATATGAAAATAACAAATTCAGTTTTTGGCGGGAAGTCCCATCACTCAGGGTTCCAAAGTTTTCGAGATACGTTTTATTTTTATTTAAAAAATTTTTGTATATACTGAGATTTAAAATGCTTAAAAAAGAATCTGGGCAAGCGAGGGCAAAAAATACAGTCGCATATTTGCTCACATTGGCTTGGAATTTTTCATTTTGGGTCGGAAAATGTTTCTGATTTGCATTCGGGTTGGGCTGCTGAAAAGGGTTCGGCGTGGACCCGGTTTAGGGGTGACAAAGTGATTAAAAAGTGGCAAGCCGGGTTGGGGATGAGCTACCGAGCGACCAAGATGCAGGTGAAACTCTCAAGGAAGGGTACACGGGTAAGGGATTCGGGACGGGACGGGACGAGAACCGAGGGTGGGGGGTTTGTCACGGAACGACGGCAGGCTCCGTAAGGGTTGTTCCGTCTGAGATTGTGCCTAGTTTAATTTCAGTTAATTGTGCTTTGCGTTTGAGTAAAACATTCGAGTATTTGATGGAAATAATGCTGGAAAAGCGGGAAATTTTGTGTATTCGGTGGTGGGAAGCGTGACGGGGGTGGCCCGAAAAGGGTTGGGTTTGGGTGAAGTTATTCATTAGATTTCTTTGATATATGCCTGCGAGTGTGGTTCTTCTGTGTGCGGAAGTAGTTTGTGCCAAGTCATTTGTGAATCACATGCTAATGTGAATAAGAAAACAGGCCTGAATTTTGGTGGCGGGAAATCGGGGGTGTTCTGCTGCCTGAGTGGAGGAAACACGCTTAAATTTCGTTGCTTATGCTGTGAAAAGTTCTACAAAAAAGTTTAATTTAGTTATTTTCATTTCCCATTTCTGCTCGCAGGTTTCCTGATTTGCTTTTGCAATTTAACAAGCCGAAGCGATCGCAACATCGAATCTGTGTGATCTATTTGTTTCACACATCATTAATAACATTAAACACACATCATATGGCAGCACAACAATAAATCATTAGGCTCCCGAGCGACGGGAGCATCATCTTTCCCAATCGCCTCTAGGAGCAGCGCATGAAAAATCTCTTGCTGCGGTCATATTGAAAGTTAATTGAAAATCAAGTTAATGCGTTTAATTGAATAGCCGTATAGGCATATGTGTTGTCAGCGCCCATCGCTAAAAACCTGTACACAGAAATGCAATAAAAACATTAAACAGCAGCGGCCGGGGAAAAAATGAATCGAGTGCACAAACATACAGCACACATAATTGCTTCGCATACGGGAATGCAGTCGGACCAGCCCTGGCCACCGGAGGTGTGGCACAAAGGGCGGGGTGCCAGGGCGGATGTGATGTCGATGCGTGGCAGAGACAGGGACCCGTGTGCATATTTATATGTGGAAAATTATATACAAACACAAACACTGGCACCCAGCGCCCAGCACCCGGCACCCTCACAAAGGCACGCACACACAATATATAGAAAATCATAATGACGACGATGCATCATCGCTGAACAAAAGCGACACGCACAGAAACCGAACCACTGCCCTGTCCCATCCCATACCATCTCACTCCACCCCGATCCGGATCGTGAGCAGGTCCACCCTTTGCAATAGGCGTGAGCTGAACGCACACACAATATTGAGGACCCACCTCTCTTAAGCTGCCAGAATAAGACAATCGATGCGATTAAGGGGAAAAGCCTCGGCCGGAGGCAGAACAGTGTAGTGCAAGTGCAACTACACTCCTGTGGCTTGGCCCTCGCCCAGGTCCTCAGAGGTAAGCATGGACAAGTGGGCTCCAGCAATTGTTTTGGCCAGATCAGAGCCAGATCGGTTTCAAATGGCAAAATGTTAGCCAGATTAATTCGCCTTAGTCGCGAATTAATTAGACCAAGCGATGCCAAAACGGATTCTGCTTGTCTTGCCATTATTATTATTATGAAGCCTGCTTCTCGAAAAATCCAGATTCCGTCCTGGAGCCCGGCAGTATGCGCTGCTATCGATTTGTGGGCAGCCGGACATCTCGTTCTGACGCACGCACTCGGCAAAGCACACCCACGAGGGCCAGCCGGGCGGGGGAAGGGAAATCCATTTTTCTTAAGATAAATTTTGATTAAAATTTTCGACCAACACACACGTGAGCGGCTTTCCGTCTTTCTCTACCCGGCAAGCTTGACACATCTCCTGCTCGCACACCCGACAGCACGAACCTGACACTTTTGGCCCTCCCAGGCGGTGAGTGGAGGTGTCAGATGCTGCATCAGATGCCGGGGGAGACTCGAATGTCTTAAGAAATTGCATTTTCTTGTTGCAAATCAAAGCCAAGTCATTGGGTAGCCGGGGTGTGGCATCTTTTATACATAAATGAGCTTTATGTGGCAAGGCAATAATTACAATGCTGGGATAACTACTAGTGTGCGGTCTGCTCACATATTTCCTTAATTATTAAACCGATTTTGGGACTGCGAGAGCAGCCAGAACGCAAAAAGAAGGGCATTTTATTGAGCCCTGTCAGCAACTTGATGCCCAGGCTACGGGTTGGGCCACAGTCGTCGTCATTATGCCTTCTGCCTTCTGTAGAAAGTGGAAGTAGAAAGTGGAAGCCACAAGCCTGGGTGCACTTTCTTCGTACCTATGGCCGTCTTGCTCGCACGCTCTACGCACTTATAAGAAATTGCCAAAATTGAGCCCTCTCGCTCTGGCAATCTGCATGCCGACTCTGTCTAGACCAGAATGCAAAAATGTGCATTAGGCAAAGTCCAAGAAAGCAAGTCGAAAACTTTTCGAGTGGCAGGGGCAGGGGCAGTGGCAGGGGGCAGGCGGAAGCTGTTGCAGCTGCATGTGGTGTGGTTGCAACTGTGCTGCATATGCATTTCAGAGGGGGGCCAGGGTGTGCGGTGAGCTTCTTAAAATGCAAACACACAACCGAAAATTCTTACAAGCAAAACCAGAAGTCTCTCTCTCTTTCTATATATTTATTTGTACATGCATGCAGTTGCATGTGGTCAACTGATGTATGAGAAACTCTTTGGTCAGTTTTCTTGCAAGAAAATCTAATCAACAAGCACACACAAAGAGTACAGCCAGCACAGCACAGCATGGCAGTGTGTTACGTATACGCACTGTTGGCCGGGCGTCGGTTGTGCATAATTCGTTGCCGTGTGTGGGAAAAGAAGAAGGCGGGCGGAGCTGAAGGACTCAAGTTGGGGATAATTTCTCCCAGGAGGTAGCCCACAAAACGCATACATATATAAATGCTTTTAATTTGCACTGCACAGGACCTTAGGAGAGCAAAATTTTGAAGAAAATTGAACGCAGCAAGTTGCTTGCCGGGAAGTTGGGGAGTGGAATGCTGGGCCAATCTTGGGAGGAACGAGGAAGCTCAGCTGAGTGGCTTGGAAGGAGGGACGGCAGAGTCTGCATATTGTCCTGTTGTCTTATCTTTTTACTTGAAGGCCCCCACACACCGCCTGGTCCTCGGGAAGATCAAAGCAAGCAATTTTTGGGCCCAGCCGGGTTATGCATTCACAGTTGAGTTTTGGGCTTTACGCATGCATAATCAATGCAGTTTCTTCAAAATGTCTGCTCCCGGGAGCGAATGGGGCGGCGAGTCCCGAGTGTGAGATGCGTTCGGCTTATAAATTAGTTGCAAAATATAATACAGGTCCTGGGCATTCGTTTTGTGCCCGTGCACGGGCAGGGGGAGTCCTTTTGGCAGTTCACAAACGAATATATTTCACTGCGATTGATGGCAATGCAAGCTCAAGAAAATATTAAGGGAATTTTCTCGGAAATTATAATCAGGATGTTATAATCCGGCTGCTAAAGTTTATGAAGGCAGGACGTATCATTGCTCTCAAGGATTGTTTGTTAATTAATTTTAATTCGCAGTTTTGCAAAAGATATCTATATTGTATTGTTTGCTAGAAATCTCCCCGCCCAGCAGGCTATTCCACTCGCATAAAAAGCAATTACAAGCCAATCAATCGGTCACATCAATGGCGTCAATAAAACCAACTTCATCGCCAACCACAACTGACTCCAATGATAAATCAAAAATTTCCACTAACGCAAAAAATACACGAGAAAATCCTTTATCCCCGAGTCGAATATGCAAATAAAAAGAGCTGCTGCGTCGGGTTTTCGGTTTTTTATTTCGATCTTTTGGCTGCTGGTGGTCCACTTTTCAATTGATTTTGCCGAAAGTCGTAAATTCCTTTGGCAACTTTCGCTCGCTGAATTTTGCATCCTTTTGACGGTGGCCGCTTGTTTATTTGCGGATTGTTTTGCCGTTTTATTTGGCGGCAATGCGTTTGCTGCTCGTTTTATGGCCAAGCCAAATCGGAAAAAGCGCCGAAAGTCGGGATCCTCCAAAATATTATTCATGGGCGGGCGGGGAGGGCTGGTTGCCGGAGCGAATGAGAGGGAAGTCGGAAGGACCTCGTCATCGCATCGTTTTTGTTGTCCTTGTCGTCGTCGTCGGCTTCGCGAGCTGCTCCTGCTCTCGTTTCTCCTGCTCGTCCTCGTTTCTCGCCTCGTGTTTGTTTATTTGCATTTCCGCCTGAGCTGCAGGACTCTCTCGGCGAGTGCGTGTCCTGTGCGGCGGCAACTCAACAGGTGTCCGTGTCTGTTGCTTCTCTGCTGGCTTGCTGGCTGCTCCTCGGCCGCCCCGTCGTTGCGGTCTTTTTTCTAGCTTGTCTTGCTCGTTTTTTGTCCGCCGCCTCCAAACAAGTTTGCCTTCGCATTTCCTTTCCGCTCGCCCCCAAGCCGCAAGCCCGGCATGTGTGTTTGGTGTGTGTGTCCGTCCGCCCCGAAGCCTCCTTTGCCCGGGCTCATCGCCATCTTCTCCGCTCTTTGCACTCGCCCATTGTGGAGCCGGAGCCTCGTCTCGCTGCCGACTTGTTTGCTTATTTGTTTGTTTTGCCTTCACTTTGTTTTTTCCCCGCTTTCCTTTGTGTGTCTTCAGCTCCACCCATCCTGATTTTCCCGGCTGCCGCCGCCTCCCCCTTTTTGCCCCACGCCCCCGAATTTTCTTGGTCGTTTGGCTATTTTTTGTTGTGCTTTTATTATGCCGCACACGGCTCAACTTTTCAACTTGCTCTTTTTTAGCTTTTTTCGATGGGACGGTCGGCGGCAAATGAAATAAAATAAAAAATACATTTTCGTCAAGGACGTTAATTGTTTTGCTTCTATTTTTTCGTCTGGCTTGTGCGTATGCGTGTGCGAACGAGATGGCACGCAGGCAGGGAGTCCTTTGACTTTTATTTTTTCTTTTACCTTTTTATTTGCAGGCGCTGCTTGTTTATGTTGTTTTCTTTATTGCCACCTCAATTTGCGTGCACTTTGCGGTTGCTCTTGCTCCTTTTTTGCATTGCGCCGCGTCCTTGCCGTCATTTTGATTTCTTTTTTGCACTTTCTTCCGGTTGCTCATACACACACGCGCCCGTAAGTGGCGTTTAATTTATCAATTTGTCGTTTGCCAAAGGAATTCATTATTTGATTGTTGTTCTCATTTTTTGTTGCTTCCTGTTTTGCACTCGTCCTTGTCCCTCTTCCGGTCTCTTTGACGAGCTTTGCTTACTATTGTCTGGGCTTAATCTTTTGTTTATTTGTCATCAACGTCATCGTGCTGTGCCGTGTGGTCGCTTTGTCGCTGCACTCGTCGGAAGCTCAATCGGCAGCACTCAGAGCTTTCCCGTTTCCTGTCGCCCCGCAGTTCTGGAACTTCTTTTTAGTGTTTCGGTAATTGGAGTCAAATTGTTTATCGAGATGGATGGGCAATTGATTGGGCGAGTCGGATGCGTCTGGGCAGACAATTCTAGAGACTGGTCCGGCCAATGAAGTGCTCAAAAACAAACCCCTACCCAACCAGCAGCAGCGGGTTAATTTAAGGAATCAATTGCAGTACCGTTTGTGGGGTTTATTTAAGAGTTATAGGGATATAGAAGGTTGGAGAACCAGAATTTTGTAGTGATACTGCATTCCAGCAATAGTCAAAACTGGAATAAATTTTTCTTGGCAAAAAAATTCTATAATTTTTTGTTTGAATACCGTTTGTGGCGTTTATTTAAAATTTTAGGGATTAAGAAGGTTATACTCGAGGTTTTCTTCTGAATTATAGCATTACGGCTTAGGGAACCAATATTTTTGAGTGATACTTCATTCCAGTAATGTTTAAATAGATTTTTCTCGGCACTTTCCTTGGCAACCATGATGATAGGACATCTGGTATATCCCATTTCGGGACACAGATCCCCTTCGAACGCTAGACTCTTTTAAAAAGTAATTAAAACGCAAGGCCCTGGCAAAGCGAAATAAGTAATTGCCACCTTGTTTGACAAGTCGTCAGAAAACACAGACTAGTCCCCCGATTGAGACAAGGAATTAAAAAAGAATTGGGGAGAAAAACTCAGCTGCAGGAGTAAAACACCAAGCGAATTGACAAATTAAAAGTGAGTGAAAATTTTCCCAAAACCCAGAATGACGAAACGAAGGATCTGAAAGGGAAACAAGCTGGAAGCCCAGTGGACAATTAAGCAAAAGGGGGATTGACAATTAGAAGGACCGAAAGGGTCCGAAAGGGCCCCTGCCGGAGTTTCGGTTGTGGGGCCAACAAGAAAGAAAGTCTAAAGAATCGACAAGTTTCTGGTGCGCAATTATGATTATGGGTGCGTCTGCCCGAGCCCCTTCCAAATCCGACTTTAATTGTTTTTTTTCCTCTCTGCTTCTATTTTAGCATTTTCCAGGGATGCGCTACCCAGTTGCCTGGACGGAAATTCATTAGGGCAGCCTGAGGGGGGGCGGCCGGATTGGGGGAGCGGGTAGATGGTCCCTGGCCATGTCAAAGCGACTCCAAGACGTTGTTCTGCCTTTTTTCCTCGGCGAAAATTGCAATTTTTCCCTGGGCCAGACTTCGCTGCGACCGGGCCCGGGACAGGGACAGGGACAGTTTTCCCTGCCCGGCAGACAGAGGCGCCCCGCCCCCGGATCAGCTTGGGTGTGGCCGGGTGGCTGGGGCGCAAAAAAGGGCTTCGCATCCTGCTCACGATAAAAAAAAGGGGAGAGAACAAGGACCGCTAGACGGGCGGGCGAGCAAACATAAAAATGCGTTTTTGCCTTCAGAAGTCCCTTTTCCAAAGGCAGCCCAGTGCGATGTGGTGGTGTGTGTGGGGGGGCGGCGGGCGGCGGGCACCTAAACAGAAAGTAATCAACCCACCCGGTGGAGATACACACTCAGCCAGGACGAGAAGAGCGTCTCCACCTCCGCTCATTTGCACAAAACACACCCACAACTTTGGTCCGAGCCGGAGAAACTTTTTTTCGCCGCTCCAACATTTCTGTTTCCTCCGCCTCTGACTCCGTGGGGCCAGTGGCTTTGGGGTGGGCGGGGCATTGTTCTTGCGCCGCCATGAAAATTAATGAAGAAGTGCCCGACCCATGTTCCAAAGGCACTAAACCTCCGCTCCCCGCCCCCGTCCCACCCACAGGCTGACAGGCAGACAGGCAGTCGGAAAGACAGTCGCTTGGTCCCTTTGGTTTGAGGCCGGGACCGGGACCAGGGACTTGGGACTCGGGGTGCGATTGGCGAAGACCTTGGCGAAGACCTGGGAGTGCGATCCAAGCCAAGAGCGTCTCAGGGGCAAGCATTTTTTCGGCAATCCATAGCCCTAAAGTGGGATTTACCTAATGCGGACTTCTATTAAAGTTTATAGTCGGCAAATGCATTGGTACACACATTTTAAGTGTTGTTTGCAAACTCTCTTTTTAATGAAAATGGTATTTGTGAAATGGGGTTTTAAATATTGAATAGGCCGAGGCTCAAATTGAATTGTGCATTTTTTAAATTTTATTTTTCGAGCCTGAATAGCACCAGGCCAAAGGCGTAATGTTGTTGCGTACAATATGATAATTTAAAAGCCCATTTTGGGACTAGTCTTTTAAGAAATTAGAACCCCAGTTAACTATTTCCATAGTGAACATATACGCAGCCTTTGTTATTTTTGAAACAGAACTCTCCTCTGCATATTTGTCTCTTTTCCGAAATGGTTAAAACAATAAATATAAATCGTTTTGCTTGCAGTTAAAAATTGTAATATCTATTCATGTAGAAAGTTTTATAAAGATCGGATAATAAATAATGAAGATACGGCCTTTGCAAGTGTCAATGTGCATTGATAATTAAAATAGGTACATGATATCTCGCTGTAGAGAAATCTCGACTA
>JAJJHQ010006256.1:221676-504633 GCA_021223825.1 Drosophila ironensis
TTGGCGAAGACCTGGGAGTGCGATCCAAGCCAAGAGCGTCTCAGGGGCAAGCATTTTTTCGGCAATCCATAGCCCTAAAGTGGGATTTACCTAATGCGGACTTCTATTAAAGTTTATAGTCGGCAAATGCATTGGTACACACATTTTAAGTGTTGTTTGCAAACTCTCTTTTTAATGAAAATGGTATTTGTGAAATGGGGTTTTAAATATTGAATAGGCCGAGGCTCAAATTGAATTGTGCATTTTTTAAATTTTATTTTTTGAGCCTGAATAGCACCAGGCCAAAGGCGTAATGTTGTTGTGTACAATATGATAATTTGAAAGCCCATTTTGGGACTAATCATTTGTCATTTTTGAAACAGAATTTTCCTCTGCATATTTGTATCTTTTCCAAAATGGTTAGAGCAATAAATATAAATCTTTTTGCCTACAGTTAAAAATTGTAATATCTATCTATGTAGCAAGTTTTGTAAAGATCGGATAATAAATAATGAAGATACGGCCTTTGCAAGTGTCAATGTGCATTGATAATTAAAATAGGTACATGGTATCTCGCTGTAGAGAAATCTCGACTATAGCGTTTTTACTTGTTTGTGAAGGCTTTTTAAAACGATTTTTTCAAAACCTGTCCTTTTAAAGCACAGGGGTAGCGAAAAGTACGTTGAAAAAACCCCGAATCGAAACAATAGGCAATGGGAAAGCGATTTGGAGAAATATACGGGGCGTTGGGCAGGCCAATCCCTTCAGGTGGGTGGGGGACAGCGGGGCCACGGTGGCGAGGAGCCAAACTGACTCACCCAACTGGGACAGGGACAAGCACGAACAGGGCACAGAGGACCGGCCACACACTCGCTGCCACACATGGTCAAGTGGGTGTTGACCTGTCCACATTTAGAGGTGCACGGACTCGTTTGGTGTTTGCCTTTTTTTGTGTTTTGGTGTTTTTTTTTTTTGGGAGCTCGGAGCCAGAGAGCGGTAAGAGGAGCAACTGTCGCTGGTTTGGCGCCAGGCGAGAGGCGCGAGAGTCCGCACAGGAGCCGAGCTAGCCGCAGGACATGGACGAGGACGACGCCTTTGCTTTTAGCTTGATTGCCAAGCCTAGTTAACTGTAAAGTTTTATAACTTTGGCCGACTACCTGGCCACCCCGGCAAACACAGACACCGAGACCGAGAACGGGCCGGACCGAGTCCGAGACCGATACCGACACCTTCGCCTCGCTTGGCCTCACCTGTAAAGCGCTCAAATCGGTTGGTTTATAGCACGCACTCCCCTCGCCAAGCCCCCTAAGTCCTAACTCTTTTGGCCCCCCCGGTGCGCCCCTTTATCCTTGACAGCGCCGACGCTGGATCGACCCTTTTAAAAAGTCGTCAATACTGGCCCTGCCAGGGGGAGGAGACCATCGAGGCTTGGGGGAAACGTGCAGTGTCCTCTGGACTCGGAAGGCAAACGAAAGGGTGGGCCACGGGCACGAGACCAGGGACTTCGGACAACGGACAACGATCCACGGACCAGAACAAGGACCAGCGCCCGGGCGTCTATCAAATTCCAATTTCGGTCCCTTTTTTTCCTCCGCTCCGTTGGCATTCAAAGTTTACGGCGTCTTTTCAGCGTAAATCCTGCAAGGCCATGCCGGGAGTCCGGTCCTGCTGCTGCACCCTTGAGGGACCGTGTTGGACTCAGTCCGGAGCCAACCTATCACCGGGCTACATCTTCGATGTCCTTTAGCAGACCCCACTCAATCTCCGGCCCCAAAGGAGTGGGGCGGAACCCCATGAGCACACTTTTATTTTTGCAGTCTCATCATAACGTGTCTGTCCGTTTCACCATTACTTTGGGTTTCTTTTTTGTCAAACTTAGGACGAAACGCAGCACAAAAAATTCGTGTTCCTAAAAGTAATGATCCGTAGAACAAGGTGTAATTACACAACATTTTGGGTATTAGTGCAGAGTGTAATGTCGCAGTTAGGAAGAGCCTAATTAATTTTAAAATCACAACAAAAATTAACTGAAATATATAAAAGCCTAAAATAGCTTTTTCAATTTGAATTTTATGAATTAAAATGCATTTCTTTGCTTAGACTTGATTGTACTTTGTATATACGAGTGTGAAAAGTGATAAAAATTCAAATTAATAACCTATGTGGGTAGTATTAGTTATTAACTAATGGTTTGTACACTAGGTTTGTACACTAACTTTTCTCTGGTTTATAGAAATCGTGTGAAAAAGAATTGCTCAACAAATTGGGTAAAATTCTTCATGACTCGGGTTGGTAATGTAAAAAAGTTTTTAGTTCATATTTTTTGATGAAAGAGTATTTTAAATTAACAGGAAATTTAAAACGTATGCTAATTACAACTCAACAACTCAAATCGTGTTTGATTTAATAATGAAAACTTGGTCCCGGGTAATAACGGAACCGGTTTTTTCTCGGAACAGCAGAAGGTTTCATTGACAAAGCGATATTCCCAATGCATCCAGTGATTCACTATGATTAAATGAAAAATTCGTCTATGGAATTTAGTTAAATAGTTGTCTATATGGGCTTCGAGCTTTGTCTTTACATTATACCCAGCTTAATCACGAACTACATTGCACCAAAGCTTAGAAACAAACCCATACTTTTGTTTCAATAAAAATTAATATTTTTTTTTACGATTTAAGCAGAGCGATAACCTTAGCTAAGCTTTGAAATGTGACATTAGCATTTGCGAGCGTGATGCGGCAGTTGAAAGCTGAAAGCAATCAGCAAGGCTAGATCAGTTCTATTCAGAGAGTCGAAGTGATCGCATCAGTGGCGCAAACGTGATAGATAATGAAGTATGCTAATCAATTGATTAGCTCCGCCTGCTTCTTGCTCCTTTTGGTGGAGGTGGGTCATGGTTTTTTCCCCCGACTACCGAGAGTATCTGAGCTAACCATTTTTTTGTAGCTGAGCTCAGCCAGAGCCCCCGTCGGTGGAACTCCGACTGCTTCGCTCCGGGACACGGCCCGGCAATTCGGGTTGAGCGATCCCGAATTCAATGAGTTGTGGAGAACCCGGCAGCCGCTGGTCATCACCAAGGACGAAGCGGGCGGGCAGACCACCACGACCTATGAGCTAAGCCCCGACGGCAGAGCAATTTCTCGTTCTACCAATACGGTACTGTGGAGTCCGACCAGTGTGCACGCAAACGCCCCCGTCCGGGCCCAACCGAACTGGGAGTATGTGCCCCAGGCCAATCCCGTTCGCCAACCGTACCGGCCCATCGTCGAGCCAGACTTTGGACTGGCACGGTTCTTCGACAATCCCTTCATCAATCCCCTGGGCGTGGGCTTCCCCCAGTTTGCGACCCTCTTTCCGGATCTCGCCCCGCCGCCTGGAGTAACCCCCGAGGTCACAACCAGGACGGAGACCGATCCCTCCGGCCGTAAAGTCACCATCACCACCAGCACTTGGAGCACCAGCTCTGGCACGGGTGTCCCACCCGGACGCAACCCCTTCTTGGAGCCCGGTTTCTTCGACCAACTGATTCCGAATTTCCCGAACTTCCGCTTCGGACCTCTGCCCAATAGCCCACCCAATGCCCAGAACCCGTTCTACGGAAGCGGACCTTCATTTGCAGAGGGATCCAATCCAACGCCTCCTGCCAGGCAGCCCATTTACCCCACCAACAGCATCGACTCCAGCCCGGAGCAGCCGAGCGCAGCAAACCCCAATGAACCCTCTTGGGTGCCGGTGCAGGAGCCAACCTCCACCGAGAAGCCCGTGGTTCCGCTGCCCACTCTGGCGCCCCCTAAGGCGGAGCCCGGAGCCGACCGGGAAATCGATGAGTACCTCTCGAAGGTTAACCTCACCGCGGCGGACATTGAGGAGGACAATGGCGAGGTGGTCAAGACGATCGTGGATAGCAAGGGGCGCGTGCTGAGTGCCAGGTTTGTGCTGAGCACCGTGAAAGGGGACAAGGACAAAGTAGCCCAGCAGCAGCCCACAAAGTAGATTGAATTCAGCACTCCAAGGAGTGATTTTGCTTGTTTTCCAAGTAACCCATGTTTTAGAAAGATAACCCGAAATAAATATGTATAAATCGCAAACAATATTTTGCAAGCTCTTATCAGGACGGGCAAAACACAAACAGAGAAGGTAGAATCGGGAAATATGAACTTACGTATAGCCCATGAGGTTATTTCCGGTTGGGTATATAGATTGGCTTACCTGGCACATCTTTTTATTCTCTAAATAAAAGCTACAAAATATATTTTAGAATATTTAAAACTCTACGCTCATTTAGGTGTACAAAGCAATTAAAACTCTTTATTTTCAGATCGCTGGCCAAATTAATTAAAAAAGCATCAATAGTTTGGTATAGCTAATTTATTACAAGCAATATGGGGATTTCACTAACAACTGAGCTGTAAAAAAAAGGAAGAAGGGAAAATATAATTACAATAACAACCGAAAGCAACCGAAAAAATACATAAATAATAACATTAGTGGATTAAGCAGGTTAACAACATAATTTAGGCATAAAAGCATAAATTGCAGACAAAATAATTCAAGCATTAAGAGATCACAAATTATTAAAAACAATAAGGGCAAAAAGCAAACTCAAACGAGAATTCAATTTGAATTTCAAAGCAAAATATTATATAAAAACGCGTAAAAAAGCTATTGCATAATTTTGTGCGCCTCGCAGTGGAAAGCGCATTTGGTGGGCCGAAAGCATTTGTGGGTGGAAAGGACTTTTCGCAGCTGGGCGGCTGGTGCGGCGGTCAGCAGTGTGGTTTCTGTTGTCCCGCCGACAAAAGTCCGGCTCTGTCAGTATCTTTCTCGCTCGATAGCATTGCGTTAGTTGGGTTATAAGCCAAGCGTGTCAGAGAAAAGAGAAACTAGATTAGTAAAAAATTGTTGGTTGATCAAATGTGTGAATGCGTTTTTCTTACATCTAAAATAGGTAGTGCAACATGGTAGTAAATCTATGCCGAACGATGCTCAAGGCGACCATAAGTTGCGCTAATTAAAAAGCACTAACCGCTTTCAGACGCTTGTACAGCAAAATTGTACAAAGCACAAAAACAGTTCAAAGAGCATGAATATTTGAGGTTTTTCACGAGTCTGTTCCGGAATGCTAAATGTGCACAACAATCATAAAATCGTATATATGCGTAGGTTTCGTATTGTTTTTTGTAAATACCCATATACCTATTGTATATTTTTTGGTACGTTTTTTCATGGGTCGTTGTTAATAAATGTTGAAAATCGCCGAAGGCATTCAAATTTAATATAATAAAATATGAAATATGTAAATTAAATAGAGGTCCTTGCAATAATAAAACTGATTGTTTGTCAAGCTCAACCGAAACATAATACTGCAGGTCGGGTTGAATAGAATTTTAAACAAGTTGACCCGAATAGGATTAAAACTTTGATTGCTCACTTGAGATCAAATACCTCGAGGGCTCGTTGGATTTTTCCTTAAATCTACAACGAATACTTGAAGTCCTTACTCACCAGATTGTCGAACCGCAGGGCGTCCTCGTCACTGAGTCCCATGCTGCGCGTCAGCTGCAAGTACGTCGAGGTAATTGGCTTCAATCGCTCCAAATCCAGCGGCGGCAGCGGCATGGACAGCTCCACGGCGGGCAGGCCGCGCAGTTGCGGAATCCGCAGTTCCGGCAGCGGCTTCGGCGGACTGGGCAGCTCCACCTTGAGCGCAGTCACCGGCGTCGAGGTGGAGGCGGGATTGCCCCCCGTCTTCGAGCTGCAAAATAAAGATTTCGTTAGGTTCATCGGCGTGTGAGCGGTGGTGCTGCCCTTGGGGGCGGTGGGCGTGGCAGTGGAGGCCAACGGCGAGCGTGCCCGGAGCAAGCTGTCCGGAGAGGTCTTGATGGCGGTGGCACTGTGGCTTGGGCCGGGCGAAACGGCCTTGGGAGGTGGTGCCAGCGCAGAGCTGGCTGAGGAAGTGGTGGTGCTGGTGGTGGTTGGGGTAGGGATTGCAGTAGGGGTTGCTGTTGTCGGGGTTGGGTAGCTGAGGCTCTGCAAAAGGCTGCTGCCAAAGATGGGCGGCGCTAAAACCTGTTCGCCGGCGTAAAACCGCCTCATGAAGTCATAGTAACGGAGCAGATTATCCCGCGACTTCAACAGCTGCACATCAAAGCTTTGGGGACTGCCATGGGTTTTTGCGCTGGCAATGGCACTGGCCTGGGTCTGAGCCTGAGTCTGGGTTTGGGTTTGGGTTTGGGACTGGGTCCGGGCCTGATCTGGGGCGGGTTCTGTGGCCACGCCTGGCGGACTGAGCGGACGCTGCAGCTGGCTCTTGACCCGGATTTTGGGCACGCTAACCGGTGTGGTTTCCACTGCCCCCAAAGCCCCCGCGGGCTTGGGACTGGCGCTCGGCGGTGGTGCCCCCAACACATCGAGTTGGGAGGCACTTGCCGCCGCCGTCACTCCCCCTCCCAGAGCACCAGCCCCCGCCGTTGGCATGGAAGCCTTCAGGTCGGCGCTCGAGTGGCGGCGACGCTTTGCCGTGGGCCCCGCCTCAAGCGAGCTCTCCGTGTGCGATGAATAATTCAGGTAGTTCTCCACTTCAGAGGAGCTCTCGTTGCCGCCCAGGTCGGCATCCTTTCCGGTTCCCAAGGGCGAGGAGGGGCGCAGATTTTTCTTGCACTCGGGACAGATGGTTAGGAAGCGGGTGACAGCCTCACGCGGCAAGAATGCATAGGTTTCAGTGATCTGGGAATGGAGCAAACATATTGAATTGTTAAATGGGATTTATTTAGATTTGTTTTTATTATTAATCGGTTTTAGAAGTACACTACACTCACAATGCGGTAGGTGCGCTTCTGGCCCGCATGCATTCCGCTGCGTCCGCCCAGCTCCATGTGCACGTTGTAGATGATGTCGAAGAACTCCTCCACACATGCCACCTTGCGGTAGGTCCGCCGACCGAACCCCTTGCTGGTGGAGGCGGCAAACAGGTCCACGTCGGCGGGGTTGTCCGACAAAATGGCAGAGGTGGGAAGAGGCTTCAGACGACGTCGACTGCCTGGCGCCTCCTCGAACCCGTCGGGCCGGTTGGTGGTAAAACCTTCAAAGACGGACGAATATTTTATGAAAGAGTTAGCAACTGCTGTCAAGGAGTTGTTGCCATCCAACCCATATGGCCTTCAAGGCAAGGTTTCATATTTTGTTTAGAATATCACTTATGAAAACCCCAAAAGTGGTTAAACTTTTTGGGGAAAGATCTCGGCAGATTGGGAAGAATATCTTAAGGCAACACTGGGTTTAAATGAAAACATTGCATTAAAAATGCATAGCGGACTTTAAAATTTAATTTTGTATATTATTTTCAAATCAAAACAGCATAATAGTTGTTTGTAATTGTATTCTGCTCTAAATTAACACCAGATCGTCATAGTTTTGTGGTTTTTAGCATAGATTATACATTTTTTTTTAAAAACTGGTCATAGAAATAGAAACAGCGGTGTACTCACCCTTAGTCTTGACCCAAAAACGAAATTTGGAGCTGTCCGGGCGACTGTGCTCCTTGCCCTCGAGGGCCTTTAGGATGCGAGCCTTTTTGCGCAGCGTTATCGTCTTGGTCTTGGCCTGATCGCCGTAGGTGGAGAGGGCCCAGGGCTGGAACAGCTCGTAGATGATCTCTCGCTCACCCGCCGGCTGTTCCAGCTCGTCCACGTCCGCGTCGTAGGCCGCCTCAGCCTCCGCTTCGGCCTCCGCCTCGCCCAAGGTCGCCGGCGAACTCTCCTCGCGCTCCTCGATGGCATAGAGCTTGCGCTTGCCGCTCCAGGCCTCCGCCGCGGGGATCCTGGCCGAGGACTGTGGGCGAGTGGGGGCCAGCTCGGGCTGATCCAGGCTGGGCTTACAACTGCCATTGGAGTGCTCCATGGTGGGTGGCGCTGGGTTCGATCACACTTTTTAAATTTAACTCAGAAACTGGCACAATCAAAGCAAAGACCAAGCGATAGGCAATAGCATTTGGCAGGGTTGTAATTTAGTGCGAAATTGGAATTTCTGCTGTTTCGTATTCTTCGTTTGGTGGGATTTCGTCGAATTTCCTGCAAAGGTTATGAACACACAAAACTATAGCTTTCCGTTTCTGCGAATTATTTCCTGGGATGCACCTACTTTTGCACAATTTTTGTAAAACAAACTCAACGAAAACTTGTTAATATAAACGCAATTTTTGATAACAAAACGTTGTAACAAAAGTCAACAAACACGGTAACTGTTTTGTAACGATATTAATTTTAACAGAAATCCCACGAAAACGAAAAACAAGCGCCCAAATCTTTTTGGCTCAACAAATAACCAAAGGCCAAAAAGAAAGGAACAACAGCGAACGCGTCGCGACCGAATGAAAGTTCAAACTCAACTGACTCGCCGACCGATCGACGTCCCACCGAGCCGTCTCAAGGAGATGCGGATGCTTCGGAGGAAGGTCCGGTCGAGGACAGGCTGGTCCAGACGCAAACCGGTTCCCTGACCGGGCATCTCTGAACTTTGAACCGAATCACCCAACCCCAGACATGCTAGGATGCAAGGGTTGGGGGCAAAAGCCCTCGGAACAGGCTCCGAGTGTCTCTTCCATCTCGCAGATAAACGCATCGAGGTGCCTACCTCAATAAGTTGCGCAACCGCTCGCCAGCTTCCCGAGCCGTTCCGTTGCGATGAGCCAACCCGAGGAGGCCAAACCCACCCCAGGCCCGGCTAATGGATGTTTTGCATTTTCAGTAGCCCACTTTTCGGCTGTTCTCGGGGCGCGAAGAGCGCCACTCGTTTTTCTCGCTCCACACAAGGCGATGATGATGTTTAGATGCCGGCACTTCCGCCCCACCCACCCACAAGACCACCCAGCGCTCCCAAACAGACGCCTGTTGCGCCCTTTTCTCCTTGGAGTGTGTATTGTTTTGTTTGCGCTCCGGCGAGGCGTCACATGTTGCGCCCGACCATAAAAAATTTTTGTGTTGCCGAAACCAGCGAGAGTGAAGAAAGCGGCATTTTTTAGCGCCCAAAAGCGGGCTTCACGCATCCGCTTCCAAGAATGGGATTTCCTTGGCCGGTGGTAGTTTTTCCCCTTCCCCTCAATCTCCTTAGGGGTGAAGTGTCATCGTTTTGATCCTCCTTGCCTTTGTCTTGGCACTTTCGGAGCCCAGATCTTCTGTCTTGTCTCGCTATTGGCCAGCATTGTCCCACAACCGGCTCTGCTTTGCGCCGCCCCGATGATGTGACTTCTGTCTGCATCTCGGGATGCGAGGGTCCCGGGTTCAGCTTAATTGCCGAACCCGATCGAAAAAGATGCCAAAACTACAGGAAACTGGTTGATTTTGGGCCGCAACGGAAAATAACGGAAAACAAATGGTTAATGCATTATTTATCATTATGCAGTCAAGCAGGATTTTGGGTAATTATTAGGAAATGCGCAAATTTTATGATGATCCTTTTTTTTAAAAGTGTTTCTACATTCTTTTGGTTTTTTTATATACTGAAATTTGTAATTTTTGAATTAAATATTCATTTTTTTTATCAGGAAATTCGAGAACTTTTTTACGAAACTTTTAAGCAAGTCGAAAGGAACTTGTTTTTGAAAGTTCTAGAATATCTCAAGAAGCAAATATTACTTAAGTTAACATTGCAATGCCCTACAGTTTACAAAACTCAAACAATAAAATGTTATCTCTAAATAAAATATTGTTTTTTTATCAGAAAATTCAAAGAACTATTATAATAAACTTTTTAGAAAGTCGAATTACTACTACACAAGAACCTTAGGTTTCCTAAGCTACACAATTTCTGAGTTTAAGGTGTTTTTAATGTGTGTTCTCAAAATAGATGTCTGTAAGGTATTTTACCAGGTAATGTGTAACTAGGAAATGTCTCTGCCATCCTCCCTGAAGCAGTGGCAGGTACATTTGTCGGGCCGGTGACAAATTGAAGAGTTCCCCCACGAGAAGCTCATTAATGGCCGTGGCCTCATCGCTTATGCATTGAAATTGGCAGTCACTTGTAAAAAAATCAATGCATGTCTGAGTAATCGATGCGCCTAATGGAATATCTAAGCTAATATGGGCGAGCACGTCATCGCCCAGCGGGAGCAACCTGGAGATGAACCTAAACGTCGCCTCCATTTGAGGACAATTAACGAGGCAGCTTATAGACAAACAATGGATGGCTTTTGGCCATTTGGTGAGCTAATGTTTGGACTGCCGGGGCCGCTTGCTTGGCATTTGGTTGGCAATTAACCAACTGGCCAAATAACATGAATAAATCGACTCGCCGACTAAGTAGTCGATCGGCAAGAAGCGACCGACTGGTTTCCCCAGCCAGGAAGGCGGGTCAGCAGTGCAGCATCTGCGACAGGACATTAGATGCAAACAAGTTTCGCTCCGCAGAGGTAACTTTCTCACGCTCAGTCCCAGGCCCAGTCCCAGCATCAGCATCGGCATTCGCATCCGCATCCGCATCAGCAACGGCATCTGTGGCCGGACACGAAACTTTTATAAGAAAACCCTCCTGCGTTTTGCTGAACTTTCACATCAAAATTTCAACGGATTCGTACCCAGAATACGGAGGCCGGTTTTCCAAACTGGACATCAGCAGTTTGAACTTTGACACGCATCCCGGCCAAGATGAGCATCAACCCTTTCCATCTTGAGACTGGTTTGCGATGGTCATCTCCTCTGCAGCCTCCTTGGGGTGGGTTATCCTTACACACCAGCCCATCGTGATGTTGATGCTGATGTTTGCCGATGATTTGGCCCGCATGACTCGGTTTCCCTGCTTTTTGGCGGCGATAATGTCCAGTTTTGGTCACTTCTTTGTCTGTTTGTGAATCGCTTGCCCGGCAGTGATCTTTCAGCCGATGCTGTGCCAAAGGACGCCAATAAAAAGTCCACACATCTCGAGCCACCATGAGACTTTTTCGTGGAGGGGCTAGGGGAGATGTTTGAGATCAAACCAGTTTAATTTTCGATGGCCTGTTTGCAAGTCCCAGTTTTTGGGCATTTGCAGAGGAAGTTTTCTCGAAAAACCACCGAAAACCTGACATCGAGCCGCTTTTCTTGATCAATTAATTTGCCCTCATGAGGGGCAAATGGAGGGGCGATGGACAATTCAATTAACGAAAATCAATATTGAAACAAATTGAATGTTTGATGAACTATTAAGTTTTTGTGCCAAATTCCAGCGATTTAAAAAGGGCCAACGACACAGAGGTGCTTTAAATCTCCGGGCAAAAACCAGTGCAACCGAGGAGTCAGGGATTCCGGGGGACAGCAGTTGCAAAAACTGATTCGTTGTCGGGCAGATAATGAGGTGGCCGCGGAGTTGGATATGCCCGATGGCCGATGGCCGAAGGATGGTGCAATTTTACGCACAAAAAAAAGAGGAGCCCTGGCCCTCGGCTTTGAGCCGATAGGTGGGTGGTGGGCAGGAGGGCATAAGCCGGTGAGCGGGTGACCGAGGGCGCGGGGGTGCTGGCTTAACAACGCAACATAAATTAACGCATATTTCAGTTGCAATTTAAAAAGCGCACAAAGCGAACGGAACAGCCCAGCGGATGTTGGCAATGATGCTGGCTGCGCTGCTGCGAGCGCTTCAATTATTTGCTCTTGTTATTGTTGTTATTGTTATCATTAACATTGTTGTTGTTGTCAAAAGTGCCAGTACAGCGCATTATTTTCAGTCCGCTTCTGCACGCACAAAAAACGAGTAAAAGGCCGACAACGCCCCAAATGCTGGCAAAAAACGTTCGCCCCAAACCCCCCCTGTAAAAATGCATCGATGCGCCTAAAGTATGCAACGCATTGGCTGCCCATCTGTCTGACGTCCCCCCCGTGCCATCGGCCCGGTCTCCGGCTCTGGCCTCCCCCCTCCCGCCCCAATCCATCCCCGGGACCACACTCTCGGGCGGAAATTTTCGCAGCAGCCGCGATTTCTGCTGCCTTTGCTGCTGCCGCTGTACATTATTTACCTCTTGTTCGTTTTTTCCGGGCATCGGCGTTTTTTACAAGTTTTATTGCATGCGTGCGCGAATGAAAAATAAAATATATAAAAATATATAACGGTACCGCTCCAACACGTCGACGCCACCATTGGCCTCGGCGCCGGCGACGGCGAACGCTCAAAAAATGAACAAAAAACAAGAGAGATGCCCAAATGCGGAATCGCGTGCAAGCAAACGGGCCGGAGCGATTGCACTGCGATGTGTCCTGTGTGTCCTGTGCGTCCTGGGGCCCGGGATCGTACACATATATAGGTGCACTGATTGCCACCATTGGAGCGGGGGGAGCTGCAGCGGAAGGAGCAGCGGTGGCCGTAAAAAACCCCAGGACAGACGCCGGAGCCAATGGTGCGTATGTGTGACGTCGGCAAATGTTGGGCGACATCAGCGGGAGAGGAAAAATAAATTAAAAATGGTTTGAGCCGCTGCCGCTGCTGATGCTGATGCTGATGCTGTAGCTGATGCTGTAGCTGCAGCTGCATTTTCCACTCGCATTGTTTTTCCACCTTTTTTTAAGCTCTGCGCAAATATATTGAAAATATTTCCTTTTTTTTTGTGTCTTTATTTATTGTTTTATTCAGTTTTTCCGCTTTCATATTGTTTGTTCGCCTAAAAGCGCGCAGCATTTTTTAATTGGGTTAGTAATTGAAATTTATCGAGAGACTCCCAGGCACAACGGCGAGCCCCGGCAGCGAGGCCAAGCCAGTGCACAAAGTCAAAGCGTTTCGCTAGGCTAAATACTAGTTGGTTTCGCCAAAGCTTAAAATATAAAGCCGCTCAGCGGCGCCCCATTGGATCTATTGTTTCACCCGACTCCGCATGGCTTCTCACAAGTCCACTATTATTAAATCACTATTTTTTATTATACATTTTTATAGCTAACCAGCTGAGTTAGCCGGCGTGAAAAAAAAGGTCACATAGGGCGCAGAGCTCTGTATCAAGAAGAGAAAATTGAATTGATCATGATTCCCATTGGATTTGCCTATTTGATTGTAGAATTTACACACATTTAACACATAAAACTAGCGCAAACCGATCACTTATGTTATAGTCCTTGAAAAATTTCAGGGGCGTCCGGTGATTTTTCTACACTTTTATCCTAAAACTTGGGTTCCCAACAGGCTGACAAACAAAACTAAAGCGGAATTTCAACAATTTGAAAACTAATATTCCACAATTTAGGATATTAAATTTGCCTGGCGTGATATTTTAAACATTAACCATTTACCTGCCATTAAAAACTAGTAAAAATCCCTATTCCTCCAAATACTTGTCTGCCATTAATGACGAAGCCATTATATGCTTATCGCAGTTTGCCTGTTATGCAGTTGTCCTATTGATTGCCCCGCTAGAATAATCTTAATTTTAATTCGCAAATGTATAATCACTTAAACTCTCCGTCTAAGATGCACAAGCTTGCATGTAAACGCATTTATCCGTTCACAATTCCTTGCCTTTGCAAACAAGCAACGCATTGTCCAATTATGAAAGTTTTGAATAGGTTTAGAAGTGCCCAAAAATGCCTTGGCCAAGCAGAATGAATACGGAATATAAAAAGGTATTATTATAAAGGAAATTACTAGCCGTGAGATGAAGACTCCGGGCTGAAATTCATTTATTAATACCATTATTTTGCGGCCGAAACTCTAGACATTGATGCATAATAGGGGGCGGCACAACACATACGGTAAGGCTCTTTAACGAAGCCAAGAATTTATGGGCCGTTGCAGCACTGGGTTGGGTATTCTTGAGAAAATTTACCAAAATAAACCCCTTGGAGAATAAGCAAGCAGAGATGCAAAAACTGCTGCAAAGTGCAATGGCAACAACCGAGATGCCAGCAACAACGACAAACACAAAAATGCAATTACCGAAATGATAACAAGGCCTACGAATGCATAAGGACATCGGACCCCGGACGGAGTTCTTCATCTTGGTCTTTGCTCCTCAAGCATGGATTGTCAGCCGTGCGAGTGTGTGCGTGCGAGCATGTTTTAGTCCAGTGAAGCATAAAATATATATTAATAAATACAGAAAAATATTCTATGCGATTGGCAGATACCTTGCTTTGTCCGGGAAAATAATATGCAGCAGGAAATCGCTTACTCCACGAATATCAGTGAGAATTTCTCGAATATCCAATGCATCTGGCAACAAAAGGTGACCTCCTTTCGAAGGACAAACCCTTTGACAAAGTCTCCATACCTGGCCCAGGAAAATGCCTTAGCAAGTTTCGACCTCTCTCTAAATATGCCCAAATGTCCGTATATTTTGTAAGCAAAATATGCATGCTTCTGTGCGAGTGACGGCGCGTGTGTGTGTATTTTTGAGCAAGTCAAAGATTTTCTATTAAATTTTAAATAATTCAATTTTACATTTTACCAAAAACATTGCAAATGAGTAAAGTAAACCCAACTGCAGTTGCATCCCCAGACATTTTGCCTGTATTTACTTATATGTGCATATGTGGCAAAGGGCGACGGCATGGGGGAGGGAGGGGGCTGTTGCATCTTGTCCAAAAATGCTCCATTATGTTTGTCTTGCATCTTGCACGGCCCACTCGAAGGAAATCTTAAGCCTTCTTGCACTGCCGCCGCTCCCCCGTCGTTGCATTTTCCGAAAATATATTGCTTATGCGTAGTCTTTGCATTTCCCACAAACTTGCGTGTGCATTGGGCTTGTGTGCGCCTTTCGGGCCTCCCAAGATTCATTGGGTTTTTCACCATTCGGCCCCCCCGCCTCCTGGAGCGAGGCCCACACAAGATTTCTGTATATAATTAGGATGGGCCGTATGCCGGTACAGTTTTCTATGTACCAGAAAGTGCGTTCGGTACATAGGCCACACGGCATGTGTGTTTGTTTGTCTAAATGTGCGAAGGCATGCTTAAAATAATCGCATTGGCCATTGCCCATTTCCTAAAGCATTTACTCTGTTTTTTGCTTGACAGCTCTCGAATATTTTCATTTGGCAAATGCCTGCGTTTTCCTGCCTTATTATTTTACCAGCCTCCAATTAGCAATTATCCTCTTTTTACTCCGTGTCTCTTGGCCTTTTGCAGATTCCCCGAATGCCGCAAAGTGGAATGCAATTGAAGAGCAATCAAACAGCAAATTGGTGATTAAATTGCAAAGCATCGATTCTATTTCTCCAACAATATTTATTAATATTTCCACAAACAAGAGTCGTTAGTTTTACAAGTAACAGCTTTATGAGAAGCAAAATAAGAACACATTTAGACGAATTTAGGAAGCTTTAGGTGTTGTACTACAATAATTGTTAGATGACGAAAATCCTAGCATTTCTTTTGTGTTTTCTTTTCAATACACAAACTAAATACTAAACACAACACTGCCAAGCAACATGTAAATAAATTATAGATACATAAATTGTTTAAAAACATACAAATTGTTAGGTGTAGTTCACACCTAGAAGATTCAGGCATGTTATATAAGTAACACAGAAAATAAATACAAACTTAATTTGGAAATTGGTAGATGCAATTTAAAATTTCTAGGCAATGTTTTTGGGGAACGAAAGATATTGACAAATAAACTTTTCAGTTGATATATAGAGAAAACGTTTAATACAAAATTTGTGTAATATCAAGCAATTTCCGAAGTTTTAGAAACCCTAAAGATGCCAGGAATACGCCCCCTTTCAGAGCAAGACTTTGCATCTCCAGTGGCCATCCCTTGATCCCCGAAACCCCAGCACCAACCTGCTCAGCCTCGTTAAATTCTGCACACACTGTCCAGAATGTGACGGCAAATGCATAAATTAAAATTGCACATAAATTTTGCCATAAGAAACGACACCCCAGAAGACCCGGGCACCCCCGTGGACAACCCCTTCAACTTCTAAGTAACAGGAACGCTCCTACACCACTACTCCTCACAGCCCATCGCCCCGGAATCTTGCGTAATGCGTACTCGTAATTTGTGCTTATTGTGCAGTGTCCAGTGGCCAAGACAGCAGGATGGCGCACAGGAGGAGGGCCGAGGGCCGAGAGCCGGGCAAGGGGTTAATGGGGGCAGAGGCAAGATGCACACGAAGTCACAAAAGAACCGGACCCACGCACACGCACCCGCAACCGCCCACACACTCCGTGTCGCCGTGCCGCCGTGCCGAGTCTCCGGGTCTCGAAGTCTTCGTGATTCCTGTGTGCGCGCTAATATTGAGGTAGGCCCAGTGGATGGCACAGGGGTCAGGGGTCAGGGCTCGCTGCTTGCACTCATCATCAACTCAAACTCAATCAGCAGCAGCAGGAGTCGGAGCAGGGGCAGCAACTGCAGTTCGCGGCTTATGTGTGTATCTCACTCGCTTTTGACATTTACTTTATGTATTCTTCGCATGTAATGAGGTAAGTGAGGGCTGCGGAGGCAGCGGAGGGTGCGGCGGGCTTATGTACGCGAAACGTTGTACGCACACTTGTACATATGTGCAATAGCGTTAATTATATACCTCACACGGGCACGCACACGCATTTGAGGAGCGGGTCACAGGCGGCAGTTTTAATGTACAACAAAAGTGGCATTGTTGTTGCTGTTGTTGCAGCTGGGGACTTGTGTGCGGGTACATAGGTGCCACCCTCTCTATTTACATAAGCGGCAAAAACAAAAGCAACTACAGGACAACACACATATGTACACATTATTATTATATAAAAGCTTAAACCGCTTTGTTAAGTGTGTATCTGCAAAAAAAAATAATATGTATTTATGTATATGCATGTTCGATATAGGCATTTTAATTCTTTCGATTTTTTTTTCGCACACAAAATTGTGTAATGCAACGACCGGCAAGGGTTTGGGGCGAAATCAAACGCACAGGACGACGGGTTCATCGGGCAACCCTTATTATGATAAGGGGGGTCACTCGAATGGGAGGGCTGCCCATTTGCCATGCAATTTAATTTTTTGTGCAACATGCCGCAGGAGCAACAACAAACAGAGGCCGCAAAGTAGGTTGTTGTGCAGCCCAAGAGGGCCCGCTAAATTTATTTGCCCTCGCCTACCGGGAAGTCCCTTCCTATGATAACGATCTGGGAAATGGTGTACCCAAAAAACAGCTGACAAGATCAGAAGAGGTAAATAGTATGTAAAAAAGATGAATCGTTGGGTTAAAAACTTATGCTTGCCTTCAAAAAAATAAAACGAAATAAAGAAAATTTTAATTATTTCATCTTATTGCTTAACAATGTTTGAAAATCAAATTTTGTGCGTTTTCGCGGCTTTTCCAAACAACATTTTCCCGCACTGTCCCATGTTTGTTTAATTTATCTACATATGTAGAATCCCTTGTATGTCATTATACATACACACATTGAATGTAAAATTTCTTAGTGTCAGATACAAGAAAAAAGAAACCAACACTAGGTGGCGCCTATTAACATTTTAGTCCTGATACAAACCGGCAAAATTTTACGTCTTAAGGACGAGTTCCTCAAATACTCTCATTATATTAGACGAAAATTGAAGAGAAACGCAACAAAACGTAGGAAATGACTCCGAAATATCGCTCTTTTTGCGATCAGAGCAAGTTTTTCTAAGAGCTTTTCCTTTATATCTTCGCTAATACCTTTGCGATTTTAAAGACTTTACGACGGGATCCCGACTAGATTTATCTGTGAAAATCATTGGACTTCGTTGCTGTTTTGCGAATTATAAGCTCGCAAATTTACAAAATATTGTGCAATTTTTTACTTCTTATTTGATTTCTTAGATGGCATGTCTCCGATGCTGCATTGCAACACCTCTACGGACTCGTGGGGAACGTATTTTTCGATCAAGATATGCCACGTATTTTTGAGATTTTTTTGGCCGAGTTATAATATTGCAAAGTTGAGAAAAATTACCCATTTAACAATTTTCTATAAAATTCGGAGTTACTCCGAAATTTGGCATAGTTTCAACTATTTGGCGAGAAGTCAACTATTTGAAATATTAATTAATACCTTTTACCTTTAATATTGTAGAATACACAATATTTTATTATTCCTACAAGTAAATAAACTTTCTTATGGCTTATTGCCGCCACTATCAGATCAAAAGAACCACGTATTTGAAAACTTTACAAATTCCATTTATTTTTTTTATCAACCAAAAATATAAAATAAATCGGTAAAATATATTTATACAAAAATTTTATGAAATTAATTTTTTTGTTTTGGTTTTTATTTTACAATACAAAATTCGAAAACGCAAGTTTTCGGGGCTTTGCGATATGACATCGACGTCTTGATGATATTCTGCAATAAATAAAATACATTAAATTTCAATTAAACTTCACATTTAATGTGAATTAATTTCTCTTACCATTCGGGACTCCCAGGCGCGTTCGCAATCGAGAATGAGTAAATAAATATGTTATTTTCATGATGGCAAACGTAAATATGCATTATGATTAGTTCGATGTGGGCATTCCATGCAGAAGCAAATGTGTCATAAATAGTGCAGAAGTAAGAGTAGAGATGACTCAATACTATATGTTAAAAATATGGCTTTAGAAACTCAAGCTAGTTTGCGTGGACCTTGGAAATAAGGAGAAGGACTTAAATAAATCATGCCAAAAACTTGGTTAAGTATTCGGGTTCATATTTTGATGGGTATTTCAACTGTCCACAGATTTATAAAATAAGGAGATACTGTTCATACATACACGCAGAATTCCTTTAGCTGCAGCTAAAATCAGATGAGTGGCTAGCTAGGTATTTGTATTTTGTTTATTTTCGTAACTTTTCTGGTTAGGGATTGTAAAGAAGGAAAGGATTTCAATTTAACTTTCAGCTGGTTGTTGACAAACTGCGCGAGGAATCAGAATTTTCTTTTAGTAAAATCGTCAAAAGTTTCTTCATTCTGGTGACTCAGATGCGAAATTTTACCACTTTGAATATAAATGTCAAACGTTTTCATAAGTTATTCTTGGATATGTTAAAACATTTCGTAAATACAAAGCTATGTTTTGCTATGTTTTGGTTTTGACAGTGTATCAAGTGTTTTTGCAATGACTGTATAACACAATGAGATACGATGTTATGAACATTGATTGATATAATATATATATTTACAATTCTTAAAAAGCATTGCCTAGGCCTACTTATGGCTAGTTTTTCTAGGTCTCAACAATTTACCTTTCCGAAAGCGCAGATCGGCAGCATCCTCGTCCTTGGTCAGCATCGTCCTTCCGGAGGATCACCATTTGATCGCAATTTGGTCGAAAATAAAACCTAATTCGATGTTTTTGGTATTTCTGTCAAATTTTTTGTTGTTTTATTATTGAATAATAATAATTAAAATTTTACAATGGTTTTACTTGGGAATCCATCTTGTTTTTCATTGTTTCCTTTCAAGTTTATTTTTATTCTTCTTCTATAATTTTCTATTCAGGTCAAAATGACCAATTTCAATTTTCTTCTAATTTGGTATGTTATATATTATGTGTTTTGGTTTCATTTAATTATGTATTCTGTATATGCAATTATTTAAATTTAAATACTAATAACGACATAAAAAATCAGCGCTTTTATTTTTTCTGTTCTTTGTTTCGGTTTTCACTTTTTTAAAATTATTTTAATTTAAATATTTACTAAGTTACAATTTCATGTTGCTTGATTTTGCTTAAACCCCGTTTAAATGACTAATTTAATATTAATTTGAAGTGTTTGTGTTTTGTTTTAATCAGTAGAGAAAGGAGTTTGGATTTGTGTTTCATTTTTGTTAGTTTTTTAATAAATATATCCTTTTATGTATATTTTTTAAAATTCATTTAAATGCAACTAGTTGTAGGAAAAATTTTCATCATTTGCTTCAAATATTTTACGTTTCAATTTATTACATAGTATGCTATATATCCATATATATACTTTTTTGTCGGTGTAAAAAAGAAGTATACATATAAGCACGCACATGCCTATGTATTATACCGTATATAATACATACGCACATGTATATAATATATATGTATACAATGTGTTGTGATGCCTGATGAGCTAATTATTACCAAACTCTGGTTTTATGCACTAAACATTATTAGTTTTCACGCCAATCGGCTAGCCCCCGGGGCTCCTCCGCTGAACAATGCTTCGATTAAATTTCTGCAGCCTATTTACTACACATCTATTTACTGTGGTGACATTTCTCATTAAAAATTGCTTATATGAAAACGCTGCGCTCAACATCGGCTATACGATTGCTGAACATAATCCAATTATTGATTGCTATTGAAAAACTCTCGTCAGCTATTTCAGTTGGGTCTCCTCTGCTGGCTCTCATTGCATTGCATTTGCATTAAATAAGCACAATCGATGGAAATGTATAAAATATTTAAAATTAGTTATTGTTTTTGTTTTTCATGCTGGCAGCTTGTTTGCTATTTGTTCTATTATTACTTGTTACACCATCTTAAGCATTAGGATTGAAATCTATCGTTCGTATTGGAAAAGTATACAAAATAAAAAACATTCTTATCAAAAGGATTGAGAAAAACGCCACCGACCGACCACCTTAGGGCCCCGAACAAAATTTAAAAAGAATTTCACCTTTCTTCAAAACATTTCAGATTCTCATGTTATTTTACACTCTCAATCGATTATCAAAAGCTAATTCTTATTCGTACTTATTTAAGCCGTTCAAAAATAAACCAACCGAAAATGTGGTAAGTTCAATCAGAAGTTTGTACAGTGGGCATACAAATTCTTTGATTACATTTTCGTTTTCGTAAGTAACTCAAAGGAATTTACCAAAACTAAACAGCAAGTGTATTATTTCTATTTCATCTTCTGTTTTGCGGATTTTTTTCTTGTCCCAAAGTATGAAATGTTTACTTGTAAAACTATTGCTAGCATGTTCGATCGATTTCGTGTAGCTCCTCGGACAAAGTCTTCTCCGTAAATACTGCTAATGGTATTCCCATTTTGGTTTTGTGTAGCCTAGTCTAAGTTGAATGACATTGTTTTGTTTATTCTCTAATCATACATTCCATAGCGTTATTTATCTTTGACATATTTCGCTTTATTCTGTGATCTATAGCTCGATTGCTTATGTTTTGGTTTCTTCAGTTTGTTTATATTCAAAGAAAAATTCTGATTGTTTACATTGCACAAGATTTACAATTAGAAGCAGAATACCTGTAACTTAAAAATTATAAAGCTAATTTCATGTCGAACATTTCTTCGCTCTGCAGCGGAAAGAAAAGTCAGTGTGAAATTTGTCGAAACAAGTACTGCTGTCGTTTGTATTTCCTCGCCACTGGGATTTGTCCCAAGGAGCCTTCAGTGGACGGACTGGAGGCTACAATTAGTTCCAAGAACCGAACTGAACTGAGCTGCTCCATCCGACCCCCGAATCGTCCTGGTTCATTTCCTGGGCAGTGTTAATTTTTAAGATTTTACTGTTTGTTTTCTTTTGGTTTTGTTGCAGAAATTGTGTGCTTGACAAGTTAGCGGACAGTAACATACTGTAAGATTGTATTCTCAGTGTGGTCTCGAGTGTTTTGTGTGTTACAGATACACGAAGAGTCGATCGTCTATATATTCTTGAAGTATATATTTGTATATCTGATAAAGCTCCTTGGTTTATATGTTTGGGTCTTGAGTTTGGGTTGTGTTTGTAGTTGTGCGAATTTAAAATCTTGTTGTCAAGTATGTTTTGTGCACTCTACACTTCGGCAAGCACATAATTACCCATGCACCGGCATGTTATGTGTTCTAGGGTTTGTGATGTTCATTGTTATTGGTATTGTATATCGAGTATATACTGTATACACTGACTGACTGACTGACTAACTGACTGACTGTTATCTGTGCTGAATTGCTTTCTGGTGTCTCAACTTTTAGTATTTGCCTTTCGCGAACTTAAATCTCAAAACGAGTGAAAGCAATACCGAAAGTTAGACTGTTTCTAGGATCGCTGTTCTCAATGCGTTGAAGGAGCGAACTCTTGGCCGGCACCGTGGGGCGCGCCCAATAGCCCGCTCGATCAGCGTTTGCATCACCAAAAAATCATGCAATTCATCAACACGCAGATATTATTGCTCGCAACCATTCAATTTGATAATTTGCTTGTCTCGTGCAGCGTCAGTGAGAACGAAATGCAATCCCGCAGATACATTTCGTTTACTGATCGCCATTATGGGCTCATTCACTCTGCCTTGCCGTTCATGGGTTAATCATATTTTCGTTCTCTTCGTTTGCATTTGCATTGCAATCTCTATTTCCATTATCATATAGTAATCATTTGATCGTAATTCCAATTTAGATTGGTTATTCTATTGGTTTTGGTTAAGCTTAAGGGATTTCGGGATATTGTTTAGGTCTTGCTTTTTTCTTTGGGTTTATGATATCATGCTGATACGAGTTTAAATGGAACATAACATTTTTGGGTGAGGGGACTAGAGTTACTCAGTAGAGAGGATATGTAGGGTTAATTGGTTCTGTGTGTTTTCAGGAAATGCAGTTTTCTCTAAACTATCGTATTGTTGGCGAAAATCTGCTTTGATGTTGGGGAAAACATAAAACATAATTGTCTATGGGATGCCATTTCTTGCGCTGATTGAAAATTGAAAATTTCTCAACCTCGTTCTCTTCAATAAAAGCTCAGGAGCAAAATAATACGAGGGGACTACAAAGGTGGCGGAAGCCTGGTCTTTAAAATACTGCAATTTCCTTAGAAGTACGTAGAAAAAATAAGTTTCGAAAACTTGCTTGCTCTTTTACGAAAACTCTTCGCTTATTCTATAAAATATACAATTTAAAAAAGAAAATATACCCGTTTTGCTTATTTGTCAAACATATATATAAATATATATATATACTTTGTGGAAGAAACATAGCTAATGGCTCTTGGGGGGCTTGCGGGGTGTTTGGGGGTTGTTTTACTTTTTGTTTAGAGTTTTGTTTTGCATAGAATTAGGAAAATTGGAATTAGTTAGTTTGGAACGATTTAGTATATGATGTTTTAGTCTCTTTCAGTGTATGTTTGATTTTTATGAAAGACATTTTAAAGGAGAGTTTTTTATATTTAAATTATTGTGTTTTTAGAGACAAATTTTAAAACTTCATTTAAGTTTTTTTGTTTTTTTTTTTTGGGTTTTAGTTGTATTATTTAGTCAAAAGTTTATGTATTATGAGTTTTACTATTTTTTTGTGAATGTTTTATAAAGTTTTGTTCTTTTTTTTTTTTTTTTTAAATTTTTTTTTTTTGGTTGGTTTCATTTACTTAAACAGTTTCGTTATTAATTTAATAATTAACAAATTGATTTTATAATAAAACCAATAACAATAACCACCTCGCCCATATGGCTACGAGACAATAATATGTGGTGCTGATAGTAGTACAGCTATTGTGGCTAATATTGTGAACATTGTGAATATGATAAGGCACAGTCTGTCAACGACCATAGCTGCAAATTTCCAATCATTGGCAATGTCATTGCACTCGTCATCTTTACGTAGCTGTTAATCGTTTCATTTCATTTCGTTTCATTTTGGAGGTTAATGTATCAAAGAGATAGAATGGGTTAAATCGGAGAGAAAAAGATGAGGCGAACCATTAAATTTGTTGTTTAGATTACAGTTTGTGCTGGATGGCATGCAAGGTGACTCAGTAATCTTTTTATTCAAAAAACTGCATTGAACTCTTCGCTACATAAGGAAGGCGGCCACTCACCTGATCAGTTATAAAGCGAATTTCCTTCAGGATTAAACCTAGTTCATATTCTGTTGATGATTTGATGCACGTGTGATGGGTGACCGCATCGGGCATTCGGGTGCTGCCAATAGGTCCAATGCTGCCATCGTCGCCTTGTCTGCAAATCAAGAGGAATACGCAGGACGTGAGTCTGAGTCTACTGATTCACGGTCCGAAACGGGGACCCGGGGGCCCGTTGCCGAGCGATTCGTTACCCATAAACCGTGCGATAGAAAGCTGGATTGTGGGGCAGTGTTCCGCCGGGAGTCATGGGGCGACAATTGTGCCGGAAGTCGTCGTCGATGTCCAGAACATTGGCCAGCAGAGATTTCGATGAGCTTGAATGGGGTTAGAAGTGGTTTCAGTAAGCGAGTCCCATGGACAGATGGCTGCTCCAAACGCCAAAGCATAAGCCTCGATGGCGCACAGAAACAACTCAGATCTTTCGCATCGATTGGACGCCTCATTTGATTGGGTAATCTGAGTGGTTTCTGTGCCCCGCTAGGAGGTGGCTAAATACCGCTCTTTCAGCTCAACATCGGAGAGTATCTGGTGCTTGCGTTCGGAGGACGTGTCCGAGCAGGGCGTGGTCGGGAACTCCAGGATCAGCGGTCTACCCGGGCGGCTCATTCGCAGTATCCACGGCAGCCAGCATAGAAACACGATGCGTATCTAACGGCAGGCGGCGAAATTGAAACGTTTAGTGGAACGCGACCAAGCACAAGGCCATCAAAATAAAAGTTAGTGTACCAGAGTACCAAAGTAAGTCTTTGGCCTCGAATGGCGTGTGTTGAAAGTTCGTGTTGTTCGCTGATGTGGAGGCGAGTGGTGTGTCCCTTTGGCCAAAAATGTGTGCGAAAACCTCAAGCGAGCGTTGCACGATTTATGGCTATTTTGCATGAAGAGATACCTACCACACACCCCCACCTTCAGCGCATCCCGGCCCAGTCCAGGGCAGCCCAGACAGATGGCCGCAAGTATGATTTATATTCGATTTTGATTACAACCAAGCAACACCGCTCTCGGAGCCGAGCAACACGTTGGTGTGCCCCTCCGATGGGAGAATGCGATTCGGTTCGGTATGCTGGGTGATTTGTTATTACACTTAGCTATAATAATATTTATACGTGTAGTGTTGCGGGGGTGGTGGGTGAATGGGATGGAATGGGATGGAGTGTGTTAGATTTTCGCCATGGTCTCTGCTTATTTATAGCTACGGTGCATGCAAAATTTATGATCTACTGTACAAACACGGATACATATAAACATATATATTGGTACACACAAGGAACACGGAACAGAGACACGAAAACAAGGCACAAGACTATAGTATTAACAAAAATAACAAACATGGCCCAAAGCTGGTAAGCCGTCAGCAATTCCCTCCCGCCCCAAATACCCAAATAGTGGCCTCCACTTTGCATTGTTTGATTCTGTCACTGCAAATGCAAACTAATCCTGCGAATGTTGTTCGAAATTAAACTTGAAGAGCAGGGTTCAGGGCCGAAGCAATTATCTATCCTTGCTTCTCGAAAATCATGAAATTTCCGTGAAATCCAGCCAATTGTGGCAGCTATTCACAAGTGGACATAAACCAATCATTCCCATCTGGTTAGCGGGCAAACTGCTTAACTGGTAAACTGCTAAACTGGTTAACTGGTCGAGTGCTCGAAGAGAATCCAAAAGCTGCCACGAAAAATCCCCACGGAGGCAGAAACGCCAATCGATAGTCGGGATATGTTGGGATCTCCTCCACGCCCCCAGGAGCCAGCCAGCAGCTCATCCCCCGTGCGAGGAGCTGAAAAAGCGACGCTCTTAGTTGACAACCGCGCTTGCACTTTGTGTGAAACCGCCGTGGCCCTTCCATCTGCTCTCCTCCTCCTCCTACTCCTCCTCCTCGTCGTCGTCGTCGTCGTCCTTCGTCCTGCTGGCCAGAACGGTTGCCTCCTCTATCGTGTAGCACCCTCCCCCTTGGGTTGGCGGTTTTTTTGGCTAACAAGCGAGAAGCTTACATGGAAATGCGCTCCAGGACGTGGCATGCAAACTAAATGCAAAGTTAACCATTGCAATGGAGCAACTGGCATTTGCCGTATCCATATCGCCACCGCCAACGCCACCTCCCCCGCCCTGCCCCGCTCCTCTCTGCTTTGTGCAAATTCTGAGCAAATTGATTTGTTGTTATCACACAAAAACGCGGGGCCAGGCGGTTCCAATTCGCTGTGGTTCCTTGTTCGCTGGCTCCTGCCACCGCCGCGCCGGTGCAAGAATGTCTCTGGGGCCAATTCAAGTGGCAGGCGACAGGCGACGGAGGAGAAGGACTCCTTGGGCATGCACATTTCTAATGCACCTGCCCGCCCAATTGGCTCAATTTTCGGTGCCGTGTCAGTACAGCTCGCAACTGGGCCAACTGTCAGGCACCCTTCTGGCCTGCCTGCCTGCCTTGCTTTTCTCGCTTTTCTGGCTTTCATAGCAAGGCCTTCGCTTACTTTGTGTGCTCGATTTCTCGAGCTCGTTTTGGTTTTGGTTTTTCCTTCATGTGTTCCAAATTCAATTGTGTCCTGACAGGCGGAGCTGCCCTCCGCATTCCTACGCGAAAACCATAGAAAACTTTTCATGTGAGTGAGCCCTTAAAAGCCAATCGACTTCGGCTTCGACTCCGCCGGAGCTGCCCTTATTCCCGATTTCTTCTCACTTTTCTGGGTCTCGTCTAGCGAAACTTTTCATTATGCACTTCGAGGCAATTGCAATAATGTGTGGAAATTGCTTTCCACTTGGCTGTCTCGTGACAGACTTATGAGCAGGCAGCTCGCATGTTTTCCTTTGTTGATATCAACTTGTCTTTTTGGCTTAATAGCTGCAGAACTGGCCACCCTGCCCTGTGACCCCTTACGGATATTACGGATATTACAGATACTACAGAAATTGCATTTATGCCTTTAAACTGCTTTATTCAAATTACGTAAACCCTCCCAGAGGGGCTTCCACATGCTACGATTGTTACACAAAATCACACACAACATCCAATAAGCGTCCATAACACACAGAGGGGATTATATACCATAGAATACCATAGAATACCATAGAGGAGGCTATGTACAGAGTAAACTGAATTAAATACGTATTAGTGGGGAAAAAAGAGAGATTGAGGGGCAAACATAGAGACGGGGGTGCCGTGGACCAGCACAGCACATCACATCGCATCACATCGCATAATCACATAACAAAATGCATAATTTGTCCGCAGTTTCGACGGCATTGACATCGCACGGCACGGCCAGGTCCTTTTCGCGGATAAAATGAGGCAAACACAAAAGCGGGTGATGTGTGCAACTGGTGACAGAGTTACAGAGTTGCAAGCAAAAACTGGATGGGGTAGTAGGGGTGATATTGCTGGGTTATCGGAGCTTGTGGCTTGCATTCACATATGGTAAGTAGAAAATATGGGCCCAACATCAACATTACGATATTTTTCATTACATAAATTATTTTATAGTAGACACGTATAGTAGCTAGACATGTTGGATGGTTACAACATTCATTTGGTACTCTGTACATCCGTCCGTCACATTTCGGCTCTGCCACTGCCACTGCCACTGGCACTGGCACTCCCTTCCTCCTGCCGTTCGGCTCGTTATATTACGTTCTTTTGATTTACGTTTTTGGGTCAGACACACAAACTCAACTCAACTGGCATTTTCAGCCTTTTCCGTTTTCCGTTTTCATTTTCATTTTTATTTTCATTTTGATTATCCTTTTTGTTTGCCTTGGCTTTGGTTTTTCAGCCGAATTGCGGGTGTGTGTGGAACAGTTGGGCACACTAACGAAATCAGGTGAGGTGAAATCAAATTGAGGCAGCAAATTGCATAAACGCCTCTAAATAGGCATCAAAAACTATCGTAAACCAATGGGTACGCATAAAACTAAGCCGCAGGTTCGGTGTATGAAACATAAATGCACGACATCATCAGCAATAATAACAATTAAAATAATACTAAACAACAACATTTATGTGTGCAGCTATTTGCAAATACGTTTTTCATGATCATTTATAATGTTTTTGTTTTTATATTGCAGCATTTTACCGGACCCGGAGGCTTTAAGCCGTTGCAATTCACTTCACAAATTGTTTTCCTTGAAATTGTTTATTGAAAAATTTAGAACCGTGCTTAAAGCTCCCTACGACCAGGTTTTTGCAGGATATCTGTCATCGAGACAATTTCTGACACAGTTTATTTGTGTTCTTGTCTGATGAAATGTTTTATTTATTTGGGATTAATTTTATTCGGTTTTTTCGGGGTTTGTTTTACAACAAATGATTACAACACAAAGAACAACGAGTAACTAAACAATGTGGTAATAGCTAACACAAAAACATTTCTCTAGCTAACACATAAATTATTTTCGCATGGCTCTGGCATATAATTTATAATTTTTTCGCTTTTGGTTGAGATAAATCATATAAAAATGCTAATTCTATGCGACAGTGGTCACAGAAACAGCAGCAGCCGTCCGGGGGGATCTGGGGGGGCGGTCCTGGACAGGATGCAGAAAATGGTGTGGAGGGGCGGGGAGGGAAATTAAGGACACTCCCACAACAGGCACTGCAGTCCTGTGGCCACTGAGAACTAGCTGAAGCTATAAATGATGAGTGATGGTCGCTTTTGCAGTTGTTTCTTATTTCGGTATTTTCGGTATCTTGTTTTTGGTTGGTTTTTGTGGTTTTATTTCTTTTTTTTTTGGTTTTTTGTTTTTTTGTTGCTATTTTTTAATGGGTGGTGGGTTGACCTATTTGAAACTTACCCATTCGGACATTTCGTGCGTATCAGCATTTCGATGATGATAATTTAATATTAAAATCGTTGACACAACGGATGAAGCTACCATAAACATTATGCAATTGAAATATGTACCTGTTGGTTGGTTGGGCGTGTTGTCAATATATATAAGAGTTTGTTTTTATATATATTCATTTCGTTGGGTGTGTGGACATATTGTGATTGTTTTTGTTGTGGTGCATGTGATTATTGATTGGTATTATTTTGTTTGTTGTTGGATTGGTTTTGGTAGTTTTTGAAGTGTTTGCATATTTCAGAGTTCATTCAGAGTGTTTGGTTTGGTTTGGTTTGGTTTCGATTAGATTATATGCATTTTAAGAGCACATATAATTTGGCAGAAGGTACATAGTTTGTTTGAAAGAAAGAAAAAAGGCAAGAAATATGTACAAAATATTTTAGTTAGTACATTAAATGCAATATTTGTCGGTTTGTTAGCATCTTATTTGTTCAGTTTTAAAAAGGCATAGCAAATGTTACTGTCGAGAAAAATACGTTTAGACTGAATTCTTTTAATCACACACACACGAATCAAGGTTTAAGTTAGGTTTTCATACTTTAGAAATAGCTAAGTTATACTTATAAGGAAGTTAGACACCGAAAGTGTACGCCAAGAATGGAATTGGATAAGCTTAACTGATAATAGGAATATCGAATGCTTCTTTGAGTGTAACTCATTAAATTTGAGGCTTGTATAATTTTGTGAACAAAATTATGAAACGATCAATCGGTAATCAATTGTTGTTTAATATAGTGGAGGTGTTCCTTTTTTAGTTGTTCCAAATAATAAGAAAATATAACAAATTGGAAGGGATAAAAAGGACAGGATTAAACATTATATCTTGGTTTTATTTTAGTTTAACTTGTTTTATTTGTGGCTTGTTAAAGAGACCAGGAACAACCCAACCATACTTGTAACATTTTTGATTTGTATCGGCACATCCGAAATAAAAATATTTATAGCGTGCAAGAAACTCGTTGTCAAATGTGTGCATTTTTCAAACCAACTCGTGTCAACTTTATATTTCGAACAGCTTTAGGTTTTATAGTTCACATGGAAAGTGGGTATATATTTATTTGATTGTCGTCTTTGGCAACATATTTATTATCAACATTTATATGCCCTTCTATTTAGAGTTAGACAGTTTTCTTTCTCGACGAATTAATGGGTACTTTTTGGGGCACCAGCTCCGTTTCCCTTGGACCCCAAAGTCAAGGATTCTCAGAAAGCTTGACTTTGCTGTCAAAGGGAACATGTCAAGGCGTGGGAGCGGTGCGATAAACCAATTCGGTTCCATAGAATTTTTATATGTGTGTCAAGGTTTTAATATTATAAAATCATCGGATTTTATTTGGACTTTAAAATCATTTTAGAAATGCATGGCTCTATGTAATGAATATGCAACTGCAACGTTAGAGATATTCATAAACGAATACATATAGGTATATAGTTTTATTAAGGAGTATAATGTTTAATGGATTGCTTTAAAAGTGAACTCAAAGGCAATAAGTACACACAGCGGTTTACATTTACAAGCAGCTCTACCATCGACTACTACTGGTAAACAAAATGATCTTACCCAGCAGTGGCACCGCGTCGGATGTGGCCGGCATTGTCTCGGCAACCATATTGAGGAACACGGTCAGGGAGAGCAAGATGGTAACGCCTAGATATTAAACAGGGAGTTATTTAATTACAAAATAGGTAAAGACATGAGTGCGGCCACTTATCGTTCAGCCTGTTAAAAGGGCCCCTGGTTTCTGCCATTTTCCCCCTTGATTTGTACTCCTACCGACCATAAAAATCTGTTTCTTGACTCGACCCTATCAAACGGCTCTACCAGAGTGGCGCTAAACTAAATAGCCCGAATTTATTCGAAACTGACATCAGTCAAGGCGTTGTAAAGTGCCTCCTCCAGTGACTGCGACCCTAAGCTGTTAATGCCGTGCACTTTGCAGCACCCACTTCCCAGCCATTTATTTCTATTTCGGTTTTGTGTGCTCAGCCATCGGGCGGGCGTCCCTGCTGATTTTCCAACCTCCAACCCCGATGATGCGCACCATCCTGACGATTTACGGGCGGGCGGGGTATTCCCTACGCCCGGCTCGTTGAACACTTTTTACTGCTCAGCCATGGCGGTGGCATTAAAAGTTCAATAGTTTGTTTACCAGCGAAACTGAGACAGTGGCGTCATCGCGGCAATAGCGGATAATGTGTTAGTCCGGAGGAAGGTCCTGGGCGCGCTCATCAACGGCATTATGAACGACATCTAATTTGAAGTTCGCTGTCTGCTGCGGCTGGGCAAATACTTTGCGAAGCGTCTTTCGGGCATGTGTGGGCCCTAAACCCCAGCCCTGCCTAGCCTCAGCCCAGCTTCAGTTTCCCCACAAGTTTTCCCTGAGTATTTGTGTTGCGCAAGTGGTTTCAAATTAATGTAGCCCCCTGCATCCCGCTCCCAGTTAGCGGCGACGCCTACTTACCCAGCGATAGCTTTTCACCCGAGTCCGGGGGCAGGGTGAAGCCCAGCAGGGCCATCGAGGCAATCAGCACACAAGGTATGATCAGGTTGAAGAAATAGTACAGCGTCCGGCGGCGAATGATGATGGCGAAGGTTATGTCAATGTAGGGCTCCGGGCAGCAGTTGTAATAGATTTCGTTACGTTTGCCGGGCACACCTGCGGTGGTTTAATCATACACAGAGCGTCATTACAAATCGCATTCTCGGTCAGACCGGGCGTCACTTGGTCATGTATTTGTCAGATATGTAAAGTATCTGTGGCGGTGGTTACTTAGGATCTGATCGGGGCGCCGTGTCTTGAGCACAATACAAGAGTTGAGTAAAGTATGGCAAGTAGAGCAGAGTAGAGTATGGTACATAGATCTTGGTTAAAAGCGCTTTGGGTTTGTAGAGCAGAGAAGGGCAAAGACTAAGTGGAGTGGAGTGGAGTGGAGTGGAGTGGAGTGGAGTGTGGTGTGGTGTGGCTTTGGAAGCACCATGGGCATTTACAGTTCTGAATGTTTCATAGATACATGTGTATGGCTTATAATGTAAAGTGTTGCAGTTGCAGGATAGATAGAAACAGAGTGGGTGCAGTGTGTCCGTGCATGCCGGGGAATGTTTGGTTGGGTGTAGAATGGGGTTCGGAAAGAGTTATATTTGTCTAGGCAACTAATTGTAAGTAAAGTTAAGTAAGAGCCGAGCAGAGTTAAGCCAAGCAGTTGCTAGGGAAAAAGTTTTATGCTTGCAGAGTGGAAAAGTTACTTAGAGATAGAGAGTGGAAAATTGCTTGCGGGTGCTCCCGCCGTATGCAAACAATACAAAACTGTAGAAAATAATGTCAGTGTAGCAAACAGAGGCCCTGCTTCTTGGCCAAATCAAGTAGGCTTGGCTAAAACACGAATCTCCCTCTTTTCCCACTTATCCCGCTAATGCTGACTCAAATAGATTGCCTCACTAATTATTTTACACTCTACTGATGAAGCCAAATTGTTCGGGCCCCCACAGCTTGAAAGTTTCCGCAAACTTGTGCCGCTTCTTTATCTGGGAAACTTTGCCCGATTTAAAATTACATCCATTCAAAAACCATGCAACCCTTCCGTAGACAACTTCAGCCTCTTAATTGCTCCTTCCCAGCGTCTTGCCGACGTCTCAACATGTTCGCAATAAAAACTTTTGGCTTCTTGCCTCTGCCATATGCCCGAGGAAAATTAGACAGCCAGCTGAATTATCTGCTCAACTTACTCCGGGATTACCGGGGGGATTACTAGAGCCGGTCCCGTGCCTCCTTCGAAAGTGACCCGGCCACTGGCCGAGCAAATGCACCAGCCACGGCTTCGCAGGCGGCAAAGCCACCTCTCATGTCTGGCAGCACTTGGGCATCTCAAAATAATTTGCATAAGCTGCCGGGGAACAACAAAAAACCGCAAATGCGCTGGCAAAATAACAAAAAACTGAGAGGGACCTACAGCAAAACCCTCGAAAACTTTTGCAAAACTCCCGAAAAATTACGAGCGGGAAAAACAAAACCGAAATGGAAAGCAACCCGAATGCAGATACAAACAAAAGAACCGAAAAACATGGAAAATAAAGTTGAATGGAGTCGGTGAATGAAAATAAAATTTGCTGCACCCAATTCCTTCGCCTCCTTGGCACTTTTGTGGCCAGTGTCGAGTTGAAAACTTTCCGAGCACTAATTTATAGTGCATATACGTGCGAGGATGCAGTACTATTTATCTTTTAATTTCTTAATTGGTACGTCTGCGTGTTTCTATGGAGATTTAAGGAGCAGACTGCTTTACTTCGCTTCCATTCAGCTGGCATGACTTTTCTTTTGTCTGGCTTTTCCGCAATCATGCTTTTAATTGAGGCGTTTGCTAAATATTTTGCCTGCAATTCTATGCTTTCTGCCCTAATGCTTTGCTGGCCAATTTGTTGTATGTTTGAAATTAAAATGCATAATATTTATATACAATGCGGCACCTCATTCTCGCACGGCAAAATGCAAAATACGAGTAGTTCTTGGATGCTTAATGGTCTAGGCCTGCTTCGGTTGGTGGAAACAGTTTGTATACTGATTATGTACAGCACTTAAGCATTATCTAACCGGCATTCACGTATCGTACAAGCTATCCACATGCCTTGGCTAATGCTGTAGAGATTCCAGGAGTATACGGAATAAATAATCTAAATGAGTTGCATACGAGGGCCAGGCCTTACCTCTTTGTCGGTATATTGATAGCTTATTAGTGCCCGCATTGGAGCAGCATATTCGGGTCCTTGTGGGGTGGAGCCCAAAGTATGCTCCTCCAAGCAGGGGGCAAACGAAACGTTTACGCGGCTATTTCGGACTTGAAAGTTAAAGCGCCCAAAATTTTGAGATAGTCTTGTTGCAAACAGAAGTTGTTTTCAAAGTAGAGTGAGTGGGAGAACACTGGTTAAGCGTGGGGTTTTCTTTTTTTTTTTTTTGGGGGGGAAAGAAGTTATGTTGTTGTTTTGGTAGAGTAATTGCAGCGTATACTTGGGTGGGGTGACGACAGGGTTCACAGAGTGCCTTACTTCATTCCGTATTCATTGACCTCGAAATTTTTAGAGTCTTGAGATTGAAAATAGCGGGGATACTGAGACAAAGCGATATTCAGAGAGACGTAAAAGTGTCACGAAAAAAAGCAGTGATGTAAACGCGTCATCATTAGGTGATTGAAAGTGTGTGTGGTGCTGATGTCCGGCCTCGTTTCAATCACATATCGATGAGCAAAACAGTCGGAGTTTCGAACGGAACGAGTTCGGAACTTAAGTTCGCAGCTTGAACCCTGCTCAAGAGTAAGTAAGAGAGTTACACAGAGAGTGATAGAGAGGTAGAGAGATGGTGGTATGAAGTGTGCGTGTAATGTACGCCATCAATCAGCCGCAAGGCCAGAACTCCCAAGGAGCGGGTGGTGCGCAGAACATGAACTTCTGCTGGCACACACTCGGAATCGGGAGTCTCTTCTCAATTTTTATCTGTCTGAATTGGAATCTGTATCTGAATCTGAATCTGAATCTGGATGGGAGTCTGTCTCTGGGAGACGTGGGAGCAATTGCTCAGAGTCTGAGTTTCGGGTGTTTTCATTGCATTTTTCTACTCGGAAGTATGTGACTAGAGAGACTAGGTGGCTGTCGCTCCCCGGGGGGAGGACGTTGGCTTACTCACCCAGTAGTTCCCACTCGCCGTTGAGCACGTAACTGCTGATATCACCGCCAGTTTCATCTTGTAATTGCAAATCCAGCTTTTTATACGATATTCGGGGAGAGGGGAGAATAATGTAAATATCTCACTCGCATCGAATCGAATGCAAAACGTTACGAAACCAAGGGAACTCATAAATCAAAACATAATCATGATAACGATAAATATAATAATTTTAATCGGATTGGCCAAGCATAACAACTACGAGTTCTGCGAGAGAGTACTTCCTGGTTGCCTTGCTTGCGCGGGAGACTGAATCAAACCTGGAATCCGTCGTAGGTCCAACTGCCGAACTTCATTTCGCAGCGCTGGTCGTCGAACGGGAACCACGTGATGTCGATCTTGCACGTCGACTTGAAGATCCCGGGGGGCACGTACAGGCAGGAGCCGTTGTTGCGCACCACCACGTTCGTCTGGTAGGTTCCGTCGAAGCCCTCGTCGGCGCTGTTGTACATCAGCACGTCCGGCTTCCAGATGCGGTGCGGCGGAATGCGCAGATCCTTGACGCCACCGTAGTCGGAGGTGTTCCAGCGCAGGTTCATGTCGTTCCACTCCAGTTTGAGCCACACATTCGTGACCAGCAATTGATTTTTCTCGTCCTGCGAGCAAACAAACAGACGGCATCCCCAACAGGAAGTTAATTACACACGTCGCACCGAATCCAATATTAATAATTAAAATAGAAAAGCCTCGCTGCACATAACTCTATTTATGGAGTGCCAAGTTTGATGGAGAACGTGGCACGGATTTTTGCCTTTTTTCGCATAAAGTATTTCCTGCCGCAGCGGATGCGAGCTGCGGTGGGAATCGCTTGGTTGCCAGCAAAATTGCAGTCGGAAAGTCGAAATAATTTAAAGCGCATTGCTCACACCGGGCTCGCATAAAATGCAATTGCTTTTGCTTATTTGTTTGTAATTTAAATGAGACACAGATAAACATAAAACTTGTACTTGTATGTTAGTTTTGACGAAAGTAATTTAATGGGAACCTTCGTTGGATAATTTAGATGCAATTGGTATCCCCAAAGAGTCCGGAATACGAGGCCTTTCAGCGGGCTGAATTTAAAAACGCAACCCAGCAAGCTTCCCGCGGGAGGAGGCCCAGTGGCCGAATATGCAGCGCCAAAGCGGCAGCTGGTCCTAAAAAATTCAACAGCTGCACACAGGGCGTATGTGTAATTTACAATTAAATGCCTGAAATATTCATGGTCCACTCGGCCTGAAATAATACAACGCAAAAAAGGGAAGACAAACGATGAAAATGAAACCAAAACACGACGGCCAAAATGAAAACAACTGCCAAAATCCAAATCCCTGGCGGTTAACTAACAGAGAGGCAAAGAGTCAGGGTCCACAGGAAACGATTCGCAATGATTCGGCATTCCGGGCAGCGCATTGCCCAAATATTTTGAGCGAGCATATTCGGTTAGTCAGTTTTGGCCGGGCCCTGCCTGCACCAGCCACTGCAATCACCAAATGGGTCCGAATGGGCGACGGGAATGCGGCAGAAATGAAATGGAGCTGCCCTGGACCCGCAGGCCAGTCCGATGTCAATATGCTTTCTGCGGGATATCGTTGCATCGGCGGGCAGGAGAGTGCGGAGGGTGTGCGCTAACAAAATCGAAGCATCCCGCAAATATAACGCTGTAAAGGAGCGACGTGGCAGGACTCGGTAATATTGCGGTCATAACGCAGCGCAAAGGCAAACATGGAGCGTGCCCTGGCTAAATATAGCCATTACATTATTGCACTTGACTGCAGCAGAGTCCATTTCGGCCGCCACCCCGCTCACGCCCGTGCATACTTATATTTTGCGGAGCACTTTGCGACTGCGACCGCAGCAGAAAACAAATGCCTGAACCCAAAAAAGTATGCTACGTTTTTGGCCAGCCCATGGGGCCAGCAGTTTATGGATCCTGGAAGGGGGACGGCCGACAAAAACGACACGGAAATAGGGTCGAGAGCAACCTAATAAAATTCCATTTCCCAAATTCGGTTTCGGTTGACGCACACTAATTTGGTCGGCCCGCCATTGGCGAGCGATTCTGATTAATCACTATAGGTGGAGTTCGATTCTATCTGGTCTAAGTTCTTCTCTCATTTCACACCAGAACTGTCTCTAGTTTAAGTTTTATTGGAGTCTGGTAAAATTGCTGCACGTAGTTACAAAGTAAAACCTCAAAGGCCATAACAAAATAAAACTTAATTAGGAACAGGGAGCTAGATCTTTATGGAACACTGAATACACTAAAATCTAGTAACTTGATGGTTTATAGTGGCTCGACAATGTGTAGTTTAGGCTATTTGGAAATATTGTAACCTCGCAGCACTATGATATTTAATCAAAAATTAAATAAACTTAAGTTTCCGACCCCGGCACAAGCACGCTTTGAAAGTGTATGCGAATATAATGAGACTGGCAAAAGCCAGACGCAATGCAAGTAGGAGCATGAATATTATGGCGCTTGTTTATGGTTGCGGCTGTTATTGCATCCTGAAAGCAGACGAGTGCTTGGTAAAAAGGTAAAAGGCGGCGCAGAAAGAGCAGTAGCCTTCCCGAACCCTTGGCTGTGTTTTTGGATGATGCTCTCCTTCCGAGAAGCAGACCGTGCCTAAACGAAGCTTATTCGCATTCAAATAGTGTGCGTATATATGTACATCGGCATGTTCATGTGCTCTTATGAAAGTGTCAAACAAAAAAAACATATAGGTATATACAATATATTTACGAGGATGTGGGTGTGTGTCTGTTAAAATAAATGGCGGCTGCGAGCGGCAGTTGTTGAATTTTAAATGAGCGGAAAAAGCAAACGGCAAAATTATTACAGCCCAGAAGTTTTTATTTACTCCCTCTTTTTTTCGCAGCGCCGCCTTCGACCAAAGACAACTTTCGGCATGCGGAAATTTGCATATGCACGGCGAAAAAATAAAAAAAAAAAATATGTACACATATATATAACACAGTCGGAGTCGGAGCCGGTTCATTGACATGGCGGAACCCGGCAACGTTCGGGGAATTTAAAAAGGAAACCAACTCGAAGCCGACTGAAACTGTAGCATAAAACGCGGCGCGCATTCCCCACGCACACTCGCACACAGGCCTAGTTTCTCATTGTCCTGTATGCATAAAAAATGGCCGCCCCATCTCGACTTCATTACTCATTTTCCGCTGATATCCGTTGATATCCGCTCCCCGTCCTGCGCCCTGCGCCCACTTAATCACTTCCAGTGCCGCGTATCCTTGGCCCCAGCCCTGGATTCCGCCGAGTCCCGAGTCCTGTGTCTTGTCCCTTATCAGAGCCGCCTTCGCAGCCGCTGTCTTTCTCCCATTGACGCCAATTAATCTGCGCCTCGCTTTGTCTGCTCCTTTTTAATTAATGCGCCCGGGAGTTGTTTTATTTGCACTCCCTTCCCCCCCTCCCTCGGATTGCTGTTTTTATTTGTCCTGGCTGAGGTCGTGGCATGGAGCTCCTTTTTTTGCCTGTTCAGTCGCTTGCTTTGCGGCATAGTTTCCGATAGTTTCTTTCAACCAAAACAAGCTAATTTTTTAAGGCATTTTTGCACAATTCTTTTGTATAATCGAATTGAATTTCGATGTCGCCTGGAAGTGAAAATGTATTCCACGCCCTGATCCTTCACTCGGATGATTTTTAATTTTTAAAATCGTTAAGTGCCTCCACTTTTGTTGCATCGTATTTACTCAATTTCGCACTTCTTCGAAGTATTCGCCACATTTGCACTTTCCAGGATTTAATTAAAAATACACTTAAGTATTCATCGCCTCCATTGAGGCGGTTGGCCAATAAAGGTTGGTGGCAAGTATTTGCACTCTCCTGCTGCATGTGGCGCCGAAATACGAGTATGCAATTAAATTGCACTGTTTGCATATTTTAAAAGCATGCAAGTGATTTTCGCGGCATTAAATTTGCCCCAGGCAAACAAATGTTTATGGGCCCGAATGGCAAACATTTGAAACTCCATTATTTAAGCTGACAGCAAATATTTACAGGAGTTCAGCAGAGGCTGCATCTATGGGCTTTCAAACTCCAAAACATGTGGGTGCACGCCGTTTTGTATCTTTTAATGGGTTTCCAGTTTAAAGTGCATTTACCTTTTCCTTAAAGGTTAAAAATAAATTCATAAATTCAAGCGAATCCTGCTAGAATATACAGCTGGGCAAGCAGCGGGTCAAAGTGCTGGCCCAATTCCGAGCACAAGCCATTGAGCAATCCACTGGGCAGGATAACCATCCTGCCGTCGCTTACTCGTGCCTGTGGGTGAGTGCGACGCCGTGCTCATTTGACAAACTTTCATCTGGGGACGGAAAGGAGGACGCGGGATGGATGCCTGCGCCCAGACACATTCCGCTCTCGTCGCAGTCATTTGCACATGCAACAACATCAATCAAAGTGAAAGTGAGCGGAGCCAACCCTCCTCGCCCGTCACCGGGCCCGAAATGCATTCAAAGTGATTGCGAAAGTGTGCCAAGCATGTCCATAACCATCTGCATCTGCAACCGCAGCCGCATCCACAGCCACATCCACAGCGTACGTGAAGAGCCCGTGAATGTTGATGGAAACATTGCATCGAGCCCACCGAAATTCCGAGAATAGAGACGGCTTGGGTCGTAAGTACCCGGCGGTGCCAGGTCCCGCACAACAAAGAGATACTCGTATTACGCCAGCCAACGCCCCACTCATAACGCAAATGCAAAAGCAATTTGTTCCATCAGGAAGGGAATAAAAATAGCACGATACCGATTGCGTTCGTATCCTTTCCAATACGTACAGCTCCGGCTCCCTGGCAGGCAATTATGACCTGTGCCTGGCATAGATCATCGGGGGGATGGAGCCGGCTCCAAGTTCGCACGAGTGTGTGATTAGAATCGCACTAAGCTCATTTTCCTGGAACTGGAAAAGCGTAACTGGGAAAGACTGGGAAAAAGGAATCGATTGTGTTTACATTGTCTGATAAGCGAAATTGATGAAAGCACCGGACCCTCCCGGTAAGCGATTTTCCTTTGTTCGTTTTAAATTGAAATGGCCCTGCCACTCCTGGAGGCAGGTGGCAGGTCCCTCGATAGAGCTCAGTTGGTGGGCGGTAAGAAAAAATATGCAAATGCAGCTGCCGGTGGCATTGCATTTAACAGCTAAAATATTGCCACTGCCGAGTGCCGAGTGGCAAGTGCCAAGTGCCTGGCACATCCCAACGGACGACTAATGGCACTGGTGACCTGCAACTGGCCGGTAAGAAGAAGGCAAACAGAAGCGTCTTTCTGCTTCGAGTACCGAAAGTGTAACGGGAGGGCCATATCCTTTATTATCGCACCATATGCAACTAATTTCCCTGCGATTACGATTCCCCGTCAGGCATTAACAACTTTTGATTGCCGTGACATCTAAGCGGGCCAGTTACAGGGCGCAATAAAAGTTTGAGTACACCACAGGGCTCATAAACCCTAGTTTGGCATCCGAAGGTGCCGCACCACACCGCACCGCTCCGCTCTGCTCTGCACCCCATCCGCGCATCCGTCCCCTTAGCAGTTCGCTGAAATGACCCGATTTTGGTTTTTATGCGCTGCTTTAGCAGCTCCCAGCTCCCAAACCCCAGCTCACAGCTCCCCTGTAATTGCCGGCGCTGCTGCGTTTCGAGCGTGCGTGCTGCAGTTTTTACTGCCACCCAGGGCGGCAACAAACAAGGCGAGCGCATTGTGCCCATTCGTTCCCGTATTTCAACTTCATTTTGCACCAGCGCCAACTCGCACTTCATTGCTCCAGCGGCAGCACCCCAGCAGGCGCCCTCCTGGTTTATATGTTTTGGCACACAAGGTGTGAAAGCACATGTGCAAATTTTATTTATTCATTTTATTTGCATGCCAAGTGTATACGGGTGTGTTTTATTGTAACTGCACGTCTCCAAATCGGGAGTGCTTTGCGATCCAAAAAGCCAGAACCTCTTTGCGAATCCAATAATAAATGATTTTCAAACTTTTAGGTATACCGGGCGTATGCGCAATCTGAGGCATATCAGAAAATTAATCATACGCCACATAGGCCAAGCGTTGGTTGGCAATTAGTTGTGCCTCGTTTATAAAAAGGTTCTTCCAATTTTTCTCTGAGTACATTTGTATTCATGTGCGTTTATTTGTTTTCGGTGTATGTGCGACTTTTAGCGCGTCAGTGAATGCGCAGTTTTCTAGCGTCTAGAAACGCTTTCGTTTCGTTTGGTTTTATTTTTTTCCAACTGCTCCTGCTCCTGCGCCCGCTCCCGCTCCTGCTCCGGCTTCTGCGTGGTCCTGAATGCCAGCCAGGCCATCCTCTGTGGGCCAGCAGCAACTTTCTGCGCTGCTGTTTTGCTTTTCATGCCCAGCCCTGTGAGTGAGTGCCCTTTGTTTGTGCGCTCCATTTTGCTGAATCCCAACTTTGTGCGGGATAGGCAAACAAACAAGCCGCACACACGAACAAATGCAATGTAAATCTAATATGAATTGAGGTTGTCTCACTAACAAAAGCAAACGCCTCGCATCGCGCCGACTTTTCCAACAGTTTCCACCTTTTTCGCTCGCCAATCTCCAGCCCGGGCTTCCCCTTTTCACCGGCTGCCCCACCCGGGGCCCTGCCCTCTACGCAATTGTAAGTTGGAGAAAAGTTTTTTCACCCGATGAATGCAGCCCGCCGCCCACTCGGCGCGCCCGCCCAAAAGGTGAAAATGAGTCAAACGCCGCACATGCCACATGACGTTGCATGTAATTTGCTCGACACTGCCAGTCAGCCAGGATATGTGTGTGTCCTGTCTGCAAATAGGCCACACACTGAGGCGGAGGCAGCTGCCATTCAAGGAAAAACCAGCAGCAGCACACCCCCACACCCACACCCGGCGAGATGTGTGTGCTTCTCCCGGCAAATAATTAAAATTTCACTTTCTTGGCAATTCACTTTTTATGCACGACCAAATTGTGTCATCAGGTATTCTTTTTCCAGCTGCGGAAGTCGCTGAAACTGAAAGTTCCCCGTTGGCGCTGGTTAAAGCCAGCAGCTCGGGGGATGCTATTTAATTTCATAATGTAAAACGCAGCGAATGTGTAATGTGAAGCCAGTGGAATGGAAATTGATAAGCAGCTTTGGTTATTGAAAATATTAAACACTAGTCAATGGTCCGAATGAAATTCCCAAATGTTTGCATAACTGGTTTCAATTTGTATCAAGTGTATCGAGTTTCTCGACTATAAATACACGGTTATTAGTTTCCACCTGATTTTAGGAGGGTGTAACCGGTTGATTTTCACAACGGAGATAGATATTGGCTTTACCAATGTAACATCCGTGTGTCGTACTTTAAGAGTTACAATTGTGGAAACCACAGAATTTCGAGGTTTGAGTACCACACTAGTATCACATAATTCTGTTTATGCAATTAGGTGTTCTCTATATAAATTATAGTACCTACAATTTAGGCCTTTATACGGAGAAACGGACATACGGACATGGCTAAATAAACTCTTCTGTTGATGCTGATCCATAAGAGAACATATTAGATAAGATTGTGTGTATTATTGGTAGGTAAATATAGTTAGTACTCACCACATCGATAATTTGCATTAAAGTTAAACCAAAGCTTAATTGTAACGGGTCCGATTCATTAAGAACGGGACGTTCTAGTGTATTATAAGGATCCAAAAGATCATGTAACAGTCTCTTTTCATGATATCCTGCTAGGCAAACTGCAAGTAAATAAATCTCGAATTAGTGCATGCAACTTGGTTACAGGAAAAGGGGATTGGTAAGGGTTTGCCGTTTGCGAGGGGCGCCGCAAATCAACATCAATAATTCGGCAAATGGCTTTGGCTTGGAGTGGGCAACTACAATTTATTGATATGCAAAAGTTTCCGAGTTTTGGTTGCCGGTAGCCCTTAGTCCTTGGCTTTGGGCTGCCAGGGATGCGGGTCTCGCATTCGGCGTTGAATTGGAAAGGCAACAGCGGCGGCAGAACAAGAAGGAGTCCTGTAGTTGGAAAGTTTTCCCTTTTTTGCTGCTCGCCTTGCCAGCCAGCACACATATGTCTTTCTCAGCGCTCCATTGTTCTCTGGCAGGCGAATAACAAAAGGAAACTTTTATTGAGAAAAAGTTTTTCACATACAAATTTTCTTGCTACGCTTTTTTCTCCGGCGATAATAGATTGCCCCGCACACATGCAACCTCCGACATATTCGCATCGTTATCGTGGAATTATTTATGCATGAATATGGCCAGGCCAGAGCAAACTACAAAAGAAACTATCTGAAGTTCGAGACGGAGGTGGAAGACGGAGCTGCCTGTGGCCTGCTCCCTGCCCCTCAATTTGATAATTTCTTAAGAGTTTTTCCCCCGAACCCCGAAACCCCGAACCGCCCCGCCTTGCCCTGATCCGAAGACAATAAGCAGTCGGTAAGTAGCTGTAAGTGGGGGCTTTATTGAGTTGAGCGATTGAGGATGCAGTCCATGTTCGAGGGCAGCAAAACCGCTGGCGATGGAGAAATAATCTCGGAAAATTGCAACTGATGGGATTCCGGATAAATTGAATTGAGCCGTGCCCGAGTGCAGGGCTGGCTGCTCCCGAGTGCCTTGCAATTAAATTTATAAAATATTCCCTCCAGGGGCCCAAGGTACGAGTACATGCATCTCGCAGTCTCACATTGGAAACGCTTGGCGCGCTCGGCTGGGGCTTAGCCCAAAAGATTTGCATGCGAAATGAACAGCGTTTAGAAATTATGCACATGAATTTTTTAGTTTTAATTTGAGTTTAGTCCGCGGAAAGCCTAGCGCAGCGCAACGGGCTTTCGCAGTCCTGCCACTTTCTCCGGCGTTTTTGCATATTTCATTCGCTTTTCACGCGCTCTTCCTTGTTCATTTAAAATTAAAACAAAATGACGAGCCTGCAGGCCAAGAAAAAAGCCGGAGAGCAGATGAAGGAAAACTGCAGCTAACGAGCACAGGCCAACAATGAGTGCGAGCGGAGGGTTGAGGGTTGAGGGTGGTGGGTTGTAGGGCGTAGGGCATGGGGCGGGGCACAGCAACTAGTTAGGCCTTTAAGGCAAAGCATTGACACCAAACGAGCTGCAGAGGGCTGTGGGCCTGGGCGGGACAAAGCAACAGGAGCGCCACAGAGGCCCAGGGAAAGACAAAACCGGCAGGACAACAAAAAAGAGGCCAACGTCTGATGAAGTGTCAAAATGAATGTGATAATACAACAAATATGAGAGGGGGGGCGGCCGAGATGCCGAGCAGCCGAGGAGTATCTGGTGGCCATTGTAACCGGACACAAAGGCGGCTTTTGCCGACTTTTGACTGCGACATCATGGGACGAGACTTTTGTTTTTATTTGCCATCTGCCTTTGTTTGCAGGCCATCATAAACACGCCCAAAAAGCTAAGGAAATGCGACTCTGGATCGTCCCCCGACTACGGCCATTAAATTCAATTCGTCTTGCGACTTGAAGGAAACTAAAACGGGAAAATCCCTCGCATGGTAATTGCTTTAATTGCTCCGATTTAATGGCCAGCCAAGTCACATGTCGGGAATCATTAACTTTCCATTTTTGTGGCTCATCTTTAATTGCGGACTGGCTTCGTTTAGGCTGCGGCCATTGCGAAATGCCTTTTCAATGGCTGCACTTCCGCTTCGTTATTTTCCCCATTTTTTCGCTGCCGCTGCCACTGCCGCTGCCTTGCTGTTTTGTTGATGGCAGGCAGTGTTTTTGTTGCTCGGCGGCCGCATAAAATTGCAATTTTATTGCAGTGGAGCATGAAAAAGTAATTGCTATTCCACAAAGCCATGCCAAGTCGCCGGCCAGACAGCGGGCAGGAGGTGCGGCAGCAGCTGCAGCGCGCAGGCCGGGAGTGGAAAACCGAGGCGTAGCATAGCGGCCAATTTAATGTGCAAAATAAAAAGCAACCAAAATTGGTTAGAAAATGCTGGTGGCTGCCTACCACCAGGCACACGCCACAGCGACACCAACAATAACGACAGCAAATTGGCCGATGCTCCCCAAAAGCCGCAAATAGGAAAAGCGGAAATAAGGAAAACCCGAATAAGCCAACTCCTCTGTCCTGCAGCTCGGAAATATCTCAAGCAACAAATAATCAACTTGCAATTGGGAACAAACTTTGCTTTGATTTTGCTGGGACTTTTGCACTTTTTCCTGGGATCCTGGGAGGACCCAGTGACCCCGACAAGGGTAATGGGCTTCGCAGAAATGTCTCGACTCGCACTGCCCGCCAACATTAAAAAGGCGAAGGCGAAACGAGCTCTGACAGGGCGCCACTTAAGCTACCAAAAAAAACCAATACAATGTAAAGGGAGATTGGGTGTTGGGTGTTGGGTGATGGGCGATGGCGGGACGAAAGTGATGAAGCTTGATGGCTGTCTGCTCGAAAGGATGTAAGCCACTACCCAGGAGCCCCTCGTCCTGGCAACTCACCTGCTAATGGCTGCGCAGGGATACGGCTGGCGGGAGAGCGAGCCCCGAAGTGAGCATTTTAATAGCGCCAAGGTGACGCTCAACCATTCAAAGCTTAATTTATGCAATAAAAATTCCTGCAACAACAGCAGCCCTGCCCTTCTCTGTCCTGCCCTGCCCTGCCTGAAAATCGTTTTCCACCACCCGCCCTGCGCCCACACACAGCTCTATGTAAGTTGCCCTTAATTGGATGGGGCCTGGGAGCTGGGAAAGCATTTAATTGCTTATGACTTTCTTGTTTTCCCTTTTCCTGTTTTCTATTTTTTCGCCCGGTCAGGGATGAGATGGATAGAGTAACCTGAAACACGAGCAGGCTTAAAAATGGCAACAAATCGATAGACTGCAAAGAAAAAGTAATAACCGGGTAAGCCCAAGGAGGCAGGCAGTCGTTACACACTGGAAAAACCCAACGGTACGTCGAAATCCAAGCCAAAAAACTCTCACAAGGGTAGCTGAGTATTCTAGACGATACTGGGGGATATTATCTTTGGAACTTGGGAAACATTTTGTTGGGTATTCACGGTGACTGACGTTCCCGGGAATTCCCCGGCAGGGCCATCCATCAACCTGCCTTGTGTCCACTATTGAAAATTATGAATGCCATCACATTTGATGATTGATTTTGGTCCAGCCAACATCTCGGAGTCTCCTTGTCACCGGGGGCCGCTGTGCCATCGTATCCCGATCCTTTGTGATACCTCCAACCGGCATCGTGGGCTGGGGGGACTATTTGTGTTTGGCTGATGAGCCCATCATCTGTCTCGGCCCCATGTGCTCGAGCCTGAGAGCCTGGGTGGGCGGGTTTCATAATGCAAATGGCAGGCATGACATTGTGTTTTTCAATCGTGTACAACCCTTTAGCTAATGATGGCAGGGAACTTGTGACATTTATGCACATGCCAGCTGAAAGGCTTGAATGTTCGATTATGGATTGATAGAGTTGACAGCTTGCGCCGAAACTCGTGCCACCGCCTCATACATAAGTACTTGAGACTCTGCTTAATGCTTAATTCTTAATGCTGGCTTTTGTCTTTCACAAAGTGGCAAATTAAATCAACATTATGAGCGGGAGCCGGGGCCGAGCTGCAAGGGGCTGTCAGATGCGAAAAAGTCTTGAAGTCATGAAGCATGCCAAAAGCCTTTCCGTAGCAATAAATGTCATACTTACGAAACATGACCAGGGAAACGTGGGCAGGGGCACTTGGCTGGCCAACGGGGCGTATGAACGATGTCATAGGGCAAGCGCATACCCGACAAGCACTCATGAAAACACCACATACTCGTACTGCCGCCGCCCGCACACACTGGAAGCCACATCTGGTGTAAGCAACGTTGACGTTGTGCAAAGTTTAAATCTGATTAGCGCTGGCAGCAGCCCGGGAGGGGCGGGACGGGGTAGGGAGCCCGGGCTGTACGATATTGCCCACATTGCGGAAACGGAAGCGCTGCCATAAAATCATAAACATGCACACGCATATGGACAGGCGGCAATTGTTGTTGAAACTGCCGGAGTTGCTGCCACTGGAGTTGCATGAAACATGAACTCAAAGCACAACCGACAGACAGAGCCAAAGGAAAGAGGGGAGCGGGGGCAGGTAAGGAGACTGGGGAGTCTTGGTTACTGCAGCCCAGGACAGTGGTCTCCAATCTCTAAATAATTTATGTTTAAGCATGGAATTAAAGCAAGCATGCAAACCTATAGGGGTTTAAAAAGGTTTCTCCAAAATGTTTATTCACATGTTGGAAATGAATAGAGATTATGGAAATATGGATATGGAATTTATAGCAGCCTATAAAGATTATCCCACAATGAATGCAAAATTTCAGCTAGCAACCAGAAAACTTGTTTCAAAGCTCTGAAAAATTGTAGAGACTGCCATGAAATTTTGATATTTTTGGCACTGAAAATAGATATTCTACCACTGTCCCGGGAGGGCTCATATTTACTTTTTAAAACTTGGCATGCAAGCCGCGCGACACGCGAATGGAACTTAAGCCTGCGTCAGCCTGAAACATTGGCAACACTTTCAATCTTGGGCCTTTTCTGCCCCTGCCCATATAAGTGCACATATGGGCATCCATTAATAACCCAAATGTGTGTAAGTGGCAGCCCCTGCTTCTGCCCTGCTCGTGCTCTGCTCCTTCCCTGCTCCTGCCGCAGCTGCCCCCAGGTTGCTTGGTTTTTGCTTGTTGCTAATGGAACGGTAGGCATTTGAGCTGGCAACGAAACTTGGTCCTTGTCTCGTTTGGAAATACTGTTGCCGTGACAAAGAATTTCTGAGCTTTGCAAGCTTCGGGGAAATAGGGGGTTCGAAAAAATATTAAGAACGATTTTTTCGAACCCCCGGTACAACCGCATGCAACGAGGCGGCAGCTGCAGTGGCAGTGGCAGTGGCAGTGGCACTGCCAGCAGCTCGAGATGGGAAAATTGTGGAAGCAAATGCTTGCTGAAAGTATTTATGGCATTGCAACTTTTCAGTACAGCGGCAGTACGACCCCGGCCACACATTGTTCAGCATGATTTTGCTTAGTTTTTGCTGCATAGTTCTTGTGCGGCCAAAAATTGGGGCAACCGAGTCGAGGAATTTGATTTAATTAAGCAAGGAATCTCCCTTGCCGGCGCTTAAAACCGGAGTGATACGCTGCTGGCCCGGGTGGAAAGTTTCTGCTGGCCAGCTGGTTGCTATTTTGATTACTTTTCTTCAAAGGGCGATCCCCCCAAAGGGAGATGACGCTTTAGGTTGCAGCGGAGCAGCGGCGGCCCGCCACGCATTAGCCACGAACAAGGACTAAGGACTCCTAAAGTGGGGGCCACACAAAAAAGCCTAGAAAAGAAAGAAAATAGCCTATGGCTCAGACGCTTTCAAGTGGCAGAGACCGGTCTGAGATGGCTGCTGTTGCTGCCGCCTCACTCGAGGCTGTCGTAAATGTCGCAGCGAACAAACAACAATGACATCAGCCAGGGGTTGCATGAACGACAGGACGGAAGGGCGACAGGACTACAGGGGGGCCACAAAATAACCCTCCGTCGAGTGCTTTTTATGTGCCAAAGTGACAATATTGTATGCGGCAACTGTTGCATGTTGCTTGTTGCTTGTTGCTCGTTGCAGGCGGCCTCGAGTGCCGGCACTTGAGATAAATTGAACGGGGCTGTGAATGGCACTCACCTTTAGCAGATAAATTCAAATATATCAGTAAAAATATCCATGAGTGTTTATTAAGTCCGTTAATTATTTGCGTGCCACTGCCGCTGCTGCTGCTGTTGCTGCTGCTGTGGCAAGTGTTGCTCCTGTGATTCCTCTGCTGTGTGGCGAATCTGCCCAGATAGCCGATGATGGCCGTGGCGCCTCTCGCAATCCCTCGAAGCAGCAGTGTCGCTCGATGCTGCAACTGCAGTTGCAGCAGCAACAAACACGACACCGTGGCTGTGGACAAGTCCTGCCTGGATCTCCGCTGGCAGAGCTTGTTGTCGCTGGTGCGGCATTGCATGTAGGTGGCTGTGGGACACAGATTGCTGCTGCTGTTGCTGCTATTGCTATTGCTAATGGTCGCTGTGGTTGCTAATGTGGCATTGGCTTCACTTGGTGTTGCTGCTGTCTCGGCTGCCGTTGCTGCTGATGCTGATGCTGATGCTGGTTTTCTTTTTCGTCGTCGACGCAATCTTTGTCGCTTGCGTGCGCCCAGTCTTATGTTTGTTGGTTGTTGCGTTGCTGCTCCGTCTGTTTGCGGCGACAACATGTTGCTGTCTAGCTGTAGATGCTGCTCATTTCTGCTCACGTGGCTGCTGGTTGCCCTGGCTACATGGTGTCCGGTGCGTTCCGCCTGCTGGTTTCGGCCAACGTTGCTGCGGTGTTTTGTACTTAAGCTCCTTGATTGCTGCTGCTGCGGCGCCCAGTTGTTGCTGTTGCTGTTGCTGCTGCTGGTGCTGCTGGTTGGTAATCTAACTGCCAGCCACAGCTCGTCATCGTCAACTTCAGTCAGTTTCAGTTGTGCATTTTTCATAGTCTCTTTCGGTGTTTGTTGTTGCCAGCGGATATGTTGTCTGCCTCCGTTCGCTCCCAAACTAGACTAGAGGATAGTATAATATTCGGTTTAGGTTCTTCGGCCTTATCCAGCTGCTGCAGCTTACATTGTCCTTCCGGGGATGGGGTTTAGTCCCTTTTGTTGTGTCAGCTTGGGCGTCCTTAATGCTTCCTAATCTTATGAAATTTTCACCGTCCCTCAACGTTCGCTTTTTATATTCATATGGCAAGTTTACTTTTTATTGTTTGCAGCATTATTATGCATTTTGTTCCTTTGTCTTCTTGTTTTCTTTACAACCCGAAGAGCGTCTCCCCATTCTCGTCCCACTGTGTTTTCTTACTATTAAAGTTTGCTCCGGCTCTTGTTCTGTTCGGAGCGCTGTAAGCCTTACAAATCACTATATCTTTGGATAATTGTATGGTTCCTTGTACGGGGGATTGCAAGTTCCTAATTTCCCCAACTGCTGGGGGTAACTCCAACCTCCTTGTGGTCAAATATCTCTTGTATATCCGTTCAGTTGAAGACGTATATGGCAGTGCTGTGTAGCATTTGGTTTCTATTGACTCCCTCCCTCCTAGCTCTGGTGTACAAATGTTGCTTCTGAAAGTAGAGGAAAAACAGTCCATTAGGCATTAGGCAAAACTTAACAAATTAAAGTTAATATTGATGGAAAACCAAGAAATCGGAGCGCACTTAATCCCACACAGACCGCTATTTGCCGGGTCATTTTCGTGTTCTTTCATGCTTTTACTGGTCACCCGCCCTGAGGCTTTTTCAATTTCAATATCTCTGCATCCTCCTTCCGAGCAAGTGGGCCTCGGGCAGCTGACCAAATCCGAATCAACAATTACGAAACTGCAGTTGACCACAAAGGCAGCTGGCTGGCCGAGGAGGATAACTCTCAGAGCCATCGCCCGGACTCCAGTTTCAATTACTCAAACTAATTAGTTTTGCTGAAACAATAAACCCAAAACATTTTGCATGCCATGCTAATAACTCTCAGGGATTTGGGAAGCTGCAGCTGCCAGCAGGACTAAGGACTCAGAGGAAGAGCTTGCCGGTCGAACGGTCGGATGGCCAAATGCCGAAAGGCCTACTTAATGCCAACTACTACTGACCTGCAGTGATCGCCCCGCAGGACACTCGAACCGGTAACTCTCGGCCTCAATAAATAATGCGTATGCAAAACGATAAACACACAAGCGTGTCCCTGCCAAGCGTGCAATGGCCGGGCAGCTGCAGGAATTGAAGCAGCTGCAGGATGCAAAATGCAAATGCCACAACGAAACCTGCAGGGCTTGGGGTTGCAATTGAGTCGAAGGTGGTTGCGGATGGGGCAGGGACTGCGGCTGGAGATTGTTATTGGAGGCGGCGGGCGGACTTTATCCCTGACGTTGATGGACGTATGCGGGACATTTATGGCATGTCCTGTTAAGCAGGACTTCAGCCAGATCCGAGTGGGATTTGGTCGGGGCGGGGGCCAGGGAGCTTATGCATATTTATGCCAGAAGTTGTTACATTCCGCAGCGCTTGCATCCGAAAGTTTTTGCATGAGAAACAGACAGACAATCTTGCTGGGATCCAGCAATTACTTTGGCATGGCTCCGGGGCAGTTCGAGTGCATGGACCCCGTTCCTTTATCTGAGCAGTCGCAATGTCAATTGGTTTCCAGTTTTTCCCTATCTGCATTGAAGACCGCTTTTTTGGCAGCTCTCAAAGAAGCATTTTGACATCCTGGCAGCCCAGAAGGGAAAACAATAAGTGCTCGGGATGGAAATGTCAACAAACAACCACTCGTCCCTTGTCCTTTGCATTTGGATGCTTGCCGCTCTGTCAGAGTTCAGTTTTGCAACTGTCGGTTGTCGGCTGTCGGTTGTCGGGGAAATTTGAATTGAAAGAAATGGAAATAGTTTTTCGTCTGCCAATAAGCGGGGAGCGCCCTTCCTCGTAATGGCAGAAACTGTTTTGCATCCAAAAAGTTGTCAGCGCTGTGTCACTGCCAAACATGTATTCCCTGATATTGAAAACTAAAGCTTGCCTCATTCAAACCATTATTAAATTCCCGGAAAAATCTCTGCTACTTGGGGGCGAACCCAAGGCTGCACTTAAACTGCAATTGAACCTGTCGGGAGTCCGGACAGGAAACGTCCAAATGGTGTGCATAAAGCAATGAAGCTGAGGACAAGAGACAGCTGCTCGGCATTGCAACAGTTGGCGGCATTTTATGGGTCACTTGGTTGTGGTGGCGCAGCAAGAGTGCCACTCAAATATTTAGCTGGGCGCCGCCACGAATTGGCTGCCCCGAAAAACAGGCGGCACTTTTTTCTTGGCCGGTTGCCCAATGGCAAATATTGCGCATACGCCACTTGGACCAACTGCAAAGGTATCGCTTTTATTGCAATCGCTTCGAAATATTCGAAGAGCCGCTGCGGTTCGCCTAATCAGCTGAAGTGGCAACCGCAGAAATTTTCTGCCATTTTCTCGCATTTTCCCCACTTCACTCGCCTTCAGCCAGCCAGCCAGCGAGCCATCGGTATTGATGTATGAAATTTTGTGAAATTTATGCGATGGTCGTCGCATAAAATGAACGACCAGCTCAGACAGGAGGTTCTGAGTCCGGACAAACGGTCGGACGGAGGGCAAGGGGGGCAGAGGGGGCAGTGTGGCCGAGCGGAAAGAATGGCGATTGGGAGGGAGGGGAAGGGGGAAAATGGCAACTGTTTGCGTCGCATTGCAGATGAAACCATTTTTTCGGACTCGAGAGACTTTCCGGCGAGTTTTTCCGTTTGGCGCGTGAGCAAATTAATTTTCAGCGCACAGAGCTGAGAGAACAGGCCAAAAGGAAAAACTGGCTTTTGCATGACGAGCGGGGAAGTGCGGGGAGGGGGGACGGCGGCGGCTAGAGATGGAAATGGGCAAACTGCATGGTGTAAATGATAGCCAACCCTTGGTGCGGTCGCCCGCCACACGCCACACGCGCCACTCCCTTCGCCCAGCTGGTCCAATGAATTATGAATTCGGCTCGCAAAAAGGAGAAATTGTTTTTGCTTTTTATTTTGGTTTTTGCTTGGCCCTTGGTCGCGCGCCTTTGGGCCAGTTTTGCGGCCGGCAAGAGAATTATGTGCCGAAACGTTCTTGGCCATGTTCGGGCGCCCGGCTCCTCGACGCTTTTAGAGCCGCGGCGACAGTTTCGCAATGCTGGAAAATTAATATTTGTACGAGTGGATTTTCAGCGATATTTATCTGGTTTTTTGTTTCGTCCGCGTCTTTCCATCTGACCGCGAAAAGTTGATGACAAACTGCGCGAATTTTCCAAGGGTCTGGCGAAATAAATGTTCCCATTCGTGGTTGCTGTTTTAGCGGAACAACTTCCATTACTGGGGAGCTGTTTCTGAAAGGTTGAGGGACTCGGACCACCACATAGGTACAAGTACACGCCAACGCCCCTATTGAGTAGAGAAGTGCAATGGAAAATCTAATAAATTCCCGCTCTAAAACATATAAAGTTTAAAGCCAAAACCGAAAGGGCGGATGGGAATGCGAAAACTTATAATGCAGATACGATTTACGGGCATCCAGTGGAAACCCGCACCCCGTGTGTATTTATTATTTATGCGACTGCTACGGATGATTTATGTTCGGTTATATTTGTCGACAGGCGACACATTGAGAGAGACTAAGGGACAGCGGGACAGGACTACGTGTGTTTCGTTAAAAGTGTTTGCCCGTTTTTAAAAACAAATATGCAAACAACAATGGCAGCCAAGGAGGCCAAGGAAGGATCGTACATCGCCGGCAAACAAGCAACGAACAAACAAACCAACAACCAACAGCCAGACAAGCAGCGACGGGAAATATTCATGAGCATGTGTGCTGCATGGTATGTGGAAGAGTTCGAACCATTTCCCACACTCCCACACTCCCGCACTCCCGGGACCCGGCCACGCCCAGTTGGAGCTGCTCCTCTTGTAAAATATATCTTCCTCTGCCCGACGCTCGGGATATAATTTATATGCACTCACAGGGACGGAGAAGCTGGCAATGCCATCGCCATCATTATCGTCCTTACCCGGAGCAGCGGCAACATTGACCCAAGTCGGAGTTCAATGGTCTGCGAGCTGGCCAGGATTGGGGCCAGCAGCAGATGCCGTCAGTGCAATTCATCACCTCAGTGGGAAGGAATTAAACCGAGTTCATCACTACCAGAGTTTCTCGATAACGCGCGCCAAGCAATTTTTGGACAAAACAAATCCAAGGGAAGCCATGAGGAACATAAACTATGCAATTCCAGCGTCTGCTTATGAGCAAAAAATATGGCCAATCCAATGGGCCAGACCATATGAACCGTGTGAACCCGACCCGAGCGGGACAGCCCCACCCCGGGACACATTACGGCAAGGGATCGGGTGTCCTGTGAACCCTTTCAACGCACCAACGCATCTTGGGGGAAACTAAAAATCATAAAAACCAAAGTTTGCTGACCAACACAAGCCGACGAAAATAGGGAAACATGAAAAGGCGAACAAAATATCATAAAGCAAGCGATTTTTTAACAATAAAATAAAAGAAAAGCACAACAAAAGGTATATGGCCATGACCACGTCCCTGTACCCTTTCCCGCCCCCTATCAGGCAGCCGCATGGCCTGGCATTTAACATGGCCCATAAGACCAAATATAGAATGTCCAGGACCAAAAATAAATTACACACCCATTATGGCCAAGAGTCCGATTTTCATAGATACACACCCAGATGGCAAGCTGGCGTCCCCGGCGGGGGAGGGCCGTGGACTTTTCCAACCCCCTTTTCTCGGGAATGGCCAACACTTGGCCAGAACGTGATTTACCAAATTAGTGTTGCTGCAGGTCCGAATGGCGATGGCCGTAACCGAAATCACATAAAATATGGCCAATACAATCCTTAATAGTCAATTTGATGGCCCGAACACAGCATCGACAAAAGGGTTTCCCAACATTTCTATCGTCTTTAGGTGTTAAGTACACACTGTGTATACGAAAATTAGAGAAGTGGCCACGGCTACAGGGGAGTTTCTCGACTATTCTACTAGATCTCGACCGTTAGCAATAGAACAAAGAACATTTGAAAGCATAATTTAACCTTGTCAATAATTATCCATTCCTTATTTTCGTTGGGTAATCTCCACAACCAAGTAGATTCGCTGTGGTCAAGATTTCTCGGCAACGAGATACCTGGTACCTCTCTTGCCGTGGCATGCCGTTGCCCGGTGGGTGAAACTATAATATAATAGGCTATATCTTCTATATTTTTTGATCGATATGGACGTAATTTTGCATGGACATGATCAATAATCAGCGAACTCAGCGGACTTGAAATAATGTCCCTAGCTCCTAAGATAAAGCTGTTCCAAAAAATATAGCAAATGCGAAGGCGCAAAGGGGCGTGGCAAAAATCTGGAAGAAAAACGTTGTCTGCGTCTTAGTTAAACTGTCCTAATGCAAAAAGAATTTTGTGTCTGTCTCTTATTTTTTCCAATTTATGATCAAGTTAGAAGAGGCATGTACAGTTATATGCAAATTTCGAAGGCGTAAAGGGGCGTGTCAAAAATTTTAAAAAATAAACTCGATCTGCCTGCATTAATAACGCTCCACAAGCAAACCAATTACATCTCTAGCTTTTACCACCTCCGAGAACGACGTGTTAATACATATAGAGGGACGGACTTTTGATGTTGATGCTGATGTTGATCACGATCAATGGGACGATGCTCTACGACACCATAATTCTGGTTCCAATTCAAACCAAATCAACACGCAACCAATGAAAACACAAATAATACTCCATCTCCATCTGCAAGGACAACAACAATTATCGAAGTGAAACCAATGTAAATACACAATATCCGGCAATTGCTGTACTATATACATACAAACACTTCGAGTATAAATTCGAATAAAGTGCCGCAATAAATAAGAATCATTTTGGGGGCGATTAACGGTGGCAGGATCGATGGGCGGGCGTGTGTGGAGCCGTAGGATTAACCCTAAATGTACCATGGCAATTATTGCCAGGCGGATGACGTTGACGTCGACGCAGGCAGAAGCGGAGGCAGAGGCAGAGGCAGCGACCGCTGATGGGTTGCCAACTTAATTTTTCGCGCAGACGGCAACAACTTGACCCATATTTCCAATGAGCTGACACCCGCTCGCTAAACCAATCTCAGCGGCACTTAAAGCTCACACACCAGTACCCCCGTCCTGGCAGCGCCACAGCCCTCCTAATCCTGCCTCGTCCTGCCTGCCGCACTGCACATTAACGTACTGAAAACTGAAATTTTGTCGTCGAAGCGGCAAATGAGCTGGAAGAACGTGGCAAGGTGGCTGGGCGGCTGGGAGGCTGGGCGGCCGGGTGGCTGCTAAATAAATATATATGTATACATATCTATATATTTTGGTAACGAAAAACGAACGCAAAGCGAAAGCCGAAAACGGGAAACCAACTGGCAGGCCATAGAAATGCCCATGATGATGATGATGGGGCAGGCGGCCGGGAAGAAGCTGCCTTTGCGACGGCGCAAAAATAAATTAAGTAAAAATTAATGTCACAACACAACACAACACAGCGGAGGCATCGCCGTTTCCTTGGCTTTTTTAACTGAATTTTATTAGGCAGATATGCCCCGCCCCCTCTACACGAGGCCGCCCATTGTCCTGTCCTACTTTGGCACGCATAAACAAACACTTAAAGAGCGCATACAGGGTGCTTCGGGTTCAAAATCAAATTAAGTGCTGCCCCCTCCCCCTCCCCATCCCACAGCAGCACTCACACTTCTTTACTTCCCAAAAGAGAGCCTCCTCTCAGCGGCTCTCGTTTGGGCTCTCTCTGCCCCTGTCGCTGCCCTTTGGCAAGAGAGTGTGGCCTATGAAAGCTCGTTTTTGCTAAAATTTAGCCCTGGATGCTGGAAGTTGCTCCCTGCTCCCTGCTCCCTGCTACCTGCTCCCGGCTCCCTGCTCCTTCCGTTCCCCCACGCACACAAACAAAGAGGAACCCATCTTTTGGGCACGCATAGAAATTTTAATGTTTGCCTCGTGCGAGCAGAAAAATAGGAAAATATCCCTCTACACGTTAAGTATATTTTTGTACATTTTCTGCGGAGATTGTCGAGGGGAAACTTGTTCCAAAAACGCGGCGATGACTAATGAAACTCCAAGCTCAACACGCTCCAAATGCTCTTGAGGTGAACTGTTTATGTTTTGCTTAAATTCCAACAAGAAATCGATCAAAAAGTTAATTTACTTGCATGAAATTACAAGTAAACAGTATGGCAAATGGTTAAACATACACCAGGAGTGAATCTTTACTTTTATATCATTTATTTTATTAAATAATACTCATATTATGGCAAGCAACATTGACTGCTGTAGTTTTACAACCCAATTTAGCTCCTTTTGTGGGAGCAACTCCAAGACCTGGTCACATTTTGAACATCAACCAAAAACTCGCCATTGCACCTGGACTAGACCTCCCCCAATGCCCTGTATAAAGCATTTTAGTGCAAGCCTACTCGAAATCATGCGGGTCGGGTCGCCCGGGGAACGAGTAAAACATTTAAAAGACTTTCAATTTAATCATCCGGTTTAACCATCACTTAATGAAACAAATTCCGAAAGTTTCGCTTACAAAGCTGAAGCTTAAGTGCATTTTAAACGCTGCCTTTTGTTCGCTCCACATTTTTCCCATATACCCAAACCTGCAGGCCACCTACGAGGATGCCGCCTCAAAGGCCAATAAACCTAATTAATGTTGCGGCGTTTAAAATAGCTGCAGGAGGAGAAGAGCGAAGGATGAAGGGCTGCCGCTGCTGCTGCTGTCGCTGGTGCTGCTGCTGCCGCTGCAGTTGTGTTTGCGTCGCAAGGGAGTAAATAATAATTACTAATACCTTGGCTGCTGCCTGGCGATGATTATCGTGTGCAGCGTGGCTTGCAGTACCACCTCAGGCGGTAATTCCCCGCTAAAGCCAAAGCGGATTGCGTACTGCAGACACGGCCGCCTCCCAGTCAGCCCCCCTGCCACCCCGCTCCGCCCCCGCACGAGCTGGCTGCGAGGCAATTGACCAACATTTTCAATTAATTTTTGCTCCAATAAGCAGGCAGGCTGCGTTGCCAAGGAGAGATGGGCCCACCCCGCCCCGGCAAGGGCCACCCATTCGGGGGCTGAACATTTGCATGCCCCGACCGCCCGGCCGCCCCTCAAACTTCTTTTTGGCCCGAACGCACAGTTGAGTTATTTGAAGCGCAGCTGTTGGCCCAAAGTCAGCCCAGCCAGCGGTCCGAGGGGCTGTGCCGCAAAATATTGCAGAAAACTTTATGTATGGCCTCTCGTTAACCTTTTTTTGCGGTGCCCCCGGCAAATTTATCTTATAATTATAGTTGAAGGCAAGGCGAAGGGTTACCTCGGTTTGTCAGGTGGTTGGCCAGCCCATTAACAAGTAGTTGCAGCAGTGACAGCTTTCCTAATTGCAGAAGATAGTTAAAATTATCCCAATTCGGTAGTTAATCAAATTCCAAATACTTGCAGATGTCAATTCCCTTTGGTTTGGGATATTCACAGCTTTTTAAAAGAGATATGGGCTGCTCACCGCTGATTTAAAGCCTGCTAGCCAGGCTTCTCCTTTGATGGACAATCTGATTCTAGAAAGTTAAAGCAAGCTGGAAAGTATCCCAGCTCCAGAGGACTGCCTGCCACCGCAACTGTCAAGCCGCAACTTGGAAAAATATAGTATAGTGTGCTATGTATGCACTGCACCCACGCATCTGGAGTTTATGGGGCACACCCATCCCACACACAGCCCGATGTCGTGTGCATTAACTTAAATGCTTTGCGGGCTGGCTGGGCACTTTACTTTCTAAAAGGCAAAACCGAAATAAAATATGAAACTAAGGGAGACGGAAGGCATTGGAGGGGGTGAATAAAAATGGTTTTTCAAACCTTTAACGCTTTTTTAGGTCATCCAGCACAAGAGAAATCTCTTAGCATGAAAATAGTTGCCCGCCAGCGAATATTAAACGCAAATTCAGTCGGCTCTGTGGGCCTGAGAGTTGTGCGGCTGCGAGAATTTCTTTGGGAACTTCGCCAACTTATTAACGCACTTCAGGATGTGCATTAGAAATGCAGAGGTCCTGCTGACGACGGTGAAAATGTGGCCTTGCCGGGGCTTAAAACGTGGCTAAAGGAATCACAGGGTGCGGGTGCGGGAAAACGCGCGGGTTTTGTAATTATTGAAATACAGCCGTCACCTCCACAACTTGGCCTGCTGGGTGATGGAAGGTAGATGGTGGCTGGTGGGTGGTGGCACAGGTTGTGGGTGGTGGCTGGTGGGTGGCAGTTTGCCCAACCCCCTTTGTCTTTCTCTCTCTCTGGTGCTGTAAATAATTTCAAAGTCTGCGTACCGTCGAGAAAAATAGGTCAACAGTGTTGCTGCTGCTGCTGCTGCTGCAGCTGCTGGTGCTGTTAAACTGGGCGTGACGGTAAAAGTGGCGAGATGATGTTGCATTCGCCAGGCCACGCCCCCCGCCCCTTGCCCCTGCCCCAGCCCACCTGGGCCAGGAGCTTTCGACCATAAAGTAGCTAGTCGCAGGGAAATGCGCCAAGTTTCGCATATTTTCCACTCGCTCCCTCCTAATTGGGCTGGCAGTGGGCGTGGCCTGCACATAAATTGCATAGGATCAACTAGTGGTTAATATTTGATGGCTGCTGTATGCATTTCCCTCTGCAGCAGCAGCAACAGCAGCAACAGCAGCAGAATCAGCATCCAACTGCAACAACTACATCCGAGCTAAAATGCAGCGACCTACTTTCCGACAATGCATTTCTGCAGCGGCTGCAGGGCCGAGCAGGGGCAGGGGCAGGGGAGTGGAGTGGATCTGGAGGGGTCGTAAAGTGTTATTCGAGGGCTGCATCAACAAGTACACGCTGAATAATTTGCAGATCTCCCGAGCAAGTGCAGGGAGCCGAGCGAGGGCTCCGGCTTGTTGATTTTACTTTATTCCCCGCAGCAAAGTGAAGTTGCCTCCAGGAAAATAACAATAACAAATGCCGGGCTGTCGGGGGGGCAAACAAAATTTTCTTCGCAGCCCAGGGAAATAATGGTGGATCGAGCCAGGCTTGGGAGTAAGACAAACGCAAGGTAAATATTTAAATGCATAAAATTCGCAGCTTTTGAGGTGCTAATCCGCTTTGGCTTTACGGGGAGCCAGCGGAGCGAGACAAAGTAAAAGTGGGACTTTACTTTGTGTTGCCAGGGCTTTCGCTCAACTCTTTCGCTGCCAAAATAGTTTCTGCAAGCAACAATTAATAAATAAATAACTAGGCAGCGAACAGGGCAAAGGTCGGGGGCGGGTAACGAGTCCAGTTGAGCCAGGCCATGTCCTTGGGCAACTTCCCACGCAAAAACGTTCCACCAGCAAAGGTTACCCCGATGTGTATATACATATATACGTACACATAGCCATAAGCACACGCAGCAGCGCAATCAAAGAGAATGGCTGAAGATACAGATACACAGGCACACAGGCACGGGCACGGGAACGGGCACAGCCGCAGATACAGATACAAAGATACAGATACACAGGCGGCACACTCTACGCACCGACAAAGAAAGAGAAAACAACATAAAAATTAAAGAAGCTTTAAGTATTGCCTGTGCCTGTGCCNCAACAATTAATAAATAAATAACTAGGCAGCGAACAGGGCAAAGGTCGGGGGCGGGTAACGAGTCCAGTTGAGCCAGGCCATGTCCTTGGGCAACTTCCCACGCAAAAACGTTCCACCAGCAAAGGTTACCCCGATGTGTATATACATATATACGTACACATAGCCATAAGCACACGCAGCAGCGCAATCAAAGAGAATGGCTGAAGATACAGATACACAGGCACACAGGCACGGGCACGGGAACGGGCACAGCCGCAGATACAGATACAAAGATACAGATACACAGGCGGTACACTCTACGCACCGACAAAGAAAGAGAAAACAACATAAAAATTAAAGAAGCTTTAAGTCTGTGCCTGTGCCGTTCCCGAGGGGGTGGCGCCTGCCCGCCCAGTGGGCGTTGGGGCGGCCAAAGGCTGACTGTCAGATATTGGTTTGCCTGCCACATTTTCCTTTTTCCCTTCGTTTTTTTTTTGCTGCTTTGCTTTCTTTGCCAAGAATTTGCACGCTGTCAAAGTTTATACGCTCTCACGCACTTTTCTCTCTTAGCTCGCACTTTCCCGGCTCTGCTCGGCTCTCCCTGTCGGCCCTAAAGCTCTGCCTTTTGGTGAATGTGCAGCGATTATGGCCAAAAGATCTTTGGCCCGCTGCGAGATACACCGCGGCCAAGCTGTCGCAGATACAGATAAATATTGAATTAATAACCAACAATCCCGCTAATGGGAAACCAGGTGCCACATTCTAAACTATCCCCAAACATGCCCAAGCGGAGCATATCTCGCATACCCCGCCCCGTCGCATTTTGGCCCGATTCCGATGTCTGTGTCGGCCTGCGAGTTGTTTTAGACGTTTTTGCGGCTGCTCCGGGCCACATGCTTTAAATGTTTATGAATTTTTCATTCACATTTGGCTGTAATCAGCAGATGAGTGCATATTACCGCTGAGGGACCCGCCGTCCTCCACCTGTGCAGGCGAATGGAGTGAAGTGTGTGATAAAATGTTTAAATTTACAAGCCACATACGAGCGGGGACTTTGCAGCCTTGTAAACGCAAGTCTTACTATAGCTTTTTCTCCTCTAAGTGAAATAAATCGGTCTCTTTCAACTGCAAAAGCTAGTCCCCTTCGACCCTTAAAAATTTGTCACTTAAAAGCAACCAAATTATACATTACATTGCAAATTTATTTCGAAATAAAGAGGTCCTAAAACTAAGAATCAAACTTTGATATAACACAGCCCGGAAGCAGAAGGACCGCCAGCTCACAGCACCATATTATCCTCCGCGACGGTGCTCTGGGAGTACTGGCAGCCCAGCTCCTTGCTGGCCGCCTCCGCCCGCCTCCTGCGGTACTGCCTGCCGCCCAGGAGGCCCACCACCAGCAGCACGAACAGCGAGCCGCTGGCCACGCCGATGATGGGAATGGTCCAGGGATTCAGGTCGCCCGTCTCGTCGGCGGCCTCCGCCAATCCCATGATCTGATCAAGCAGGGTGCGCTCGCAGGCCAGTGGTCCCTCGCCGTTGACCGCCTCGTACCCGTCGGAGCACTGGCACACCCCGGAGCTGAGGCAGGTCTGGTGGTCGCCACAGCCGCCGGTTGTGAGGCAGCTGGCCAGGTTGCTGTTGAACTGCTTCTCGCGGCACTCGCCGCGGAAGAGCACAGAGTCCGGCGGGCACTCGGTGGCAGGCTGCTGGGACGTCGTAGAGCTCGGCTCCTGCTCCTGGGAGCTCGGCTCCGTGCTCTCCTCCTCCGCAGAATCGGACTCAGCACTAACCTCCAGGCAGTGTTCAGCCGTCTTGTCCCAACGGTAGCCCGCGTTGCAGGCGCAGCGGTCCACGTCGACGCACCGACCGTTGGCACAGCCATCGCCCACCACACAGACGGGTCTGCATCCGCCGGTGACGCCGTCATCGGTGGGCTTCTGCTGGGCGTAGCCCTCGCGGCAGGCGCAGGTGTTGGGCGCCACGCATTGGGCGCCCGGGGAGCAGGCCGTTTGGCAGATGGGCTCGCAATAGTGGTTGCCGTCGTGGTGATTCCTGGCCGAGACATAGCCGCCGATGCACTCGCACCGATCCGGGGCAGCGCAGCTGGCGTGGGCGGGACAGCCGCGGCCGCAGATCGGCTCGCACAGGCCGGACTCCACCTTCAGATAGCCGGGACAGCAGTCGCGGACGAGACGGTGGGTCACCTGCTCCTCCTCCGACTCGTAGGTCTCGGTGATGCGCTGCGCCTTCTTCCAGAACTTGTACTTGGACGGCTCCTTGACAATGATGCGCTGCTTGGTCACCGGCACCATCGAGCGCACCGTCTCGTTCCGCTCGCAGTAGTTGTCCCGCGGCGGCAGAGCGGCCACCAGCAGGGGCCCTGCGACCAGCACCACAGCCCAGATGAACTTCATGTTTGTGTTTTTTTTCGGGACGCTCGAACGGTCGGCGCGGCAGTCGGCACAAAACTGAGCTGGCCATCCACCCCGACTGCGCTCGAGAGCTCAAGACAGGCCAAATCTTGGGTAGAGGATGTGCCGCCCGTCGAGGAGAGCAGGCAGGCAGGCAGCCAGATAGGACACAATAACATCCGCAGCTAGATAAACTCGCCGCTCTCTACACTAAGCAAAATACCTTGAGACAGCTGATAAGCTGGCAGAACATTGTACTCTCAAGATGATCATACGAATTGTAAGCAATCTATGTAGGAATTTAATTACACAAGGGCATGTGTCGTCTATCTTAGCTTCCTTGTTCATGGAAATCCAAAAATTACAACATTATCATATCTATATACTGAGATCTAGATATTACAAAATTGTATCCCCTTACTGTTCTAATAGAATTGTAAAAATTAAATGCCAAAAATCGTGATGAAAAGTGGCGCTATAGACTGTATAAGGAAATATATTGAAGGAAATATATCTAAACATTTTCTTTCAGTGTCCCAACCACTGCAGGCACGCATATCTCGCTCGCTGTCAAAGGTCGCACTTCGATTGAAGGGACAAGTCTGAGCCGCTCCGTGACCTCTCTCTGTTTATCGCAGCCTCCCTCCCTGCACGCGGAACTTATTTGTTGCATTATTTTATATGTAATACCCTCTTTTTGAGCTGCCCGCATAAATAAGGCCGATAAGACCAAAATCCTCATAAAGATGTAATTGTTTTCCATTGAAAATCCGCTGTGCACATACCAAGTGACTCACAAAGAGCGGAACTAAATGATCCGCTTGATAGACTTGCCTTCTGACTTCCTCCAATTTTACTTACATATTATCGGATTAGTTTTCCAGAGTGCAGTTTTCCTTAGCATAATTTAAAGTCGCATATAAGCAGGGACCCTCCAAGTTCCTTGATTGCCCTTCTGATTTTATCATAGTGGTCATTTTGGTACCTGTTTTTTTCTGGGTTACCTGCTATATGGTTTTGTTGTCTGTATAACAGAAAAATTCCCACCATCCCAAGGGACGGGCACCCTTTGGTTTGAAGTTATGTGACGCATATTACTTCCATATGTTAATTAAAACACATTTATTGCTCTGCCCCAGCTGACCGAAGTTTAAACTCTATTTCCAGATAATTGCATTGGTCGATTGCTAGAATGTGCATAATCAATGGCCCGAAAACCATTGCCTTCTCGAGTGAGTCAAGTATTTGAACTCGATTTGCACTCGAGTGACATAAACAAGTGTCTGAATTGAAATAGAGTCCCCAAGCATTTGGAATGTGCAGAAAGGACTGCTCTCGGCTCAAAACAATTCAATTTTGTGGGATAAAATATATGAACGCTGAACCAGCCCCGGCGGATCTGACGTCATTGGAGCTGCAAAAGTTACACATTTGTTACTTTTGTCACGCTCGCTTCGAGTCAGGATCTCGGGGACAATGTGGGCCCAAAAAAACGGAGAGGAGGAGCCGCCACCACCACCACCACAGGAAGAGACTGCGTAGGGCTCACGTATCCCGGGTCCCTCAGCCTGTGGCCCGTTTATGGAGCATATGAACGGATGAATGACAGCTGACATAGAGACAAAAGTGTGTGTGACACAGTCACATTCTAATCTAAAATAATTGAATTGAAGTCAGATTGCAACTGATGCCTGGCCCGCCAGAGTGTGTGTATCTCCCAGATACAGATACAGCACGACGAGTGTGGAAAGTGTAACTGTTGGATAGCAGATAAACGGCAAGCTCGTCGCGTCGCCTCGACAATGTGCCACTGACAGCCGCCCGTATCTGTATCTGGGCTCGCAGCTCGCAGCTCGCAACTCGAAGCCGTAGCTGTAGCTGTATCTGCTGGCGGCGTATATTTGTATCTGCAGCCCCCTTGTAGTCGTTTGCCCACATCACATATGCGGCACGCCGCCCGAGCTAATTAATGGTTAGCCGGGTTTCGCTAACTGGATTTTGGTTTGTCATTGTCTCCGGCAGAGCAGAGCAGGGCAGGGCCGGGCAGGGCAGAGCTCTCTTTGCCCTTGAAAGAGCACTTTCGAACGCTTCGACTACGGGTTGAGATTTCTCACGTCGGCGACTGCAATTAGGCTCGCAGGACTAGCCGGAAAGTTCTGTGGGAGCTGAGTTATTGCCGGGGCTCGGCTGCGATTCGCGACCCGCTAATTGCCAGCCATAAATTTGCATTATCTCACGTAGGTAAACCCCCCGTAAAAGCGTTCAACGAAGTCCTGCTAACCTGCTATCCTGCCACCCCGACCCCACCCGACCCCATCACCTCTGGTGAACTGTTAAATTATCTAAGTTGCCGGCGGCCCACAAACTTTGCCCCATGCCCGTGTGACATCTGCTGCTCAAATGCACAGGCACGTAGCCTCCGTGCCTCCGAATCAGGTTGTGGGTCCCGTCCGTGGGCCGGTTCGTTCGTTTGCCATGGACAGTTTAACTGGCGCCATGTTAAGGTATTTCATTGCTAAGCCTAAGCCTCTCCCGCACAAACTTTTCGGCCGCACGAAACTTTTCAGCTCCCAAATGATACGACAATAATTTTAATTATAGATTAGCAGACAAATCCTCGAATGAGCACTAAAACTCTTCAAATTATGGCAGCCAAGGAGGGTGCGCACCCCCTCCCGGAGTCAATCCGGTAAGTGACTGCCTGCACTGGATCGGGGCATCTTAAAGCGAGCCACATCACTTGAGTTTTTCGCTAATTAAGCCTTTGTGCCAATTTCGTAGGCGCATCTATCACTCAGAGGCAGAGGCATTAGCCACATCTTGCAGGGCGGCCTGTATCTATATTTGCCAGCCCCTGCCCTGGCCTAGTTTTACGGCTACAATTAAGTGGCCCGGGCAAAAAATAGAGGATTGTTAACCTTAAATCGCTTTCGCATTCGCGAGGCGAAGGTTAATGGAACCGAGCTGGGCCGGGCTGGGCCGGCGAAAAGTGAGCATTGTTGGCCAGCTTTTGTGTTTTGTGCGTTGCAAAAAAACAACACAAAACAAAATGTGTAAAGGACAAAAAGCACACAGGACGAGAGGGCCCACGTGAGAAGCTTGGCAAATGGAAAAGCGAAACTGAAAGTTGGAAACAGAAAACTGAAAACTGCGTCGCCGGCTGTGATTAAAAAGCAGCCACGCCATTTGTTGTAGATACAAACAGGCAGGCATACCTAGGCCGCACACTTTGGTCCAGGGGCAGCGGGGAGAGCCGCTCGGCTGTGGCCATTTTCATCTGCTGCAAAGTTTAAGGTCCTTCATACATAAATAAGCAGTAGGCAAAGCGGCGTCGCCTCAAAGTATGGCGGCAAACAGCCGTGGCCGGGCAGCGGCAGCTGCCAGTTGGCAGCAACAACTAAGCGGACATGACACCCACTAGAGGAGCGCACTTCAAAACGGCCAACACCAACAGCAAAAGCAACAGCAACAGCGTAGCAGTGTGGCAGTGGCAACAACATCCCGACGACACTCATCAACAACGGGCCAAACAAGAGCGATAAAAACAAGCGCAACAAGGACTCGGAAACTCGAGACTCGCCCCACGCACAGTGGTTCGCATTGGCTTGCGCCTCCCAATGATTGATTTTGGCGCTTCCCAGTTCGTACTAACAACTTGGTTGGGCTATCTTTTATGGTTTATTTTGGCCGGAAAAGTTCCCCTTTTAGGGATAATTTTGCGGGCCAAAATCGGGGGATTTGGACACTGTACAGCGCCGCCAACATGACACATCGTCATCATACACGAGCGTCACAGTCGCGAGTGCCGAGAGGCTCTCATTGTCTGTGGGTGGTGGCTGGGTGGCAGCCGGGGGAGGCCACTGCGAGCGTGTCCTTTGAGCAGTCAGTGTGGCAGTGTGGCAGTCAGTCAGGGCTGCTGGCACATAATTAAGGACATCGTCGGCCAAAGCGAAGGCAACTTGCGAAGAGTGAATTACTTTCGGCAATGCTCTTTCCGAAGGGAACATGGCAAAGTGCAGACTCTGAAGAGGTTTTTAAAACAATTACAAAGCTGTTTGAGATGGAAAACAGCCATAGAGTAATACCAGAGCTATGGAATACAGGAATCCTACTATCATTTCAAATTATTTTATTCCAATTCTTTGCTTTGGTAACTTATATATGCCTGGGAAAGCATCGATTAGGTGCTTTTTGAAGGATCCTTTGTTGGAACTACACCAATTATGTTATATCCATATTTCCCAGGCTCTTGACAATCCCTACTCCTTAATTCCGGCTAATCCCCTTTTGCCTAAATCAAGCACGTTCCCCTGCTTTACCTACATAGACAAAATTGGCTCTGCTTGTCAACACATTATATATTGGATTCAGGGCAAATTATGCACGATCAGAAGCCATTCGGGCTGCAATTTCCAGGGTTTTGTGCGAATGAGTCGGGGATTTTCACGCATTTTCCATGCTCGTCGGGCGAGTGTATGCCACACAACTCGCACGCTCACGGTTGCACTTTTGTTTTTGTTGACATCTCACCGCTCCACTGCCTCGCTGTTTGCATTTGGATTTTGCGGGCGGGGGCGGGGGCGGCCCTGCCACGTCGGAGGAGTCGGCATGAATGAATGATGAAAGGAAAAGAAATGGCCAAAGATGCTTTCGGGGCGTGGGAATATAAGTAGTGGCACGGCTTCTGGTTTCACATCTCACACGGAATCCGGCTCGTTCTCGGGCTCAGGCTGAGGCTGAGGCTGAGGCTGATGCTGAGGAAATGCGGAAAGACAAAGCCTCGAATGGGCATAATGAGCGTAAGGAGGCGGCTGAGCCGAAAGTGCTCTCTGGCGCAGCAAGTCCGGGACAATGCAGCACGAATTGTGTCATATTATTAATGAAAAAGAGCCTGGCAAGGGCCGGGGAGGAGCTAGCCAAAATGAGCAGCAAGTGCAAAGAAAAAAACAAAAAAAAAACAAAAATCCTTAAAAAACCGAAACAAAAAGATGGAAAAACAAAACGGGAAAAAATGAAAACACAAACAGGAAGCCAGGGCGCTTTTAATATGCAACAGTCTTGGCAAAATGTGTGTGCGTAGTGTGTGCGGCGGCTGTGGGGCTGTGTTTTCCGAAATGAAAATGAAAATGAAAACGTAAATGAAAATGAAAATCAAGCCAAAGCCCAAAAACCACGGCACAGGAGCAAATAAAGCGAGCACGGAGCCAGCGTCAAGTTATTTATTTGGCAATTGTGCGCTGCTTTTTATTGTCCTCGGAATGGCTGCTGCTCTGTTTGCTTTTGGGCATTGCCCCAAACCCACCAGTCCACCAGACCACCAGTCCACCAACCCCCAAGCCCACGCCCACTCATCCGCCCACAGCCGTTGGGGCCACCCGGCCCGCAGCAGCTCGCCAGATGTGTATTTGAATGTGGCGGTGTGGTCGCCGAAAGGTCAATGGAACAATTTTAAAATGCTTGGCCAGCAAATAAAACAAAAAGTAGCGAATCAAGTCCAATTGGGTACACGGGGACATCCGCTGCAGCCTCGCAGCAGCGCAGCATCGCAGCCTCGGCGGGGTGACGAGGACCGGGCAGCAAGAAAACAGAAACGGGGCCTGCGGTTATGGCTTTCTCTATCCGGGGAACCCCCTGCCAGTCGACCTCACTTTGAAGGGCGTGGATGAACAATATTGGCTCGGCAAGTGTTTGCAAACGTTCAAAATACATACACATAAGCCATTAGCATTTTTCACGCCTGTTTCCATAAGGAATATATGGGAGTGGACAGCTTGAATTTCAATATTAACATCAACAGCGCATTTTCCAAGAATTTGTAACATGGTTATGAAAGAAATTCAACAACTTTTTGATGGCTTTTCTCTACAAAGAACAGACCTATAATTCTTATATTTAGGGGTTATCTGATACCCTTTATCATAAGTTTAAAAAAAAAAGTTTAAAAGTTAAAAGATAACTCACCTTAGCTATGTTTGCAATCAAAAGATTTCCGAATTGGTATGTAAACATTTGGTTAGTCTAGATGAGTATTCGTTATTACAAAGATTCCATGTATTATTTTGTCGATTAAACTTGATCTGCTTTCGGTTTTTGTTTGAAAATTTTCGAAATTGTCCATCAAATTTGCTCTCCACAATTGGTTTGTATAACTAGTGAAGCTAATGTAGTTTTAGTTTGCGTAATGCCTTCGATTATTGAAATGTGCGTATGTCTGACTCGATTTTTTCGATAACAACCAATCGGTTATTCAAAATTTTCAAAACGGGTTCAATCGATCTTGCTTACACTCTAATTTATTGTTAATTGTGATTTGTAATGTGTCAATTTAGTGCGTTTTGCGGCTGCTTCTGCGTCCGATCTAATATTGGTTGTGGGTTGATTTTGTTTATTACGAATTTAGCATTATGAGAGCTGCGAAGTTGCTGTTGTATGGGGGTGTTGTATTATATTTCAATTTGAAATTACTTTATTTTCGCACATGTCTCGTTTGTGTTTTCGCGAATAAATTTGGTTTGTCTCACTCAATCGAACTATGTATTATAGTTATTGCTTAGTATAGAATATTGAATACGTGAATTACTAATTATGCGTGTTGATTGGTTTTGGTTGCTTTAGTTCTGGCATCCATTGTTTGTGTCGTTGGCTGTGCGGATGGGAGATCGAATTTGGTAATTTTGGTTAATTTAATAAATCACAATTTTATAAATTATTCGGCGAGCAATCGTCGGGGGCCTCCTCTCACTTGTTGACAGTGGCCCGGAATGTGGAATGTTTTTCCGCCCACACACAAGGCGAACATAAAAGTAACCATTGCCATTTATTTTTTGGCACCTGTTATACAGACACAATACACAGCCACACACACACACCCGGGAACGGTAGGGGAAGGGGGAGGGGAATACGAGAAAATTGTATCTGAAGGATACTGTGCTTGCTTTAAATCGTAATTGCCTTGATGGTCAATTAGACGGCGCCAGGAATGAATTGCGAGCGTAATAAAATCAAAAGTATCGCCACGAGAAATACAAAATAGATGCAGGAAGGATGTGCGAAAATATGCGAGTGATGATGGTAAAAGCGATGGCGATGACGATGATGATGGAATTTTCCCAAGCTACAACATACACACGAAAGGAGGTAAGTATTTGGAGCTTTTTTTTGCACAAGAAGAAATAAAAATATCAATTTCCCCCCGCATATCTTGCCGAGAAATATCCTGTTCGCGAATAGTTCAATTGCGGGCCTTCAACCTGCGGAATTTGTTGAATTTTTTTTTGTTTATATATCGGTTGGTATTCTATATTTTATAGTATTGTTGTCCCCCACTCACACAGATGGACGCGCGCGCAGACAGACAACAGGCATACACACACACACACGCACACGCACAGGCACGCACACACACTCCCTAGTCCTTGTACACGCACTCACAGGACACGAGGATGCGGAGACGGAGACGGATACGGATACGGGATGCGAATGCTTATGCTTATGCTTATGCGAATATGCGACCACGCCGCGACTCCACACGACTCCCCCGTCTTCCCGATTGCCCGACTGCCCGACTACCCGACTCTGCTGCTGCTGCTGCTCCTGCTGCTGCTTCTGCTGGTGCTGCTGGTGCTGGCACACACTCTCCACCGCTCCAGCGCTCTACCGCTCTACCGTTCAACCGTTCAACCGTTCAGGCGCTCAATCCCTCAGCTGCTCAGCTGCTGTGCATGGAGGCAGAAGGCAACTGACAACACAACCCGAAACCGGAACACCAACTGAGCCCGACGCCCGTGCAGCATTGCCAGCGAGGCGGCGCTGGAAGTGACTGCAGAGACGGCCGGAGGAGCCGACGGCCGTTCGTGGAGGCCGAGCAGGGCCGAGCATCCCACGACGCATCCTTGTGCAGGAATCCGAAAATCCAGCGCCTGCTGCCCGGCCACAGCCCGCTGCCTGGAAGATGGGCCACGAGTCCTGGCCGCTCGTCAGGACTCGTGACTCCACAGAGCCTGGAAGGCGATGGCCTAGGCGCAGCTCTCCAGCTCACCAGCTCTTCCCGGCGAGCTTTCGAGCGGAGGCTGTAAGAGAGCGCTCCAGCCAGGATGTGCGCACACGCTCCCGTTGGGGAGGACTCTCTTGGAGTCATACAGGGTCCTGGTGCTTCCCATTGCGTTGCCAGTTGTGCGTGGTCAACTCCAGATGGTAAGGTTTTGGCTTTGGCTATGGTCCCGGAGTGGCTGCCCCAAGGATACAGTACCAAAAGGGGTTACAAAATAAAATGCTAAACAAATACATAATATTGGGGGTTAAACCAAAGAGCTGATATCCATTGATAAATATTTATAGGAAAAATCGAAAATCATTTAATCTCTAGAATATAATTGACTCTGAAAGTAATTAAAACTTTAGGGGATTCCAACTTCCCGAGAACTTGCATCCTTAAGCGCCTGTTAACCATTTAAATGGCAGCATTTCTTGCCTCACTTGACCTACTGCTGCTGTGGAGAGCCTCCAATTCAATCGAAACTAATTCGAAAGTCTTGGGGCCAAGGGAAGCAAAACACATTCATTCATACACCAGGCACCGCACAAATTCCCGATACAAGAGCTTACACCCATACTAATGGGAGATTACACACACAGGCGCAGCGTGCGTAGGTCCAGAGCCAAAAATGATTTATGACCCCACAAAAAAATTAATTTAAAGTAAGTTCGCATGAATGAAAAATGGCTTTTACAAACGCAAAACTACAGGGCGCCCACAGAGCCACAAAATAAGGGAAACATCCAGAAAGAGCAACAGAGGGAGAGAGAGAGAGACATGAATAGAGAGGGACGGGGCTTGTGGCCAGCGAGGATGCTGCAAATCCTTTGGCAAGGACCTGTCCCCGGCAAGGACCTTTTCTCTTTGCACGAAACACTTGTGGGTCGCTCTCTTAAGGAGTTCCGGCGGCCTCTCTGCCGCACAGCTTTAAGCTCCGAAGAGCCTTCCACTGCACAAGTCCCCGTTGGTCCTGGCAGTGGCTCTCAAACCTCCCTCGGGTCGCGCAGCCGAGTCCAAAGTGAACGAAGGACACGGCAGGCACATCCACTTTTCTGCTCGCTGTTCGCTGCTCGCCATCGGTTGGTATCCATGAATGAACGCTGCCCCGCCGATAATGGCAGCACTTGTGCCTGGCCCACAGTAATGTGCAGACAGGCTGTGGCAGCAGGACATGCACTGGCAGGACCTGCCGTCGCCCCTGCCGCGCCCAAAAGCACGGCCTGGGATCTTGCAGGCTGCAGGAAATATGCCCCTATCGTCTTACCACTATTCAGTGATACTTGTCATCAAAAATGTATCTTCAATGGACAAAGTTCAAGCGCTTTCCCTGGCTTTCAATCTGATTTTACCTTATAAATTGCCCCCTTTCCTTTGTGGCAGATAATAGCTTTCTCGGACGGGGCCAATTAGCAATCCCTCGCTGGGAAAGTTAATTGAACCCGATTATTTCCGATTAGTTTCCACACTATAATGCAATGAAAAATGCTAACTAGAGCCGAGGCTTCGGCTTCGGCGAGGAAGGATAATTAATTGACTCTGCCTCCGGCTTTCCGCTTTCCACAGCATCCTTCGGAGCTTTCCGTTGTTGTCCCATTGTTGTTGTCGCGGGCTCTTTCAATTGCTTCATTTTTATCGCAAACAAAAACGCAAACACACTCGCTTGTTGTGGCCGTGTCAACCGCAATCTAAGTGGCCTGCTTCAGTATCTTTGTATCCTTGTAGTATCTTTGTATCTTTGTGCATGTGTATCTTTGTATCCTCTCCGCCACAGCCGCCGGTTTTTTGTTTGTGCGGATTTTATTTAATTTGCTTGGCACTCTGTTTGCCTGCCTGTTTGCTTATTTGTTTTGATTTTTCATGCTTTTGCGTTTCGCTGGCTCTTTTCGGTGCCCTCCTGGCTTGCAGGCTTCCCGCACTTTGACCTTTGTTTTGTCTGAAGGAATTCCCGCAGAGCTATTCAAAGGATACCGCCAAGCCTTTCCAGCGGATCCTTTGCCACTGCATATTTGCACGGAGACAACGCGCGCGAGGGCCATTCAATCACCGCATATTGACCCATTTAACCAGTGTCCACGGCGGGTCAACTACTGACCGACCGACCAATCCCTTTCAGCGGCCGCTCCACTTGGCAGCCCTGCTCAAATATTAATTCATATCAAGGTTTCGGCACCCGCTGCTCCGCCCCCAGAGCGCTGTTCCCTTGGCCCGGTTCGCTTCGTTTCGGATCCGGATCGTGTAATGAAATTTAAGCAGAATGGTTAAGTCAACAAACCGCAAATAAAGTGCAATTTAGAGCAAAGTCGGCGACGGATGGGAAAGCCGCAGAATAAAATTGGAGAACACTTTCCCGGGCTCCACGGCAAGGACGACATCTGCCTGATTTCACGAGCCATTTGCAAGACACCTTTTGGCACGGCGAGGGAAAGGAAGCATTTGGCTGCATTTGTTACAACCGCGAAGGACGAGGCACTGGCAGAGAACAAGGACACAGGGAACTTGCATTCGAGCTTCGGCCAAATTGACTGTTTCTGGAAATTAGCCCTGACACTTCATTGTTTCAATTTGCCTCTCTGATTTCTCGATTATTTATGCAGCCCGACTGCGATTCCGCTTCGTCCTGTCGTCCCGTCGTCCTCTCGTCGGACTTTCTGCTTATTCACTTTTCCAATTGATTTCATGACTGTCAAATGAATTGTCGCCTGGCGAAAATTTGCCTCTGGCTCTGCTGCCCCGAAAATGGTGTCGAGGACACGGACGTTTAAAATTAGTTTGGCCAATCACGGAGCGAGTTTAACTTTTCAGCCTACCAAATTGGATGGTGGGCGGACAAAGTGCACTCGATCGAAGCGCTTTTGAGGTTTTCAAGGCGGCACATACTCGTACAGGCATATGCATTAAATATAGATGCCTGGCACTTCTTTTCTGGGCCTCGTTGGCATTTCACTTTGCATCGCATCGATGCTCATTACTCATGTCAGACCGATTCCATCATGATAAATGATACGCAAAGGGATGCGAAATTTATTGACACTTCGATGGCCGCTGCCTTTGCGCTTTCCACTCAGTGCACGGCAATGATAGCGGCTTATCAGCGGAGATGAAAAGCAGAAAAGCCCCTGGGAAAAGCGCAACCAACAAAAAAATGGAGGGAACAAGAACAAAGGCTTTATCGGAATGTTAATCTCCGGGAAGGCTCCATCCGGAAGTGCGTGCAACTGCTGCAGTTGCTTGCGAGGCGTGGCACCTGTACGCGAATATTCCATTAAGCTCTCCCATCGCCCAGCCTTTGCCACATTATACCCTTTCAGGGGGTAGCCTTGCATCAAAGGTCATTTGAGAAAATATCCCATATCAATTTTATCAATTTTGATTTTATTTTCGTCTGCATATGTGACAATATCTCCGGGATGGTAGTAGCTAGGAACATAATTCTTTTTGCCTTACTTGCATTTAGCATAGACACAGAATTTGTCATTTTTAAATTTTAGTCACGCCGCTTTTCGGCTTTGCAATTTTCCAAAAACAACTTAGCTGCTGCTTTTAGGTTAAATAAAAACTCGTAAAAACCTATGTGATTTTTGATCTTTTAGAAAACCTTTTGGTAAATATACTGTAAATAAATTGCTAAGATTCGAGACCCCTAACTTTTTCAGTCTCAAACTTTGGTTATAATTAATCAGTGAAGCCTTTGAAGGGTATTTCAAAAGCAGTTGCACAAGGCAATGCAGCCAGGCCTGGACTTTTCTCTGCGCAGCCTGGCTGCTTCGTTCTGGCTGCTTTAATGCAATAATCCTTGAATGTCGGACGCACGAACGAGTTGATAACAATTTCAATTTTTATGACAAGTCAACTTGGCCGGCAGCCGGCAGCCGGCAAGCCAGGAAGGCAGCCAGCAGCCAGCAGCGAGAAGCCAGTTATCCGGGGCAGCGTAACAGCGTAAGGGCCAAAACGAAGCGAACTCAATCGTGGCGATAGCGATGCGATGGTGATGGCGATGGTGAACAATAATAATAATAAGAGCAACAACAATAATAACACGGCCGATTGCACCATTACCGCTCCTGCCCCCGCGCTTTGCCCGCATTTTTCCTCCGTCTGCACTCGTATTTCAAAGTATATATAACATACTACAATATATATAGTATAGGATGAGTGTGCAGGGCTGCAGGCTGCAGGCGGAGCGTTATGATTTATTGGCATGCAACACGGCGTCCTCTTCCGGAAATGTGTGTGCAGTCAGCCATTTTGATGGGGGTGTGGCGGGGGCGGAAACGACTGCTTTATTACCGTTGTTGCCCCACCGCCGACTAAGCCAAGATATCATGTAGTACGCCTGTCAACAAATTTGCATCTGCATTCGCAATTTCAGACTTGCAGCTGTTTCCATTCCAAAATGGCCAGCCCTTAATTGTAATGGCTGCAGTTAATCAATCCTATTGGGGTAAACAAGCCCAGCACAAGCTAGTAATTACGCTGCGAGATGCTTGAGCTGTTAATTAAATATATCACAAAAAACATGTGCAATTGCGGGCCCAAAAAAGCATAATTCCTCTCCTAATTGACACATCGCTCGATCGAATTATAAACTGCATTTCGAGCGGTGGAATTCGAGTGCACACATTTATTCTGTTTGCAAACTCGTTGTGCCCACAAAAGCCGCAAATCCCCAGAAATTTACGTCGATTATTCAATCATTTTGCCATCGCCCGTTTTGCAAATCCTTTTTCCCAGCGCCGTACAGGACTCTGATTTGTTGAAAGTTTCGTTGTCAGCAGCAATTAAAATAACACCGCCTACACCCGTTAAAAAATGCACTAAAATTACGAGGACCCTGCCGGGGCCCCGAAACGAGGACCAGGAAATGTGAAACAACAAAATTGGTAAATGCAAAAAAGCAGCAGAAAAACGAATTGAAGCGTGGCCAGGACGGGTGGCCGCAAATGGGATGTTTTCACAGGGAACGGGATTGGCAGTGACTAGTTCTGGGAGCTGGCTGGTTGCTGGAATGAAATTAAATACGAAAAGCATGCGGCCGGAAAAGCGCCAACGACCGGCAGGCAAATACTATACTCGTACAGTGTACATGCGAATGTACGAGTAGTCGGTGCAAAAGTCAGTCAGCAGTTCCACGGCGATTTCAGGTTTCGCTTTTGCCGGGTCCGTGTCCTAGTCCAAGCCCTCGTCCGGCTCCGGTTCCGTATCCCTGCTCCTGCTCCCGCTCCTGCTCCTGCCTTGTCCGCATCCACATCCGCATACGTGTTCGTGTCCGTGTCCGTGTCCGTGTCCGTGTCGGTTCTATCGTTCATTGTTGGCATGCCAAAATTTTAACTGCACACCAAATAAAGAAGCCCGAGTACACAAAGCACGGCCAGGCGAACCGGTTGCAACTGCCGAAGCCAAAAGGAAACACAAACTAAATGCAGTCCTGTGTTTCCGGTAATGAAAACTTTCTAAATTTCTTGCTCGTTTTTTGTGCATTTGTTTTAGCCCAACAAGACTTGAAGTTACGACTTGGCTATACCTGATAAGTATACTAATTTTGTAACATAGTTCCCTGTTAAATTACATCAATTTAAATGCCTTCGCTGCTCTGCTCTTTTCTGTTCACTTTCAATATTATTTTACAGCGCTGAAACAGCGTAAGCCGCCCCGGAAAGCAACAAGCTTAAACATTGTGCTTCATAGAATTTCTCTGGACTTGGTAAATAACGTGAAAAATTCTATTAAAATTGAAAGGCAAGGATTCGACAACGAGCAACAACCCAGCTGGCCAAGCTAATTTTTGTGTGTGTTTTTGGACCCTTGTTAGGACTTTGCCAACGGTCAGAATTGCAATTACAATGAGCCAAGAGCCAGCCCGGCCCAGTCCAAGCCCAAAGGAAGCCCCGAGTTTGGTGGGGGACTGCATTCCGGATGAGTCCTGTGCGGGAATTCGGCAAGAAAAACGTGTACATATAAAAAGGACAATGCGCTTATTGAAATATTTATAGCAGAGCCAACATGTTCGGGGTCTTAAAATGAACTGATTTCTGGGGAAATTAATGTGAAGCGAGCGCAACAGCGACGCAGATGAATTAGTAATTCAATGTAGCTCTAGTTAGTGCACTTAGAGGGCAAAGTACTTGCCTTGGATTGCCCAAAATGATACCTCAAGTTGGCAGTTGCCCTCAAGTTTCGTAACGAGTTCATCTAGCGCCAACTCAAATTCATATTTATCATGCCCGGCCAAGGACTCGGGGCGACCTCTGTCCAGTGGCCCTCATTTGGCATAAATATCCTTCATATAAGTAAATAATAGAGAACTTTCATGTTCATTGCTCGAGCCAAATGGTATAAAAACGGAAGAAATCACAGAAAGTCGGGGGGCAAAAAAGCAGAGGCAAATTTATTTTGCGGAACTAAATTGAAATAATTTTGGCAGCTGAAATATGTAGGAAAATATTTTAATGCCATATACATACGGATATCCACACTCAGCAATGTAGAGACTCTGCAATGGAGAGCAGAATCCCCGACTGGCTTACAAATAAAAACAGTTTGCCAGCTCCTCCCGCTTCTACCGCTCCCTTTGCCCCTCTGCCCAACAGAAATCTGCAGTGCTCCTGGCAACCGCCTTAGCGCTGAATGTCCTTTTTGCACTGCGTGCTGCTGCTTCAGCTGGCACTTGGCCAAGACTCCGTAATTTTTCCTTTTTTATTGCACTGGCCAAAAAGGAAAATGCAGCTAAAGCGTCGAGAAGGCAAACAAACAAGCGGCAGACAAGGAGTACATATTAAATTTGTCATTTTAGCACACGGACAAACTCCAGTGGCGGGGCAATAGAAGTCAAAGTTCGTCCTCGCTGCCACTTTGTTCTCGGCAGAATAATTTAAGAGCGCATTTGGGCTGTGGTATCGAGTTAAATTGCCGCTGGTAATTGAGATAAAAGTTTAAAAATGCATTCGCACAACTCACACAGGGCGTATGCGTAATATTCAAAATGACTTGCATCTTCCTCCTAAAAGTAGGCAATGTTTTTCGGCGCGCAAATCTTTGGAGAGTTTTCATGCAATTTTTGCAAATTGTTTGTGTTAAACTTAGTTTAAAGAGTTCCCGTGGAACTTTAAATAGATTTTATAAATTTAATTTAAATTGTTAAGCTGTTTTTTGTATTTTAGAGGTCGGATTTACTGTTTATTACAAAAATTTCCAAATTAGGGAACAAAATAAAATAAAAATCAATTGTTTTCTGCCTCAATTGAGTCTAAATATGTATGGAAAACTTCACAAATTGCATTGAATAAGCCAGAAACTTTTCAATTCAATCCGGGAATATACGTAATATTCGATATTTATCAATAAGAAAAACCTTTCGACAAATTTCATAAACTTTTTGCCCAATTGTTTGGCTTTTTACAGAAAATCCCGTAAAGCCTTAAATAGATTTTTAAAATCTATTTTCATAGTTTAGGTCTCTGGTTTACTGTTTATTATTAATTCTTCCAAATGAGGGCAGCATAAAATACAATTCAATTGTTTTCTGCCCAGTTTAGTCTGTGTAATTACGGAAAACTTGAGATTAAATTGCTCTGCATGGGCCAGAAACCTCAATGCAAATTTGATCAGATGCCAAAGCGATGCTGGCTGGTTATTTTCGCAAATCCTTTTCAATTTTCAGCTCTTCCCGACCAGAACATGAAATCCAGCAACAAGATTTTTTGGCCCAGACCCAACTTTGAAATTAATAAACATCGCAACATTTGCGGCAACAGGCAAATTTGTATTGTCATAATCGTTTTACTTGGACTGTTTTTGGCTTAAATATTCCTTCGGTTGCACTGCCTGTTGCGGGTTTTCTGCTCCGATTATCTTCCTACCCAAGGACACATTCATTTTCAATCTCTGCCTGTGCATGTGGCTCACTCTGTGGTGTCCGCATTCTCGTAATGCCGTCAAAACCCACAAATAGAGTGTTTGTTGAAATGCTGATTTAAGCCAAACAAGCAAATAAAACGAAACTATCAGGGAAACCGAGCCAGAGGAGCAGGCAAAGAGTTTATTGCTTGGTTCAAATAATTTATCAATCTCTATTGAAATTTGCTTACCCAATGAAGCAGTAAGTTTATATTTATTCTGTTGTTTTACCCAACAAAAACAAGGCCTAAAATGTTGCATTGAAAAGTAGATACACCTGAAGTTTATTAGTGCAAAAACTGTAGTCATTTGGCGAGTTCCAAAAGCAGTGGCCGAGATTTTACACCGCCAACCTTTCGGTTGGGCAAATATTGTCCGCGGGCAAACGCCGGCTAGTTGATCAACTGATTAACTATCTTGACAGCCTGTCGGCTGGCTCCACACGCTGCTGCAATAAGATAAGGCCTCCGCCAGCAGCAGCCCCAGATCCGTTGGGTTAGTCTCCGGCGGAGAGTGCTGCGCGATGTTCGGTGGTCCATCTCTGGCTTGTGCCCTACTTCTGCTCCTTGGCCTGGAAGCCAGTGGCCTGCAATTAAGCGGCTGCAACAAGACTGACGTGGCCCTGATACCGGATGCGGAGCAGGTGTCCGCCCTCACGCTTAGCAACTGCAGTCTGCGACAGCTGGAAAATGCCTTCTTTGCCCGTTTCGGTCACCTTCTCCAACTGGACCTGACACTTAGCGGACTCAGCGAAATGGAGGACTTTTCCCTGAACGGATTGGACAAGCTGCAGTCCCTCTCCCTCGCCCATAATGAACTCAGCACCTTAAGGCCGTGGGCCAGTGAACCGCTGGCTGCCCTCACGTCCCTGGATCTCAGCTCCAATCGCTTGACGAAGCTGCGGGAGAACAGTTTCTCCCTCTATCCCCAGTTGCAGCAGCTCAACTTGGCCTCCAATCGGATAGCTCAGATCGCAGAGCACTCTTTCCAGGGATTGCCTCATCTGAAGCATTTGCATCTCAACGGGAACCGCTTGACCAACATCGATGGGACCTTTTTCCAAGGACTGCACCGCCTCTCCAGCATATCCCTGCAGCACAACCTCATTGAGAGCATCGAAATGGATTCCTTCGAGAGCAACACCCACTTGAGAAGCCTTCGTTTGGATGGCAATCTGCTCGCCAGTCTCATGTTCCTCAGCCAACGAGGCCTGGCGCGACTTGTCCACCTAAATCTGTCCAAGAACCGCTTGCAAACACTCGAGGCCCAGGGACTCTCCAAAAACTTTGAGTTGCAGGACCTGGATTTGAGCCACAATAATGTGTCCCAGCTGACGAAGGAAACCTTCTCAGGATTGGACTCGTTGGAGGTAAGGAAACTCGGAAACTTTAGTATAAAATATCCTAAAAATCTATCCCTTTCAGCGTCTAAATGTCAGCAATAATTTCTTAGAACAAATTGATGAAGATAGCCTGGGATTCCTCGGGAGTCTTATACATATCGATGTCGGCTATAATCACCTAACCAACATCCCCGATAAACTCTTCCAAGGCAACACTCAGCTAGAGGATGTCACACTCGCCCGCAATCATCTCGCGCAGATGCCTGCTCTGCTTTTGCAGCATCAGAATCACTTGAGGCTCATTGACGTGTCCGGGAATGTCCTGACCAATGCCGAGTTCCTGGAGAGGCTCTCCCCTGCCCTCAGCCGCCGCTCGCTTCAGGTGGACCTGAGCTCAAACCGCTTGGAGTCTGTGAACATGGAGAATCTGCTCCACTATCGGCGCGTAAACCTGGCGGACAACAGGTGGAACTGCGCCTGGTTGGTGGGAAACTTGGCCCTGAAGCTGCCCACGTCTATCAACTTTTCCCGATCCTGGACTGTGCTGAACAATTGGAGTGAAGACTTTACGAATATCCAAGGCGTGGACTGCACCGAAGGCGACTCTAATAGATCCATAATTCTACTAAATGCGGGGGAAGTTCTGAGCTCCGAAAATGATTCGGGAAAATGTGACTGCGGGGTGAGATCCCAATAAGTTTTAAGACATCCTTTTAAGGTTTTTATACCTTGTTTCCAGGTACCTAATGATGATGCAAACCCCTCGCCACCTCCTCTAACGTGGCCCAAGATCCCCACGGATCGGTTTGACTCTCGATCGGTCATTATTTGGATGTTGGCTGCCATAGCCTTGGCCTTTGCCGGACTCCGATGGCTGCGGAAATTTGTGGATCGCAACGAGCAGGGCCATGAGCGTCTCAAGTCCATCAATGCTGTGGTTTGTTAACATCTTTTAATTATCCCCAAACTGATTTATAAATGTTTGCCCAAGAGATAAACCTCTACATTGTAGGAGATCATCCTCATTCTGTTTTTAAATTTTTCCAAATTTTCCTACGTTTTGTTTGTTAAAAAAGCGCAAATGTTTATTTGAGGCTCTGAATCATTTGAATTGGCTATAGCTTGTGCGTTATCAGTAACCCCGCATTTTGGATTGTCCTTTTCAGTCCGCCAGCAAAGTTGAGTGGCATCCCCTTAGCAAAAGGCCGCTGCCCCATTGATAAAGCAACCAGCGGTGTAATACAAAATACGATTAATATTTAAAGAATGCTATAATCTAAAAACAATGTTGATTACAATAAACTCTAACCTAGGCTAAGGAATTCGACGGACGAGGCGCATTACTGGTAGAGTCGGTCGATGACTTGCGAGTATTTGGCGTGAACAATCTTCCGCCGGATCTTGAGCGTGGGCCCCAGCTCGCCGGTGGCCAGGGAGAACTCGTGGGGGATGAGGGCGAACTTCTGCACCCGCTGGGCGTTCGAGATGGCGTTCTTGTTGGCCCGCTTGATGCCCGCCTCGAGGGCCTCCAGCAGCTTCGGCTCCGCGGTGATCTCGAGGGCGGCGGCCACGGCGGCGGTGTCGTTGGGCAGTTGCAGGTCGGCGGGAATGGCGAGGAGCTCGGAGAGACGCGTCTGGTGGATGTCCAGCTCGCGAAGCCACTCGATTGTCTCCTCACGGAGTGCGTCCAAAGGCACTCCGGTCTTGGGATCGGACTTTGTCTTCAGGGCCAGCAGGACGGTGAGGTACTTGCGGTGATCGCCGATCAGGAGCACATTGCTCACGCAGGGCAGCTCCTTCTTGATCAGCTCCTCGATGTGCACGGGCGGAATGTTCTCCCCGCCGGCGGTGATGATCAGCTCCTTGAGCCGTCCGGAAATCACCAGATTGCCCTTGGCATCCAGGTAGCCCAGGTCGCCCGAGTGCAGCCATCCGTCCTCTTTGATCGTCTCCTCTGTCTTCTCGGGCAGTCCCAGGTAGCCCATGAAGTTGGGCCTTCCCCGCATCACTATCTCCCCTTGGCCGCTGGAGTCGGGATTCTGGATCCTCAGGTCCAAACCCTCGATCGCCCGACCGGCGCTGAAGAAGTTGTTGATGTTCACGTTCAGCGTGATGGCACCGCCGCTCTCCGACATGCCATAGCACTCGCCCAGCGGCATGTCCAGGCCCAGGAAGAACTCCTTTAGCTCGTCGGAGATGGGAGCGCCGCCGGTGAGGAAGACGCGGCAGTTATCCAGGCCCATCATCGTGCGGATGGGCTTAACTAGTCGGGAAGCCAGCCAGTACTTGGCACTGCCGTAGATCGAGGGCGTCTTTCTGTCGGATTAAAAAATAACTACGTTATTCACTTTCTCGTAAATAAAGAGATGAACAAACTAAACCTGGTTCTTAAAATAATTTTAGGAAATCACATAATTGATTTAAAATCTCCTTTAACTACTAATGTTGCAACCAATTTCCTAGGTTCCGCATAGGTACCAGGACTTTCTGAATAATTTATCTTAGATAAGAAAATGTTCCCAAGATAGGTATCCCGTCCATACTTTCAGATAATGCCCCCAGAATATGAAACTAATACTCACCCCGCTATTGTGGTGGTCTGGTAGTCGGAGACGGCGCCCCGGGCCTGGGAAAGCAGCAGCCTGGAATAGGGCTTGGCCTTGGCTTCGGCGGCCACCAGACGCTCCTGCAGCTTCTCGAACACCCGCGGCACTCCGAACAGCTTTGTGGGCCGGGCCTTCTTGAATGTCCTGATCAGGGTGCCCTTGAGGGCGTCCTTATCCGCAAAGGTCACGCAGCCGGCGTGGAACAGGGCCAGGAACACGTCGAATATCTGGGCGGCCACATGGCTCAGGGGCAAGTAGCTGACGAAGCTCTCGTTGCCGATATGCACGTCGCCGAGCATCGAGGCGGCGGACCGGGTGTCGAAGATGACGTTGTCGTGGCTGAGCATGACGGCCTTCGGGAGGCCGACGGTGCCGGAGGTGAAGATCAGCATGGCGCATTCGTTGGGATAGACGCGGCGCTCCCGGGCCAGCAGCTCCTCCCTCAGCTCGTCGGGGTAGCTCTTCTCCTGCAGCTTCTGCCAGCTGAAGTAGCCCGGCTCCTGGTCAACGAAGGCCTCGAAGGGGCCATGGATCTGGATGACCGCCTTGAGCAGCGGCAGGCGATCCTTTATGGCCCTTATCTTGGCCATCTGCTGGGCATCGTCCACCAGGCAAACGCTGGCCTCTCCCGTGGCCAGGACGTGGTGCACAGCCTCCGCCGAGTTGCTGGGATAGATGCCGGCCACCACGGCTCCGGCCTGCATGGCTCCCAGCTCCGCGAAGAACCACTCCGGGCAGTTGAAGGCCAGGATGCCCACCGAGCTGCGCTCCTGCACGCCCACGGACAGCAGCATGAGGGCCGCCTGCTCCACGTGCTCCCGGTACTGGCGATAGTTCAGCGTCGTCCAGCCGTCCACCCCGGCTCCGGGGCTCTCCCAGGTGAGGGCGGGCAGCTCCGGGTGCTGCTCGCAGACGTCCGCGAAGAACCGCGGAATCGTCTGGGGCTTGATGCTCTGCGAGAAGGCGTCGCCATCCTCCAGGCGCAACTTGACGGCGTCGTGAAGCGAGGTGCTCGTATAGCTCGTGGCCGCCTTGAGGTCGTTCATTCTGAGGGCGCTGGCGACGATTAAACGCGGTCGGGTTTCGGGCCCGGCTATTTATGCCATCGCGCCCGCAGCTGATAAGCCGGACCTATGAAATCCGTCGGAGATACAGGCACCAGGACAGGGCGACAGGCGGGGTCGGGAGGGTAGGAGAGGGAAGACCAAGGCAGGCAGCAAAGCCGGAGTTCCGAGCAGATACTGACGCAGAACGTTCTCAGACATTCGGCGACCTTTGACCCGCTTTACAGCCTCGATTGTAGACGAGCGACCAAATTTTTTCAAACGCCATAAAAACAAAGAAATACCCGCAATCTCTGTAAAAATGTTTGGATATTCCTAGGGATTTTTCAGATTTTTTCAGTACCTAAACAATTTTGGGAAGTCCATGGGACGTCTTTAAATATACCAGAAGATATAGAGTAATGCTGAGAATCCCCTGAACATAAGTTTCATTTTCAATAATAGTAATAATAAATATATCTTTATAGTTGTATTTGTCCCGGTTATTTTTAACGATTGTAAAGAATCTTTAAAAGAATAGATCTATAGATCTATACAGTACTTATAAGATCTATAGATCTATACAGTACTCTATACAGTACTATTTAACTTTAATATAATATAAAAGTAGTAGGTATAAGTCAAGCCATAAAAGCATAGACACTAGTACTAGTATTTTAAAAACAATGAAACGATCCAGCATCACCCTCAATGGGGCTCATCAGCAATCTCCCAAAACCTTGGCCAGTGATTAGTCAAGATGTTTTTTGGCGTGTGTGATTTTTTTTTTCGGGGTTCGAAGCACAGTGCCCTCTGAACACGTGCTCTAATTGGTCCTCCGATAAGAGGATCCCGTCTGGCAAAATGGCAAAAGTCTTGATTCCAGTGCCTGGGCTAGGGCAACAATCGGACCCGATGGCGGATGCCGGTTATCGGGGTCAGCGCTTCACAAATTTTGTGGCTTTATGGTTTGCGATAGTGAAACGATGCGATCTCCCAAGACCCGGGCATTGATTTCTTGTATACGAGACAGAGACCTATAATTGCTCCATTTATGATATTTGGGTGTGATTGCGGCGCTATTTGGAACGATTAAAAAGTATAAGAATCACTTTATTGCAAGAATACATTCACACTGTTTTCATTTGCAGACAAGAATCAAACGTTCGCAAACAAAAGGTTTAAATAAATAATAGCTAGTAGCTATTAGCTAGTCATTTCAAAACTGCTTATTGAAGGTTTGAAAGTAAAAGTTTAATACTATATGCCTATATATGTGAAAACTAATTGCACAATTTCATTGCAATCAATCCCATTATCAGTCTATTGCGTTGAGTACTATAGCAAGTCAAATTACGTAAATCTGGTGTATCATCTGGAGAGTTGTGTAAACAAAATACTAAAAATAACCAATCAGTAGCTATAAAAACCATTTATGTAATTGGATTTTTAATGATAGGAAATGCAACAAAAGCGGCAAAGATGGGTTCAACGATCTTTGGTAAAATGTATAATAATAAATTACAAATTTACCTACGAACCTTGTCTAAATTTCTATACCAGGTACCTTCAGGTTTATTAAGCTTGTGCACATGCATGTAAGATGGAATTGGAACCGACCCATAAAGTATATAAATTCTTGATCTGCATCAACAGCCGAATCGATCTAGCCATGTCTGTCTGTCCGTCTGTCCGTCTAAATGTATCATCCCGTCGTTCTCCGAGCTGCTTAGAGCTTGAATCGTAATTCTTTTTGCTATAGATCCATTATATCACCTCGTATATCTTCGAAATGGTTGCACCAAGAGCTAAAAATTGTAATATCTATCCATATACTAAGTTTTACTATTTTTTTACTAAGTTTTAACAAGATGATGAAAATAAGTTGTCGAAAAATCGTGACCACAACGTTTCTACTTGTTTTCTTCTCCAGTAAAGCTCTGAAAAATTTAAAAATGATTAGTTTGACCTCCGAAAGTAAATTAAACTTGGTTTGCCGATCTTAAGCCCGGGGGTTAGCTTATGGTATACATGGTTATGGTATACATGGTTTTATATACCCATTAGATGCATGTGTTCCTAAAGGCCCATGGGTTATCCATGAGAGTGAAAACAAACCCGTACCAGGTACTGCAGCTGGCTCTGGAAGGGATGAGTGCTTGGAAGTCCCCGGCCGGACCCTGCCCCTGCGGTTTCCTTGCCACATTAGGCGGCTGCCACAACAGTACTCACTCGTGCAGCACTCGCACGCACCTCGTCCCATCAAAAGGGGGCAAAAAACTTTCACACAGCTGACACGACAGAAATCGCAGTCGCTGTCGAAGCCGGCGTCGCAGTTGCTGGCTTTGTTGCTGCTGCTGCCTTTGTTGGTGCTGCTGCGACCACTGCTGCTGATTTGTTTGCCTTCCACTTGCTACGCCTTGCTGGGCGCCTGCTCGGCCAGCAGTCATTTTTTGTACAAATTTATAATTTATTGTTTAATTTATTTTATTGCTAAATGCCGGACGTCGCCCGCTTTGGGGCGCAGTGTGCGCAGCGGCACTGCAACAATTTACATACCCACTATCGCCCGCAGAAGTGTCGTTTTTGGGGGGCGGCGGAGAAATATTATTAACTAAATTGCAATTGTTGCAAGCCGCAGCTTAGCCTTTGTGTTGCGGGCGCAACAACAACATTATTATGAAATTATTTACCAACGAACAGCAGCCCATGAATCGGCAAACAGGCGCTGCCATTGTCAGCGGCGCTTTCATTGCATCAAAAATACAAAACTACAACGCAAATAGTTGCAATATTCTGTGTTCCCTGTTTGCCTTTTTTATTTGTCCCGCCACTATATAAATATATCTATGTAATGCCCGACAGCCGGGGCGATATGTGTTACTGTTACATGGCAATTACATATATCGCTTGGCGCAAGAAATATAAAAATCGGGGGGAGGCACGCCGCAATCGTACGAGTATGGTATGTATGTACGTGCCAGCGGCATAGAAAAGCTCACCTCAACTGCTTACGGAACGGTCACTGGATCGGGCTTCGAGTATCTCCGGGGGTGGCTTCCCCCCAATTACACGCACTTTTGGCAGCACAAAGCCCTGCTTGCAGTGTACTCCAAGTCCCTGGTACATATGTAATCCGCTGTCCCGTGGGAATGGCAGATAGAAGGACTCGGCAGGACATGAGCGCTCCTTATCTGGCAATCACAAACAACAAGTTAGAAGTCATGGGAGCTTGCGAGGACACAAAGCATCGTTTTTCGGGCTTATGCTATTGATATGACGATTGGCAAAGCAAAAATGGGAGTCAAGCAAATTTGACAAAAATTGTCACTTAATTTAGCATTTAATATTTTATTCAAGGCGCTAAAAACATTAAATGTATTAAGTTAACGCCCCTAAAAACTTACACGTACATTGTCAATTAATTGTGATAGGTTTTGATAAGATAATTTACCTAATTTGCTTATAAATATAATTTAAACTAAAATCTAAGAATGTGGAAACTCACAACTATAGACTATTTTAATTAATTTTAGGGAAAAACATACCAATAATTTATTGCCTAAATAATAATACCTAAACAATAATTCCATTTTAAACCAAAGAAATCTTTTTTGTAAAATGATTATAAAGATTAGATTCCCCTGGCTTGTCAATGCTTCTCACGCCAATGCTTCTCATTATAAGGTATTTATTAATATAAATTTCCCAAATTTGTTTTTGATAAAACATCTTGTAATTGCGATTTCCTTGGACTTCCAATGGAAATGCTGCCAAACATAATAATTGAAATAGTCTCTAAATGCAGAATTCTTGGTTTCAATAGGCCCTAAGTATTGCTAATTTTCCGATCACTAGGGGCAGAAATCATTAATTTCCATAGCCAATTTTCTGGCAGTGTAGCAAGCAGAAGCTCCTCCGTATTAGCGTGTCTCACGCATTCGACATCGCCGCAGCGATGGGAAAGCCAAACAAAATGCGAGATGCATCTGCAAACGGGACACCAAAGGCGGACGGGCGCACGCGGCGGATACACGATAATCGGCATGTACAATGTACATCACCATGTCCAAGAACTTTGCATATCTTCCTTCCTCTTTGTCCGGGCGGCAGCAATATGTTCTGTACATATTTACACGCACTTCGAAACTGACCTAATGCCAAGGGGGCGGGGAGCGGGAGGGGCCTGGGCGGGCAGGGGGACGCCGCCGCTTGACTGTGACTTTTGTAGATTTGTTTGTGTACATATAGATATAGCAAAAGCACCCGGCGCTCAGCATTGATTAGCAGGCGAAAAAGAGACAGAGCCCGAGCCAAAGCCAAAGCGAAAAGTTCATGCGAGCAAGTGAGCCAAAGCAACAACAGCAATAGCAAAAGCAACAGCAACAGCAAAAGCACAGACAACAAACAAGTACACACAACAATAAGGAAACACATTCGAGCACATACAAGAAGCAACAACAACAACAAAACGATACATACGAACTACTAGAAGGGGGCGGTGGGTGTGCGAAAGGGGGAGAGAGATAAACAGCATTTATATTCATGTACCCGCAGCAAAAGCAACTACAGCAACAACACAACGCGCAGAGCAGACATAAAAAGCGAAACGAAAATCAAATAACATGTGTACATATTGACAAACAAGCATTCGTGTATGTACGATGTACGAGTGCTACGTACGAATACGAACGTATGTACATACATATATGCAGCCAGCCATCCCCCTTCAACCACCCACGGCCCCCTCCTCAACTGCTCTAAGTGCCTGCAACTCATTCAAACTCATTTCTACACAAGCATATGTACGTAATACGTATCAGCAACGCTCTCGCTCTGGCTCTAGCCCGGTGCGTTCTGCCTCCCCCTCTCGCTCGCACGCCCGCTCGCTAGCTCGCTTGGAGCTGACCAGTTGGCCGCATAAGCAATTACAACAACAACAACCAGTATTTAAAACAGTTCTCGATATTCGCATTAGCATCGAGAGTGACGCATTAAGAGCCAGGCGACAAAAGTGTCACTGTCCGGCTTCCTAAGGGTAGCAGCTAGTGGCTCTTGTTGGAAACTTATTAAAACAAATTGGATAACTTGGTTTAGGTATTGCAAAAAGTAACTTGGCAGGGGTGGCAACTCTAGGTTATCTATTTGCAATACAAAGTTCTCAATGATTTCGACACACTTGTCGGGTGATGCACTGAAAAATCGCTGGTTCAGCAACTGTACAAATGTGTAATAAACACTTTGTCCTGCTTTCGATTCCGTCACGAGTTCAGGTCGAGTTCACGGGGCTGATAATTTCCAGAACCTAGGCGATCGCTTCGATCATTGAACCCCTTCTGCCCCTTCACTGCTTTTCACGGCCCCTGACCGAGTTATCACTGCCAGGCGATTGTGAAGTAATTTTCCCCCGATCCTTCCCCCTGAGCCCCTCTGCCAGGCCTGTTTTCCGATGATGCGAGGCTTTTCTTTCGTCATTGCTGACCAGTGGAAAATTCTGAAGTCACCCGGCGATTACAAGATTCTGCTCGGTCACGGAGAGCGTTCCGTGACAACACACAATTTCCCCAAGTGGAGCGGAACGGCTTTCTTCGCGGGCCGAAGATTAAAAAACTCGTAATACTCGGATTGTCTTCTAGAAAGCACTGTAGCCAATGTGATATGCCAAAATAAAAGGACCCAAGACGATTCACTCAATGTATCATTATGTATCCTTAATATTAACGGGCATTTGACTGCCTCCAAAAAGAAATAAAGACGATAAATGGAGTATAAATTCATTCAAAACTATTTGAATATGTACTTATAATTATTAAAAAAATATGACAACAAATATACATATAGAAGTAATATCGAAGTTAGGCGCGAAGTTATAATTTTTGTTTGTCTGTACATAATAATATAAATAATAAAATATTTAAGCGATGTTTTTATTAGATAAATTTGTCAATAAATGACAAAAAAAAGAGACGGCCCACAATTTGTTTATTTATATATTTTATGTACCTAAATTGTAGCTTTTAAAATATTTTACTAAATTATTAAAAAGCATTTTGGCTTAATTTATTAGGCTTAGGGTACATTAATATAAAATTTAAAACTTTGTACTAATTTCAGAAATCATAAAAGATTTTTTTTTTAGTTAATTAAAGTTTGAACGCACTTTTTCTTGCCCAAAAACCTGTGTACTTGATGGAAATAAATGAATACTGGTTAATTTGGAAAAATAATAAATAAAAATAGTTGCAGTAAAGATATTGCGTTATCCTGTGTACGCAACCTTTTTCTGGTTAGTGTATGTAGATATCAATATTCTTTAATTACTTGCAATATAATTCCCCTGCAAATGGTGTGTTTACGGAACGCAGAACACTTTCACCGTGCACCATTTTCCCGCCCGCGGCTGTGTCCCTCCTGGCCCACTCGCTCGCACCGCCACTGTGCGCGCGCTGTGCTAAACGCTCGCCGATAATCGCAACAAATTAAGTTGCTACGTCACCGTTGGCATGCGAACAGGTTGCACTGCCTACATTGTACGCCCCGTGCATATTTGCATGCGCTTGTCTCTGCCTATTACGACTACATTTCGTTTTTGTTTTCGTTTTCATTCCATTTCTGGTTTTGGCTCGCCAGCTTTTTCTCATTACACACGGGTGTGCCTACATACGGACATACTTTGTACACTTATGTGTACGTTCATATGTGCATACATACATACATACATATGTGGATAGACGACGACGATGGCCGGGTATGTAAACATGTGTACATTACATACCTACGAATTTGTGAGAACGTCGCCTCTGTTACCGTTTTAGCTTTCATGGGGTAACATTAACGGCCTCCCCTCCTCCCCCTGCCCATGCCCCTGCCCGCTCCAAAGACACAGGCACTGGCATTGGAACAACAACAACAACAACAACATCGGAGCGAAGCATTGCACGCTCGCCTTCGCCTTTCCGGTCGCTCGGCCTGCTAATCGCTTCTGCTCTCCTGCTGCCTGCTTATGTTTATTTGTATATATCGAGCCACACAAGCGCACGCAGCCCATATGCAAAGCCACCTTGCCTCCGGCACCGCCCCCGACCCCGACCCCCCGCCTGCGACCCATGCGCCGGTACATCACATGGAAGCATGCGAGCCCCTCCTCACAAGCCAAGCGATGCCATGCCAGGGCCCCTGTCCCCCTTGCTAGCGCCCCCACACCCCGCCCTCTGCCCCTGTGACCTCCACGACCGGCATCCGCATTCACGGGGAGTTGGGGCCATCAGACGAACACGTGTCTGGGTGGAGGCACTGCGAGAAAAGCTTGATACATATTCCACTTTTAGCATAAGTAGTAACAGGGTAAGGACAATGTTTCCTATCTCGTAAATTATGATTATCTCGCCAATAGAGAAAATTACAGATATACAAAAAACAAATAGTTTATTCACATTTTTGTGATATAAGATTAAATCAAGTTTATTCTTAAACCAGTGACCAGCTTTTTGGACCCCAAAACTTCCATATTTTTTTTAATTTACTAATTTAAAAGATAAAAACTTGACAATTAGATTATAATTTCTAGGTATATTAAGAAATCTAGAAAGCTTAAGTTTCTTATTATTAATAATATTATCCAAAATTTTAATATTTTTTTTACGTATACAAATTAAATTGCAATTTCTATGCAAATTATCTATTCAAACTAATAATTACATACACTATAAATTCAAATAAACGGCTACATAATACCTTAAAATTGTTACTGGTTTAAATTGTATAAATTAAACAGAAAGAATCAGTCCTGATATATTAAATAATTCTATCTCGCTGCTACGGAATAGTAAATGCAAAGCCTGATTAAATGTAAATCATATGGATCCCAAGTAAAGAAAAGAAAATATGTGTATGTAAATTTTCCTTAATTTTTAACATATAAGTTTCCTTTTCAGTATCGTTTTTCGCAGTGCACATACATCTGGACCTACATACAAGCCCGGGTAGATGTAGATATCCGAGAATGTTAGTAAACAACTAAGCATGTTCGATGGCAGAGCGAGTGTATGTACTCGTATGTAGGCGCGCACTTTCAGAACCAGTTGACGAGACGAGACGCGACCATTTGCCCAGCTGTTCCGAAAGTTTTAACCTCGTGCTGGAGGAAAATGAGTAATGAGGCAGTTTCAGGCCAACTCAAAGAGCTGATAACTTCAATACCAGTTTGTTCGACCACAAACACATGAATTAATTGATGTTGAGAGCGAAGCCAATGTTGTGTCAATGTTAATCAAGTGCGTTCACACATGATTGATCTTCGGGCAGTCCAACCTGCAGCTCCAACGCCGCCCCAACTCGAACTTGTTGCAGCGCGGGCGAGTCTCCACAATGGTCGCCTCGGTACATTTCCAATGCCTGGCGATAAGAATGGCGGGCGTTGCGAAAAGAAACAACAAAAAAAGGGACCCGCAGACTCAGATTATCGGGCGACTCGGAGAAGCCTGCGAGGGCCGAAGCCTGTTCGATGATCCACACTGATAAAAAAGGGTGCGACATTCGAAGCTGCCAGCGATTAGACGAAACTGCGGCCTTTCCCTTCAAGGATGCCTGCCAAATCTACACAAAGTTATCTACAAAAGGTTTTGGGTCTTAAATATTAAAATTACTCCTTAAATAGGAATTAGGGATTTGGAAACAGGATTTCCTGGTACTAGGGGAAATTATTTGTGGTGCTTTTGTTGATTATTTCTCTAGAATTCCTGTAAAATCTGTAGCATTTTAGGGGTAATAGATCATTTCGGATAATATGCTATAATATATAAATTATTGACAATTTGTAATAATTAAGTTGCTTGTTATAAATTTCTAACACAACGATTTTCTAGTTTATTTGTATTATCTGGAATATTTTCTATATCATGATATTGGCCAGGTTAGAAAAGGTTGACCAAGAAATCAAATACGTTAGGGAACAAAGTTTGGAAAGTTTGGTATAACTATTTGGATGCATAGATCTTAACCTACTCGTAAATAATGGAAATTATGTTGGAATTTTCACTTTTATTGGATTTCTAGAAAACCAAAATTGTGCAATATATGTATAAGTTGTGAAAAATTCTATTGTAGAGTTTGGTATATCTTTTGTTTAATACCCAGATTGTAACATAAGGAATTGGAATTATGTTGGCACTTTCCACCTTAATAGAATTTCTAGAAAACCAAAGTTATAAAATCCAGCCATTAATATCCAATAATTTGCAAGATCTAAGCAAGAATAACTGTCTTCTCATTATGAGACACTAAAGGAAGTAAAGTAAAGACCGAAAGGGAGTAAATCGAAGAATATGGGATCGAAAAAATATTTTTATATTTATGTAAATTAAATTTAAAGCCTCTTCATTTTTTCCCAGTGAGCCGTGACAAAAGAAGACGATCGGCTTTTTCTTAATCAGCGGCGGCTGCGTTTAGTGCACTTGCAGCGGCGCACGCACAATCTCCCAGCAGGCCAGCCCAGCTCATCGCAGCTCATCGCAACTCAGACCAGACCAGACCATACCAGCCCGAAGCGAATCCGAAGATGCTCCTGCCCGCGGCGCTTGTGGGCCTCCTCCTGGCGGCCGCTTCCTGGCGCCCGGCCCACGGCCTGGCCATCACGAACGGGCACTGCCAGAAGAACATCAGCGTGAAGTACCAGGTGCCGGTGACGAAGAGCCGCCCGCCCGGGACCGGAAGTGCCAGCGGACCCGTCGACGCGGACAACTACGTGGTGTTCGAGGAGCGGGTGCGGTGGGACAACATCCAGGTGTGCTGCCCCGGCTACCGCACCATCCTCTTCGGCTTCTGCGAGCCCGTCTGCCAGGAGCCCTGTCCGCAGCACAGCTACTGCGCGGAGCCGGAGCGCTGCCACTGCCTGCGCGGGTACGAGCCCTCGCACCACCACCACCTGCCGGCCACCCAGCGGCACCCGCAGCTCACCTGCCGGCCGGTGTGCCAGGGCGGGTGCCCGGAGCACAGCCACTGCGTGGCCCACAACGAGTGCCAGTGCCGGGCGGGCTTCCGGGACGCCAGCAGCTGGTTCAGCCTCAGCCTGCGCTGCGAGCGGATACAGTGCGGGCGGGAGCAGCGCTTCGACCCCGTCCGGCGCGCCTGCGTCCAGATCGAGATGAGCATGGAGGAGCTGATGCAGCGCGTCGCCGACCGGCTGGCGAAGGGCCTGGAGCCGGAGGCCAGCACCACCCTTGAGCCCGAGGCGTCCTAGGTCATGCGGGAGTCCCGAAAACCATATCATAGATTAAGAGTCCATAAGGAAACTTGTAATCCTTGTCATTCGCTGCTGAATAAAGTGCAACCATTAAGAAAATCTTGTAATTGTACTTTGGTGTTTCTAAAATATCAAAAAATAGTCTTAAAACACCAGACTTTTATATAGAATAAACTCTTCCGAAATAGACTATTTATATGTCATAAAATCTTATGTATCCTTACCATATTATTCCCTGAAAATTACTTTCCTGAGCGTATAACTTAAATTGTGTATGCTCTATAAAATCCAGAATAATTTCCTCAAAACATATGAGATAAGCCCGTCAAAAAAACGTATCCTTAAGGTACTTGCCTGATAATTTTTGTAAATTTTGAAAATGATAGTTTATCATCCTGAAAAACGTAAGCTTAATAGAAGATTCAGCTAAATATATCTCTGTAAATGTTTATAGTATTACCTTTAAGTAATATGCTACTACAAATTCAACAATAGCCTTTGATATACGAGAAAAACTACTCCAAATTCAAATTACCCAGACTTAATGGGTAGAAATATCCAAGAAGTTTCAGCCGCCAAATGATGCCCAACATCTATGTAGCTACAAATTTATTGTCGCTCTTCAGGCAATAAACAATTTTCCTCCGCTCCAGTTGGTACAACCAATCAGCAGTTACAATTAAAAACTTAGAGGCTAGTAAAGATCTATGGGTCCGATCGGGGCAAGCTAATGTCTAACTAGGCGAGCGGCGCCTTCGTTCTGGGCTAATATCCAAAGGCTAGCATCGGCCTATATCCTATTGTAGTGGCACTCAAATGGCTTGAAAGTCCGTTTGTTAAATTCAAATTCACATAAAAGCTCGAGTTCCGCTCCCGGCTATAACTCCGCCCGTAGTGCAGGCCTAGGCATACAGCTTCTCGATCTCGTCGGCGTACATCTTGGAGACCACATTGCGCTTGACCTTCAGGGTGGGTCCCAGCTCGCCGGTGGGAATGGAGAAGTCCTGCTTCAGGATGGCGAACTTCTGCACCTTCTGGGCGTTGGAGATGGAGTGCTTGTTGGCGCGCTTGACGCCGTCCTCGATGGCCTTGAACACCTTGGGACAGGGCCCGGCGGCGAGGATCTCCGACACCGTCTTGTGCTCCACTCCCAGCGTCTTCATCCACATGGAGGACTCGTAGCTCAGCTCGTCCAGAGGCGCCCCTGTATCCTTGTCCAGCTCGGTCTGCAAAACGGGTTTATCGATGAATTTTTAAATGTGGGCGACCACGTGGGAGAGCGGGAACTCACCTTAATGGTAACCAGCACGGTCAGATACTTGCGCTGCTCGCCCACCAGGAAGGCATTGGAGATGCCGGGCAGCTCCTTCTTGATCAGGTTCTCGATGTGCACGGGCGGAATGTTCTCGCCGCCGGCGGTGATGATGATCTCCTTGGAGCGGCCCGTCAGCGACACGTATCCCTTGTCATCGACGAAGCCCACGTCGCCGGAATGCAGCCAGAGGTCGTCGTCGAGGGCCTCCTCGGTCTTCTCCTTGTTGTCGATGTAGCCCATGAAGACGTGGCGTCCGCGGATGCACAGCTCGCCGTGGCCGTTGGCGTCCTTGTTGATGAACTTGGACTCGCAGCCGGGCAGGGTCTTGCCGATCGACGTCAGGATGACGGCGTCCGGCAGGCAGATGGTGTGGCAGCCGGCCGTCTCGGACATGCCGAAGGCGTCCGTGATCTTCAGGTCCAGGCTGAGGAAGTACTTCTTCGTGTCCGGCGACATGGGGGCCGCGGCGTTGGCGAGGGTGAGGACCCGGTCGAGGCCCAGGGCCTCCTTAACCTTGGACAGGATGAGCGACTTGGCAATCTTGAAGCGGAAGCCGCCGGTGCTCTTGCTGCAAAAAGTTGCCGGGCAAAAGTTTAATTAGCTTTGTTCGCTGATGAGTTTTGTTGAAGGCCGACTTTGTGGCATGCCCGGTGGGACGGACGTACCCCCAATAAATATGCACATGTTGATGCAAAACAGCAAAACTAATTACCCGGTTGCACCCGGGCAGAGGTGGCATCAAAGGTGGACTTGAATAATTCCTTCCGCCTAAGGCTTTAAGGCGCAGGCACTGGATGCTTTGGTTTGTTTTTGGAAGCGCCCGATGGGCTTCCTAATGCCTCCAATCACAGCTCAAGTATTTTCCCATGAAAAGCCGTTTCTCCCACTTTCGGGGACGTGCCCGCATGCCATGTCCTGTGCCCGCTGCCTTTGCTATTTGCTGGTGAATGCCAGAAACAGCAACAGCAACAGCAACAGCAACTGGGAGCGAAGCTGCCTGCGTGTTCCACGTGACGTATGAGTAATGTTGTCAGTGATTTTCGCTTAAACCGGAGCAGCAGAGCAGGCAACAGCCAGCGGCGGAACGAAGAGCGCTGCCGGGCTGCTTGGCTTGCATAATTTAGCGGGCCACCGACATACACACTCCCCCGGACCCGGACTCTGACTCGGACTCAAAGGATGCCAGGGACTTAGAGCTCCACGGCCAGGCAGCCGGGCTGAATGGCAGGCCGGGGGCCATGAAAAATGCAGGAACGAGGCGGGGCGAGGGAAGGCAGGCTGGCGGCGGAGAAGGAATCCACTCGCTGCAGCCACTTTAAGCGTGCATCCCTTTTGCATAATTTATGCGCACACAAAGTCGGAGTTGAAGTATTTGGCCGGGGAATCATCGGGGAATACTTACCCTTGACTCACCATGTAGTGCTTCAGCGTGACGCCCTTGGCCCAGCCGGCGAGCATCTTCTTGAGGCTGCCGCTGGAGCTGGCCACGGCCACCATGCGCTCCTGGAACTTCTCGTAGACGCGCGGCACGCCCACAAAGCGCGTGGGCCGAGCGTCCTGCAGCGACTTGACCAGGGTGCCCTTGAGGGCGTCCTTGTCAGCAAACCACACGCAGGCGGCCAGGTAGGCGCACGTGTAGATGTCCACCACCTGGGCGGCCACGTGGGAGAGCGGCAAGTAGGAGACAATCGACTCCGATCCCGTCACCACCCGGTCCATGGACTTCGAGATGCCGCGGACATCGAAGGTGATGTTGTCGTGGGAGAGCATCACGCCCTTGGGCATGCCTACCGTGCCGGAGGTGTACACCAGGCAGCAGCACTCGTTGATCGCAATGTTCTCCAGGCGGGTCTTGAACTGGCTCTCCACGTCCTCCACGTTCATCGACTCGATCTCGGACCACTGCAAAAAAAGGTTTTTAATATTGCAAATAGATGTTAAGTGGTTGCAATTTAGACGTCATTTGAGGTGGTTACAGAAACGCAAACACAATCTATTGGGTGTTTTCTAGCCTAGCAAAATTACTATCCACCTGTCTGGTATTTTCTATAATTAAATGACTAGTATTGGTATCCATTATATTCATAAATATTGTATCCATACCTTCTTTAGTTGATCTTTCTTCTACGAATTCAGATACTTATTTCCATCTGATATTTATGGTTATTAAGATTCCTAAGCTGATGGTTATAATCGTAAAGATAACAGGGAAATGTATTATAGATTCTTTTTAAATAGGTGTTACGCCAGCCAAAACTATTAATCAATAAAACTACGATGCATTCTTAGAAATATAATGCCGTTGGATCTACAGGAATTTCAAGAATACAAAGGCTGTGACTGTGAGTTTTCTTAAAGCCATTACATTAGCATTTTTACTAAATATCTGTCCCATAGTGAAATGATTCGTTTTTTATTCAAACATCAAGATGATTAACCCCCAACCGTACCCAAAACTCACCCTATAGTAGCCATCCTCCTTCTTGAGGTAGGGGGCGTAGGGCTCCTGGATCTGGATGGCCGCCTTGAGCTTGGGCAGCTTGTCGCGGATGGAGTGGATCTTGTCCATCTGCTTGGCGTCGTCGACGACCACAATCTGGGCGTGCGAGCTCTCCAGGACGTGCAGGACGGCGTCCGCGGAGTTGGTGGTGTAGATGCCGGCGATGATGCCGCGCGCATGGATGGCCCCCAGAGCCGAGTAGAACCACTCGGCGCTGTTGAAGGCCAGCACGCCCACCGAGTGGTGCTCCTCCAGGCCCAGCTTGATGAAGGCCTTGGCCACCTGGTGCACCTTCTGCTCGTATTGTCTGCATGCGGCATGGGGGAGGAGGATAATCGGATTGGGCGATAAGTGATTTGCTGGATAATTGGAAATTGGCCGGCGATTCAATTAGCGGTCCAGCCGGTTGGGACACTCACTTGTAGGTGACCGTGTGGTAGCCGTTCTTGCCGTTCTTGGTGCGCAGGGCCGGATAGTCGCCGTAGTTGTTCACCGTGCGCTTAAGGAGGCCGGGCACGGAGAGGGGCTCCTCGGAGGCGATGCCCTCGTTGGTGAACCGAATCTTGACGGCATCCTGGCGATTGGTGGTGCGGTAGCTGTCCGCCTGCCTCAGGCGATTGGGTCCAGGATGATTGTAGAGGGCTTCGTACGCGGACATGGCGGAATTTTCTGAAGTCTGCAATTGAGTTGCCAATTAGTTTAACTCAAAGTATTGCTCTCGTTTAATAATTTAATAGTGGGCGATGCATTGCGCTCAGTGCAGCGGCACAGCTTCCGTGTATAAATTTAACTTGCACAGCAAATATGTTGTTAACCTTGGCGGCTGTTTGTAAAGTATTTGTACTATGACTAACCATTGAGCAGCAACAACCCTGCTAAAACCACTTGAGTTCTAATTCTTTTGGCTCGAATTTTCCCCAAGAATCGTACGATCTGGATTGGAGTACGTGCGTATACTTTATGCTGCCTTTGATAAGTTTCCCACTACCTGTCGAGCTTCCGTTGCTCGAGGGCCCTTATCAATGGCCTGTGACTTAACATTTGATCAAGGGTGATAGGCCAAATAATTGATAATCCAAATGTCTGTCTGCCAAGGGGCCACCAACCCTACCCCGAGGCGGGGGCTGTTCCCCATAAGAGCTGTAAACTCCGGTTCATTTGAATGCTAATAGAGGTTTATTATCTTGCGGCTCCTTATCGAGGTGGCGGTATCGGGAGCCGCCGAGTAGTTTCTTTCGGTGGGTTTTATTTTCGCAGTACAAAGGCCGCCCAACCCGATATCTGGCACTCGGTTTGCATGTTTAACTCTGCACTTTTCGTTGTTTTTCCTTTATTAGCCAATAAATTCTGGCCAACCGGGACAACCTGACGATAAGGGGCAAAATAAAGGCCAAGCAAGCAGGCGAAATTAAGAATGAAACAGCTGACATAACATCTAGCCGGGTCCAAAGGGTCGCCACATAAATTATCGCTAGCTAAGGGGAAGCAAATTGTAATTGTTGGCCATATTTTTTAACGATTCACCTGCGTTCCGATAGCGATTATTCGAGATTGATTGGCACAATGATAGACAACTAAAATGGGGCGTAACCTGTTGGGTTTCACCAAAGAAAGCGCTTCCAGGTTAATGGCAAAACCCATGTCTTGGGCTCAGACATCGAAATCTGCGTTTGGAAATCATAAATCACAAGTAGTGCCCGAAATCGCATAGTTTTGTCTGCTGATAGTACACAAATTGGCACGCAATCGAGGCATGACAATCGCCTATTTCCCATAAATAATTCGTGCTATAAAAATTATGATTTTATGGCTCAATTGGGGGGCAAAAATAGACCGCTCTAAGCAAATAATTTGTATGTGAAACGGTGAGAACTGTGAGTACTTCTGAGGGGTTTTCTACCCAAAAAACCCCTAGGAAACCCCTTGGAAAACCATCGAAATGTTTTTGGGGGGCCATGTTTTGGGATCCAAGCCAAACGAGAATACTCTCGTGGCCGCAGAAACAGCGAATGAAAACAAAACCGATAATGGGCCACAGCATCTAAAAATATTTGGCCCCGCAACTAGTTCCGCCCGTCCCCTCACCCGCCGGGCTCTTCTATTTCTTGCGGAGATCGGAGGCGGATTACGAGACCAAGAGAGAGCTGATCGGTGTCGGGCGATGTGACGAAAGTGCACTGACCCACCAATCGGATTTGCCAAAAAACACACGTGTTCCAAACCCAGCACTTACATGGGCAACTAACTAGTCTGCTGGCGGGCTATGCTGGGTTCTGGGTTCTTGGGAGAACTCTCGCGTCTCGATACGATCGCCGTCTGTTTATCGTCACTCGTTTGCGTAGAGGCACACACGACCGGAGGCGGTGAAGGCGAAGCGTGAACTGAACGCCGGTCAGGATCGGATGCTATAGAAAAGCAGTCTCCGCCGATCGCGTCGGCGTCAGCGTCGTCGGCGATGTCGATAGGGGAACCGCTTGCCACCTGATGAGGGCCCCTTATCAGGCCTACAGCACAATTTTGGGATTGGGACAAGCGGTTGCTATTTCTGTTATCGGCAACAGCAGTTTCATGGATCGTTTTCCGGGATAAATACTATCAATGGAGGGTCTCAAGTTCCTCTGAATCCTTTCAGATAGAGGTTCCTTGAAGAAGTCGCCCATAAAACGTGGGTGATAAGATTATTTGAATTAATTCATGGGAATGTTCTAGCTTGGGGGTTTTTGGAACTCCAAACAACAACCTCTATCCCGAATTTATATAACGATCTATTAAAGTTTTTTTTAGAAATCTGATTTCTATTTGCGTAATCACTCACTAATTCCGCTAACGATGCATCTGATAACCTTCACTTAAAAAAAGCTACTTTGATTAGCTTTGCAATTACGCATTTAATCAATATTATGAAATTGAAATGCTGTAATTTTGTAATGAAAACGATCGATAACTATCACTTACCGGGGCAACCATTCTGTATCCTTAAAAGTTGAGATCCTCCTCTGCAAGTGAAATATTAATTTTTGAACCAACCCAACAGGTGTTCGACCAAAACCGGACTAATCGGCAACTCCCGTAGGGCAATCTCTTTTATTCCCGGCACAAGAGTGATAAATCCCCCATTCGGGGAACCCGAGCAGATAAGTTTTAAGTCGATTCCAATTTAATTGAAGTAACAGCTGATCCACCAAAATAAGCCGAAACAAACAGTGAATATCCTATAGATAGTGCCCGGTGATTCACTTAAATTAGCCAAATATTTAGTGAATAATTGAAGAGTTTGATAAACGCAATTATCGCAACCGCGTCAACGAATATTCGTTATGGGGCATTATAAACAACAGGCCGACCCGAGCTGTTGTTGCCAATGGTTGTTTCCCTTTCTTTTCGTGTTTTTCGAATGGCATTTCTGGGCTTTGTATAAACCTTATCGAGCTGGAAACGCTGCAAAAGAGTTTACGATCTGATAAACACCACGCACTTGACCACCAGTTGAAGGCCATTAAACGGGAGGCGGTATCAGCAGGGCGGCAGTTCCTTTTAAAATTTATGCCGCATCCGTGGGACATAGGTCCCTCCCCGGTTGTGATACAAGTTCTCGTCCAGTCACCGTGTGGCACCACGATGATAATCCCCGTAGCCAATCCGCGAGCGATTAGATAAGCTTGTCACTGCTCGTATAAATCAGAACTTTACTAGGATCTCGAGGCGATTATCTCCGCTCAAATCAATGCCGTCCAATTAGCCACTGCAATCCCCCACAAAGGCCCTACATTCAGATTATTGGCCGCCTGGGCTTACACGGAGCTTTCCATATAGAAATTGTACCACTGAGTGCACAACCTTATCGCTATACCAGAGTGCGATAATACTTGTATTCGGCAATTATTTTTAAAACATTCCCATAATGAGTCGAAAATGTTTCTGTGCCTCGGTTGTTATCAGCCATAGAAACGCGTGGCAGAGCCGAGTGCAGGCTTTCACCTGCGGGTCATGTCGTTGCCCAAACAAAAATCTATATTGTAGTCCTTATCTTGTATTTTACGGGCCTACGAGGGTATTACGGCATCTCACAGGCCTCTACAACAGCTCATTCAGACAAAAAAGAATAAAATCTGCTTAATATAATTCATTTTTATCAGTTCAGTAATGATATTTTGACTTTTGAAAGTCCCATTTCATTTAATATAAGTGAAAGGAGGAATTTTTACCCGAATAAAATATTAGAAAAACATTTTGATGAGTTAAAATCGAAATCTTTGTGCTTAAACTGAATTATCTATAGTTAGTTTGGTTAAAGTCTACAATTAAATAGGGTCTACAAATAACTAACGTTTAGAAGCGGTAATTATTAGACGAAAAAACATTTCTATAAAAGGTTTATACCTTCAAGCATGGGAAAAAATCAAAAATTTTAATACGGTATCCGTTAAATAATTTCTCAAAATTTGTACGGTTTTTGAGGCTTTGGATTTAAAACAAAATCGATATATCAAACCTCTATAAGCGTTTATTTTGCGGACAATACTTTTCCGCCAAACTGTAAAAGCTCAAATAGCGAAGTTCACAACCACAGCAAAGCAAGCAGTGTATAAAAAAGGTGCCAGATCATAATTTTCTTGTAATTTTCTATCTACAAGTTCACACTACCTGTACAGTAGATAACCAAGTTGACGCCAATGTTTGCTTGTAGATGCGTTAAATACATGACAACCCTCAATGGAAAATCGAATCAAGTTTCCAGAGGACTGTGCGACGTGCACGCCACTTTGATATATAATCGCAATTGCATTTCGAATCGGTGTTTATATCCCCGACATCAGACGGAATGGGGCATAAAGCGAGCATCCATCATCGAGCACTGTTTCGCTCGGATTTTATTCGCCCCCCACATGACAATACACCCTAAAGGGGCGCTGATTCGGATGTCATGTTAATGAGATTGTCATCATCAAAGTTGGCATCGAATTACGTTCGCCTGAGCTGCACAAAGTTCCACTTATTTTCCGCCACTAAACGCATGCAAATGATGTGATAATAATGTCGTCGGGGGCGGGGTGCAAATATGTATACGAGGTTGTGTAAAAATAATGCTTGTACCCATTTAAAAAGCGGCGGCGTCGGGCAAGGTAACCATCGCCGGGAACGTGTCCTGGCGCTCCAACAAGCTCTGCGAGGTTAACGAAAGTTTCCGAGGAGACGGGGACATTGGCATAACAAGTGTTTGGCTAATTAGCTCCGTTTAATTGTGCCACAGCAAGTGCAGAGAGCCACAAACAACAGCAGACAAATGAAAGTGAACTGCATATAATTGACCCGACACACCCCGAAAATATAAAGAAACCCGAACAAAGGATGGCTAGAAGGGCGGGGCATCAGTCCTTGACCAAAGGGAACAAGTCTTTAAAGTTTAGATTATTTATATTCAACATTTTATTAAATTGTATCCAGCAAAGATATATTTTTCCTTGGCCATGACAACAGCGTCCCTTTTCGAGTTAAACATCACAATTTAGTCGCTCTAGTTGCATCTGGTTCTATGGTGTAATGGTTAGCACTTTGGACTCTGAATCCAGCGATCCGAGTTCAAGTCTCGGTAGAACCTTTGTGGCAACTTTTTTACTTAACATTTTTATTTTAAAAGGTTTAGTTTTCTTTTTTTTTTTTTATTATAAAATATAGTCAAAGGTAATAGAAACTTTAAATATATTTAACTTCAGGTTACCACAACTAAATTGCGAGTTAGGAATCCCACAATGAAGCAAAGATGTGTGCTGGAGTTTTCCCCATTTTGAGTTTTCAATTTCAATTGCGGAGCAAGCCTGCAACGAACAATCAACCAACAAAACAAGCAACCAGCTCACAAAAAGACAGACAAACAGACAGACAGACAGCTGCATTTGCATATGGACGAGGGCTGGCTGTCTGTGATTCAGTTTCGGTTACTGCTCCTGTTATTTCCCTTTAGCTTTAACTGCAGCAAATAGTTTTGGGTCTCCAATAAAACGGCATTGGCCATAAAAAGTGGCAACTCATTTCGCGTGGAAAGATACGAAATGCCTGCAAGCGAAACAATTGGAATCGCGCAGCTTTTTCATTAGCCACTTTGGTTGCCAACTTTGGTCCCAACAACATTGTTTTGAATAATTTGTCAGCTTAAAGTTTTGTGTGCACCATCTCCGGGATACTCGTGCCAAGTATCTATCGGATGCGGCCATTCGGACCGGGTGCCCGAGAACGCTTGACTTTAGCCGACACTAAGCTGACCATTATGAGTGCTTAACTAGCAGCAGCCAGTAACTCTGCGGCCTGCAGTTCGGCCAAAGCGAAAATAATGATGGCAAAAGCTGGTTGTGGGAGCCAAGACAAAAGTGGTTGAAGGTTTCAGGCCCTCGCAATAATCAGAGCAATCAGTTATAAACAATTTAAGGACTCAACTGGCATTTTAACACAAGTAGAAACGCTGAAGTCGAGCGTACCATGTACCTACCTATTTTCATTATCAATTAGTTTTGCGTTAAAATACCCCATATTACAATTACTAAAGCCGAACCAAATACGGAGAAGGGACGACTTACATAGTAGTCCATATCTTCATTATTTATTGTTCGATCTTTTTAAAACTTGGCGTATAATTAGATGTTACAATTTCTAGCTGTAAGCAAAAGGATTTATGTCTCTTGATCCAATTATTTCAAAGATATTGACCAATCCGCAGTAAATTATAGTTTTTTGAAAATTGCAAAGGCGAAAAGATGTGAAAGACTAAATTTTAAAAACAACTTATTCTGCGTATATGCTAAGTGTACGTAAAACAAACAGAAGAATGTCTCTAGAAGAATGTCTCTCCCTTCTCCCTATTAAAGGACATATAGTCCCATATGTGGATGAAAACATAGTTTAATGCACATTGCAAAGGCGGTAGGAGGCGGTGCAAGCATTTGAAATAAACTGAATCTGCGTACACATATAGTAGACCTAAAACAAAAAGAATTAAATCTCTAGCTCTCGCCATCTCTGAGAACGACGGGTTCATACATAAAGACGGACAAACGGACATGGCTAGATGTACTTCATAGGGTCGGAAACGCTCCCTTCTCCCTGTTAGAGTACATGGTATAAAAAGTGCTTATCACTTTTCCTTTCTGTTTCCTCTAATTTCGGTGCAATCTTCCCTCGAGCGTATTTTTGGCAACCTTTTCGTCAATTTGCTCGCTCAATCGACCTTTGACCTGAAGGGCCACTAAAAACAGAACCCCTACAAAGGGAAGTCAAGTTGAGCAACATGAGCGAGCGCTAATAATAGAACTCGGAGGAGACCCTAATCAATAATCGATATTTGACAAATTGCGCCACAATTGCAACACTGTTTGGCTTTAATTTCATGCCCGAGTGTCGACAGCTCGAGCGCTAATTAATTGAATTTGTTAAACTCGAGAGCAGGCCACTTGACCACTTCTCTGCCCCAGCACAGCTGCCAGTTCACTTGTCAAATTTCAATAATTTGGCCCCTGAGCTGGCCCGGACGGGCGGACAGGCGGACGGGGCGGACAGACTGCAGTTGTCAACGATAAGCCAGACAAGCGACAAAGACGAACGTTTTACAGCGAATTTGCCAACCCCTTTTGCCGGCAATGCTCTTGCTCTTGGCCAGATGATAACACTTGAAAGGTGAAGGGTGAAGCCTGCGGGCGGAGCCGGTTGGTGGGAAAACTGTTGGCGTTAAACTAAACGAGATTCGTCTCGTGGCTTTTATTTAATGCGCTTCAGCGCTTCAGCGCTTCACCATTGCCTCGGTGCTGCGCTGCCACATAAAAATTCGGCGAAAATTTTGTTGATTGCATTTAATACGTCGAGTGGGATTGTTATGGCTTTTCCGCCCATTCACCTCCTCGGGATGATGCAATGAAATAGGAGCATTCGCGGTGCCCGTTAAGGCCAGAATAGGTCAAACATCACATGGATTATTAAATTTAATCGCTAATGTGCAGGGGCGACAGTTGCTCATAACGAGGCAATGGATTTACGGCAACTGGTTGGGGGCTTGACTTACCCAAACCCTTCGGGGGTTGAATTTAATCTGTTAATTATACCATGTACCTAAAGGTATATTAACTTTCTGCAAATGTAGGGTGGAGACTTCTGCGACCATAACAAGTATACAAGTATGTATATTCTTGATCAGCATCAATAGCCGAGTCGATATAGCCATGTCCGTCTGTCCGCCTGTCCGTTTGTATGTATTAACACGTCTTTCTCGGATATGGTAAGAGCTAGAGGTGTAATTCTTTTCGATTTTGGTACGCTTTTAATGCAGGCAGATCAAGTTTTTTACAAATGTATGCCACGCCCCCTTCCGCCCCACGCCCCCTTTGTATAAAACTGTAAATGCCTCATTTTGAGTTTGCTGAGTCCGCTGGCCGTAAAGCATGTGCATGCAAGATTACGTCCAGATCGGAGAATACATATAAAACAGTCTTTTATTAATTCAAAAGCGTTTTTTTTTAGCTATATCCAAAAGTAAAAAACATTAGAATATCGTTTGGATTTTGGAGTTACGGCCCATGACCGAGGTTCTAGCTGGCTTCCCGTTTCTTGCTGTCAGAATAAATGCTCAAGATGTTAAATGCCGAACGGCAAGGCCGTAAGCGGCACTTTCCAGCAGCATTCTTGTAGGACAAGGTGTGCCTCTTCCTGGCTTCCGCAGCCCTTTGAGAACCGCGAAACGAGTTCACCTTGGAGGAGGAGATTCTGGCCCTCCTTTTGCGCGGCACATTCCATCCATACAAAATGGCAAGCTCGTTCAATATGTTTTTTATGGAGAATGCGGGGAGGTCCTCGCTGCTGCTGACACTAGTCGTGGAGGTTTCCTGGTCGCTTTCAGACAGTGAGCAGACACTTTCCGAAATTCTGAGAGGCGACAGGTCATCAAGCAAGAGTGAGATTTGTAACATATACATGAAAGTTTCATCGGGATACGGAGGCATCAGGGAGATTAAAAGTTCATGAAACTTAATGGGCGCCTCCGGGTTCTCTAGAAGCGGCGGGTTCGACTTGGAAAACAACGATCGCAGGCCGCTGAAGACGGCGATGGCGGCGTCGCCGACTCCTCCCAGGGAGCTGTGATCGATGGCCGCGAGCGAGTAGTGGCACAGCCACCGGAAGAAACCCCAACGATGCGGGTCGCAGGCCTCATCCACAAGCTGAAGTTCGCCGGCGGAGAGCTCCTCGAGCCGTTTGTGTGGGCGGTCAAGCTGGCGTCGGGGGCGGAACATTTCTGATGACTCCGACTGTAAAAATTTGCCTATAAAAGTTGCAAAAATGACAATTTTGAGACAACAGATTTCACAGAGAAACACAATTTGCTGCTTGGCTCGAAAACAAAAATTTTAATGATGAGCCCTGAATGGGGACTTGATATTCTTTTCTAGGCCCTCTGTTTTGGCCAAGAACGCCAGTGCACTTTGACCGAATGCGTTCCACGTCGTCCGCAGCGATGACAGCCATATTTCCATTCATTTTGCATAAAGAAAACATTTAACTGCAGACATCCCCGCGCGCCAATCGCCAATCTTATCGCTTTTCATCGGTTCGTTCGCGCGGCCAATTGTTTCTTTCTGGTTTTTTAAACTGATAAATTGCACAGATTTTTTTTTGGCGTCGATAAAGTTTTTTCGCAGTGAAACAAAGGCCCAGCAGCAAAGCAAACAACAGCCCTGTATGAAGTTCAATTTTCATAAAAAATGAATGTCTGCCGTCGCCTTTGGGAGCTGGCAAATGCATACAAATTTGCTGCACTTTTTCTGACAACTTTAATGGGCTTACAGAACTTTTGCTTTTGGCTTTTATGGGAAATCGGAAAAGGGAAAATATTCCCAACTTAATGGGGGGGAAATTCAGCATTGGAAAGAAGAGACATCGGACAATGGAAATGTTAATGCCCAAGAGTGACTTTGAACCTCGGAAACCAATCTGAAATCTCTGTTTTCTTTTCATTTTGATGTCACATAAGTAACATGAGTACAAATCTGATGCCATTAGTCCAAGGGAAATTAATTAACTTTTTATCGCGATTATCAGGGTGACAAATTTAATACACAGGCGGCTTTTGTAATCTTTAAGAAGCCAACATTGGTGTCTCTTTGAGCTGCGGCAATTTATCAACAAATTAACGTCCGCCGGGAAAAAGGCCACACTCAAAGTGGGGAAAAATTGTCGCCTCATTTGGCTCAGAATGTCGGAGGATTGCGTTCGTACAAGGTCAATGGCCAGGGAAGCGGCTCTGACAGATCCTCCTCTAATCCGTGGAAGCCTGTGTCCGGCAATAATAATAATCAATATTTTCTCAAGAGGGACCCAGTGTCCGTCACTGGCACGCAGGAAAATCCCGAAAGTCGCTCCAGTTGCGTGTTTGACATGTCATTCGAGGCCAAGCGGGCAAAGTCAGAGGGTAAATTTTTGTGGTGGGTGCGAGGGGTGGTCTCTGGCACGGAATTCCATGATTTGGCCTCGTCAACAGGAAGCCCATTAAGCACTGGTCGCCGGCCTCAAAGAGGCGGGAAGCGACCGAAATGGCACACTGAATAATGGACGAGGTGGTTGCGTGGACATCTTCGGGGACATTTAAATTGAAATGGCCTATGATTTGGCAGATTTTTCTCCGCCCTGACTTGCTTAAAGTTGAGCCTCTTCAAGGACGACCAAGCACGCAGCACGTATTGTACAAAGGGAAAACACAAGCACGGAATGTGGCAGGTCAGAGGGCATTCAAACGATTGCTTTTTATGGTGATGGGAATAGTTTATAAGCAGATAACAACTTCCAGTTAACTTGAATTTGAGTTGGGCTTTCTTTTTAGGCCGGCAAATGGCAATATCTTTAATTGTGTGTTCAGCAAAGATATTTGGACTTCATCTTCATGCAAATCTATAATTCCCAGCAGCATATTCCCGAGATATCCCACTGCAAATCTACATATGTCCCTGTCAAGTCTGGTGTTATCGGACACATTGTAATCTGTGGAAACATAGCTTGTACGAGTGTATGGCAAAATACAGCCCTACCTTACAATTTCATAAACATAAATTTTAGTTGTGTGGCACAATTTCTGCAGCCGCCAGCAAGGCTTTCAAATATATGTTCGAGATTCTGGCTATTTATTTTCGTTTTGAATTATGGAACTCCTCCCCGAACAACCGAAGCGCACACATGGGAAGTAAATTAAAAAAAATAAATAAATAAATGCCACAATGGCAGAACAGACAAAAAACCTATGAAGATATAGAAATAGGCAGACATAGACCAGGGAAATAGGGCTGCAGAGGGGGTGGATGACACGGACCCGGATCCTTGACGTGCGTGGGCCCGATAAAATTGTGTTGTGTAGCCTACTTTTGGGCTCTTCGGCCTTCCCACAAAAGGGTGAAGCGGAAATAGTCAAAAGTTTGCTCGGCCAGGGCGCGTGCGGCGGTCAATGAACTTCTGTGTCCCCCTAATGAGCATTTCCATGTGATTTATGTCCGTGTCCGATATCAAATCCGGACAATTCATTGCGTGGCTCAATCCAAAGTCCCGGCTAATCGCCCAGTTTATGTGTGAAAAAACATGGCGTATACTTAACGTTTTCCCGCGTTTATTTGCATATTTAGTAGCTTCATCGGGTGACAGCAACGGAGCTGCCCTTGCAGGATTTGCTAAGGGCAAAAGTAATGGCTGTTTGATGAGTTGTTTCGAGGGGGGGACGGCATCGCAAACGGGGTCAAAGGTGCAGTGCCAGTGGCAGTGGAAGAGCTAAAATGCTCGGGGATTACCTAGAGCCAGTTCCAGTGCAGTTGCAAAACTAAGTTAAGCCGCATTCAGAACTGTGCAGAGAACGAAATTTGGGTTGAGCGTGGCCCTATCAGTTGCCTGGCAGATATTTCAGAGATTGCAGTTTCTAAATTTCCAGCAGCCGAGTAGATCTAGCCATGTCCATCTCTGAACACGTCGTTCTCCGAGATGGTGAAAGCTAGAGATGTAATTCTTTTTGCTTTAGGTCCTTTATATGTCTACGCAGTTCGGGTTTATTTTAAATTTTTGCCACGCCTCTTACCGTCTTTGCAATATGCATATAACTGTATTTCCGAGATGGTAATAGCTAGAGACATAGCTTGTTACTATTCAAGGTATTAAAGGATAGGTAATTTATTTATTCTTCTGAGTTATATGATCCCCCATCCATAAGCACAATGAGCTACTCCCCGCTTATTATTTACTCCTTTCCGGAGCACTTAAATGAAATATTTAGCAAGACAACAAATACTTACCAGTGCATGCAACTGTTGGCCGCGTTAAAGAACAAAAATAGAAACGAAAACTGAAATCAAATATTTGCGCTGTGGCCCAAGGGATACGGCCGGGCCATCCCGGCAATTGCCAGCCTGACAATATCCTTAGATTGGTTTGTGCCAGCACCGGCAGCGAAAAAATTGGCACGGAGCGCAGACATGACAAGGCAGCCGGGCAGACGGCATCCCAGTTAACCCGACTAAATGGCAGCCGGCGCAGGGAACATGCACTGGCATCGGCAAACAGGATCAACAGGAATTTGCATTTTATGGCGTCTGCGAATGCATTACCCCGGCCTCTCGGGGGATTTGTCCCCGGCCTGAGTCCGAGCCTGAGCTTCGTCCTGTCCCTGTTCCTGTAATTGTTTAAATTAAGTTTCGGAGGAAAAACTGGGAATGCAATTAAAGTCAAGCGGGCACCGCAAATTATGTGGTCGGTGTCATTTGATTCGCTCGGGGTCCTGCGCGCTCCTGGCAGCGCCTCCACACTTTTCGGGGACAATTAAAATGTCCAAATGGCTGCGACAGGACTCGTCCTCGGTGTTACTTTACACTTTTTAATTGCGCCGGACAATGCAGCTTGTTCATCTTCCAGACAAGCAAACTACAGTGGCTACCAAGCCATTAAAATTAAAGTGATTTATGATAAAAATTAAAATGATATAAATTTATTAGGGTTCCTTAAACGTTTCTATGAAATCCCGGCGAATGGAACCAATCGCGTGTCATGAATGTACAAGTTGTTGCCCCAAGGATTATAAAGTATTTGTCAAATAAAAAGGGAAATGCATTTCGGACGGTTGGTTGGGTTATTTACAGACCCCGCCCGCGGGGCAACCTTTTGGGTTGGCAAGCGATATCCACAAATTTGCTGTAATTCGAGTTTTATGCAGCACTCGACATGCAATTTTGTGTGCGCCATGGTCGGGTCGGGTTGGGTCGTCTTTGGTTACAGTTCTCGCTTTCTTCATGGCATTTTCCCCGTCCCGGCCAACTGTCACATACCCATAACGAATGAGAGCTAAATGCTGCCGGCTCTTGGATATTTTCCATCCTAGACATCAATATGCCAGCGTTCCTAAGTAGGTCGCTGCGAAATGTGGCCCGCTGCTTCGCTCAGATGTTTGTTTATGGCCCACACTTTGATCCCTTGCGCCCAAAAATTAAGCGAAATACACATTTGACTATTCACCTTAAAATTTCCACTCAATCAAGCCCCACCTCTCAGTCATTTCTGTGCAATTTATGATAATTTCGAAAACAGATATATTTATCACTCAACGGTTTTTCTTTGGGCCCATAAAGCGATGAGTTATGGCCCGAATGGTCACGTCTCTGCTTTTGACAGCGCTTTCAATGCTAATGAATAGTTTATTATGATCCCTGGATTGGCAAAAAAGGCAGCTCTGGGGCCATTTGTCAGTCGACCTTAGGATAAGCATTAATTTTTTAATTTCAACTGCAAGAGTTTCCCCCAAAGCGTTCTAGAAAGAACTAATCGCATGGCTCGAGAGTTTTCGGTGGGAAAACTCGGCTGAACAAAAAGTGCAAACATCCTTACAAGGTCATTAAATCCACACATGCACTGGCACTCGAGGGCTTGCGCCTGATTTAGTATGTGTAAATATTTTGCTCCCCAAAGGCCCCCTTCAACACGAAAGGTTCCTTGTCCCGGCCATCGTCGTTATCCTGTTTCTGTGTGGCTGTGCATGGTCAGGACTCTTGTTACGAGGACAGTTGGGCCCCCGCCCTCCTCCCTGGTAATGTCCTGAATCCGCACTGGCACTTCCACACACACTCAATCTCATACGCCATTTGCTGCAACTTCCGCTTCCGTTTGGCTTGGTCGAGAGTTCAATGTGGGCGGGCGAGCGGTGGGAGAGTGCGAGCTAGGTTAGACCCTGGCAGGCTCTTGGAAATTTACGAGGCCTTTGGTCCTCTGTTGCATTCCTCAAATTACCGACACGCATATTTTATATTGGGCCTGCATTAGGGGCCAGATCTCTCAAGCCGCCCCCTTCTATGGCCATTTTATTCGCCCGCCCACTGCCTCATCCACTGCCCCGTCCTGCTCGTATCTGGTGCACTTTGTGGCGCTTTTAATTAACGGGAATTTATGCATAATGCGCTCGACCAGCCCCCGCCCCTGCTCCTGCTCCTGCCCCGTGACCCCTGACCCTTGTTCCCGCGCATCGCATTCATGGCTGCAAAGTTACGAGCCGTCAGCGAATTGTGAAAATTTGCAAAAAACTGCTTCTAGCTCAGTGGGAAAGTGTACATTTAATTTCGATTTTACAACGCGCGCTTGCAAAGGCTTTATGATATATCTCTTTTCCCCAGTCCGCTTGCTTGTAAATTTAAAATAATTATTTAAAAATGTATAGTAGCTGCATGACATCAGCGGCTAATTGAAATTAATGCTCACGCACTCAATTTTCCAATAATTACACAAGCTAACAACATTCCGAGCCAATTCAATTTCCATATTCCGACCGCAGAGACATTTTAAGCTAAATGCTTTTCAATTAACACATGACAGAGTTTTTCCTTTGACTTTTTGACAATTTCCACATTGTTTTTCGACGGGAAAGTGAACTTTTGTGACCTCTGTCGTGACATAACACGCAGCCGAAAGTCTGGGAATTATTTCCAGCGGCTAGCAACAATAATAGCCGCAGTACAAATAAATTGCCCAACAATAACACAATTTGCTAGTGCCCGTGTAAGCGGCTTTAAAATGACTAAAAATAAAGGAAACTTTTGTTTGGCTCTTTCCGTTTTTGCACTGGCCCATAAAACTTTTCTTTGTAGCCAGCAGATGTGGCAAATGTCGGAAAAGCGGTTGCCAGTGGGGAGGAGGCTGGATGCCAGAATCCGGGACTCCGGCAGGAGCCATGGCAGCAACAGGTGTTTATGGCCACTCAATGAATGCCGGCGTAAATCTTGCATTAAGCATTTGCCCGGCCGAAGGCCCTGCAACATTTACGAGCCGCGGCAGCTCCGGAAGAGGTTGAGCCAAAGCGACCGACCATCGGACTGGATGGGCGATAAAAGGACTCGCCACTGCGCAGGCCCGGCAACATGTTCCCAAGGACTCAGCGGCATCCGAGATCAGTGGAAATGGGAAGTCACAAAAACGGTTTACCATGTAATAACCAAATGGAGTACCTAAAAATAACCATAGATACTATTTCAACGGAATTTCCAGCTTAGAATAGGTTTTTGGTTAAGGAAATTTAAGTTTTTGAGTCCCTATGAAGACTAAAAAGACTGTCTGGTTACAACAAATTGTACATACTTAACTGTTTATGTTATTAATAAATTAAACAGCAACGAATAGCTGCAAAAGTGCTTGTAGGTCTACAATTGGAATATACTCGTACGAGTATTTTATATGTTTAAATGTCTGACAATACCTTTAAGTAAAGGCTGAGTAACAAACTTAAAAAAATCATGATATTTTATGCCACAACATTCACAAAACTTTATGAATTTAAGTACATACCTTAAAAAACTAAAAAGTAAGGCAATTTTGAGATTATCTGATACCAAAACTTCAAAAATTGCATTTCTAATATCTAAATTCACTCTTTGGATCATCTAGGTCTGTAAAATCTACAAATCTGAAACTGGTTTGGATAAATCGAAAGTTCCTTAAATATTTAGTAATTCTCCGGTCTAGTAAATAGTTATTTAAGCCATAAACATATATAGAAAAGATTTGTTAAGACCATAAAAGGACTCCCTAACTAAATCCCCGATTGTTAAGTCTTAATTAATAAAGCACTGCCAGGCCCAGCTCAAATGAAGCCAAAGGAGTGACCGCCCGCCGGCCAGATACTGTATCTTTTGGCAACATTCCTGCCTGCCTGCCTGTCGTTGGCAACATGCATCGCCGGCTGCTGCCACTGTGACGACGCTTGCGACGGCCGCTGTTGCCGCAGCTGCTGCTGCTGCTGCTGCTTCGCTTTTGCTGGCTGGAGCGGAGGCTCCTCCGAAAAGCGTTTTCGTTTTCGGTTCAGTACGCTTTGTGCGTTCGCCGTGCGCAGTTCGTTTTGACGGATAATTGGGCCGAAATGCCGAGTGGCAGGCAGTGAACCGGGCTGGAGCCCCCAGTGCCACCGTGGTTTTGTAGGCGCGTGAACTCGTTACGCATGCATTTTGTACCGCCGAGCGCTGACCGCGTTTCAACGGATCGAACGGCGGCAAAGGCAGCAATTTGCGGCAAGGAGTTGGCAATATTGCTGCCGCTTTCCACCGCTCTCCCAGGCGCTGCTGTTACTGCTGCTGCTGCTGCTGCAGCCGCTGTTTTGGTGCGGTGTGGTGCTTTTTATTGGCGTTAAAGGTCGTTTACTTTTTGGCGGCATCAACAACTTTTGTTGCTGTTTTGATTTTCATCTCCCCGGGCCGCTGCTGTGTGTGTGTGTCTGTGAGTGCATTTGTCACCCCGCGAGTGTGCGAGTGTGCGCCCAGTGTTTTATAACACACTTTCAATTTTCAATAAAAACACAAAACGCGAAATCCACACACTCAACGCGCATAAAAATTCGCACACTGATCTATGACGTCGATTTATTTAACGCGGCTCGTGACGCTTTTAAATGCCTAGCGCTCTGTGATCGTGATAGCGAATATAAAATTGGATATATCCATACATTTTTATGGTATTTGGAGCATATGCACGCGCGCCTAGCTGCCAAGTGGAAAATGAGTCAACGAGTGTGATATTTCATTTGAATAGACACAATTAGTTGATATCAATACGTGATAGTGATTTCAAATGAACGTGTTCATCAAGAGGTTTGAGGCTCCTCTTAGAAATCTCCTTATTTCCTCCAAGTTTGGGGGCATAATGTATTTTACTTCCTCCCCAAGCACAATTTACAAGCAGTTTATGGTCCTCTGAATAAATTTCCCCAGGCGAGCATAAGGCATTCGAATGCTTCGCATTCATCGCAACGACTATCATCCGGACGAGAGTCCCGAAAAAAGTCAATGCACCCCGGGCCAGAGCAAGTCCCTCCAAAGCCATCATCGGTGTTGCGACAACCTAGAGAACGCGCCTCGAGTGCAATTGTTAATTATGTATGCCAATCTGGTAGCCAGAAATGTTCATAACACTTTGGCACTGAAGACATCAGCAGACGGCCGCAATCTCATGCATTTCATTAACATTGAACACAAAGAAAAGTTGCCAAAAAAAATAAACAGAAGGGAGGAAACAAAGCAGGGCACCACCACCCACTGGCCACCAAGTGTCGACGCGTGTTTGGATTTCCATTTAGGCCCCGGACATACATAGTTGGCTCAAATGGGAGCCAGAAACCGAAAATTCCCCACGATTCGGATTCCGATTCCCACTTGGCTGGCGTATTTAATGATGCAGCCCGCATCAGTTTCAGCCTGATTTGCAATCCATCAGCAGCCCAGCAGTGAGCAGTGGCGGCGGGAGCGTAACCCTTTTTAATTTACGAGCTTAAAGTTTCGGCCACGCAAAAAGGTTGCTCCGGGGCGTCATCAATTTTGGCAAATGCTCTTTCCCAGGCAGCTGCCTCTCCAAATTGCAGCTAATTGAAAAATGTATACAAAGCAAATACCAAAAACCGAAGCCTAAGTGCATTTACAAGGCGAGCCGGGCCCGGTTAACGAGCCGCTTATGCTCGCCCCCCTCCCGATCCGAGGGGAAGGCCGGAGGGGTAGATCTATTGATGACGACAGTTTATAAAAATTACGCATGAACAAGCTAATTTTCATTATGAATTGCGGCTGAAACAAAGCAACTGCACTGCGGCGACAGACAGAAGTGGGATGTGCTGTCGCCCAGGCCGAACTGTTGATGCTCTACGCAGAGCGGCGCTGCCGTTTATGGCACGGCAGGCCAAACTCCATAGATGTTTGCTTAATATACTAATACTTCTGGTTTTGCAGGCAGAGGAAAAGTTGTCCTGATATTGGGATTTGGAATGAAAACTTAAGGCTTATCTTAAAATGTTGTATCGCCACTCAAGTCCCGCTCATTCATAGATTCATAGAGTATTTGCCAAACAAGTCCGGCGACTGCAATCGCCAATTGGTAGCGTAAAAATAAGCATTTTCATTAAAAACGTTATATTTATTGAATGGCGACATCGCTTTTGATACGATAGCTCGCCGGCGTGGGCGTGGGCGTCTCTCTCTGTGTTTTTTGGTCGTCAGCGGCGGAAATTGTTCTTCAGCGGAAAATAATTGCACGCGCAATTGACATTATTCGAGAAATATGTGTCACAACATATACGCTGGGCTATAAAGTTCGCATATAAAAGAGTGTTAATCAAAAGAGCTGGGTAAGTTTGTGTAATTAGGCAAATGGGGCGAACGGGGGGGCTCGGGGACACATTGCGAAGGAAGCTGACAGAATCGTTCAAGCTGAAAGGAAAACTTTTGCCCTAATGCAATTTGCGCATTTGCCGCAAATGGAAAATTTTCCGCTTGGCTTCGAGCAACTCCAAGGTGTGGCAATGGAAATTTACTCCTCATTGACTCGAGATGAGGTTTCGCTTTGCTTTTCGTGCGCTTAAAAGTGTTTGATTAAGTTGTTGCCTCCATTAATTAAAGGAAACTTTGCGAAGCTTTAAACATGGATGCCCCAAGCCGTAACAATTACCCAGATAAGGGACGCTCCTTGCTCCTAGCTCCTCGATATCCTGCCAGTGACATCTTCGCTGTCCCTCCCGCTCGCCCGCTGCCAATTTGGGAGCCATAAAAATGTCTGCCACAAAACTAAACAAAACACCAAGAACGAGGGGATCCACAAGATTTGGGACTGGTATTGTGCAGCGGTCAGAGTTAACAGGGTTCAACGGGTCGTATGCGTAACCAATGGCTGCAGCTGTGTCACGTTCCAGCGCAGAGATAGCCAGAAAAGAAGTAAGCCTCCGTCTCGTTGGCTCCCTCCCGCTGTTGGTAACAATTCGCTTAATCGAGTTTTGCACACATTTTCAGGTCAGTTGCCGGTTGCCAGTTGGCAGCGTCTTTGTGCTCGATATTCTATTGATTGCCCGCCAAGAGCGTCCCAAAATTAAACAATAAACAAAGTTGCACTCGCTCTGCGTGCAGGCAAAATTCGCCGAAATAAAAAATGAAAGGCTGCGCAAGGGTCAAGAGTCTCGGACAATAATTACGAATCAGAAAGCGATTTCAGACACATTTCAGTCGCCAGACAATTGACCCAAACTGCCAATAAAATTGAGTAGCATGAAATGTAAATAAGAAGCCTTCTTTCTCTCGTTTTTGGCTAATAGGTCGATTATGATGACGATGGCGATGGCGAGGGGGATGGCGATGACGTTGCCAATTTGCGCCGCACACGGCCGTGGTGAATGTAATGAGAAAGCCATAAAATAAACAGTTGAATAATCGCCAATAATGAGACCTGCCAGCGAGATGTTCCCAAAGCTCCCTCGGGCCATCTCGCCGGCAACACGAAATCGATTCGCAGCCAACAAAGCCAAGTGGGCCCCGTCCACAATGAGCCCAAGAGAAGAGGTGTAGATCAAAGCGATCAAAGTGGCCCGTTCGCGGGATAAGGCCAAGTTATAAACGGGCTATAAACGGGACCGGAGGTGTGAACTCTTGGCTGGCATTAGTTTGATTTTGATTGGAACCGAGAAATTGAAATTGATAGAACAAGGAGAAATGCTGTAGTCGAGGTGCCATCTACCTATTTTCATTAGTCATTAGTTTATCCGTTCAAATATTTTAGCCCCAAATTACAACGCATTAAGTCCAATACAAAATGTTATATTGATACTAAGAAGGGACGGTAAACACATTTTTGTTGTCGTATCTTCATTGTTTAATGTCCGATCATTGTAAAACTTGCCACATGGCTAGATATTACAATTTTTAGCTGTAAGCAAAAATATTTTGATCTCTGGTTTTCACAACAATCTGCTGCAGACTTTTTTTAATATTGCAAAGGCGGAAAAAGGCGTGACTTAAATTCCAAAACCACATATTCAGCGTATATGCTAAACGTACCTAATCAAAAAGAGTTGTATCTTTAGCTACTACCATCTCGAAGATATTGTTAAATATGTAGACGAAAATCCAGTTTTATGCACATTGCGAAGGCGGTAGGGGGCGTGGCTTAAATTTAAAATAAACTCTATCTGCGTACATATATAACGGACCTAAAACAAAAGGCACTAGGGCTCTAGATCTTACCATTTTAGATTACGACGTGTTCATAAGTATGTACGGACAGACGGACATGGCTAAATCGACTCGGCTGTTGGTGGGGATCAAGAAAAAAATATACTTTATAGGGTCGGCAACGATTCCTTCTCCCTGTTACATACATTTGCACAGACCTAATATACCATTTGTACCTCAAGGTACCTGGTATAGAATCTGAAAATATTTAGATTAATCATAGAACACCTTCCAAAAATATTGAGCAGCATTGTGGAACGCCGAAGAATGCAAAACTTTTCAATTAATTGAATTATCAGGCTCGTCTCTGGCGAGCTTGTAGAAAATTGATTTTCTCCTTAAACAGAAATCGCATTTAATTATTTTGCTCTCGAAACAGTTTTGAGCGCGCCAAAAAATTAAATAAATTATGCAACAGCTGTCATTAATAAAGTCGAGTGCAAAACAACAAAAAACATCGAAAATATCTCACAATGAATCAAGGTCAGCATAAGGCAGCATAAATGCAACAACAGCAGCGGCAGCGGCAACGCCAGCAAATTGAAGTTGCATTTTGTGTTGAAAATCCAGTTTTGTATTTGGTGAGCTGCACTTGGCAAAAAAAAAAAACACCGAGCCAAACACACTCACGTTCAAGTTTGCTGTTGATTTCTTTTACATATCGAGTGAGCTGAAATTGATTTAATCAAGCCACACAAGTTTGCATCCCAGCAGAGCAGCAGCTTGGGGGAAATATAAATTCACCTCCTGTCAAAATCAATTTCCAGCACAAAAATTTAACTTTTGCCGTATTGGGTATCATATTTTTCATATTTCCCAGCAAAACACACGGGGGGGGCGGGCGCACAGGGGCACGCAGAATGTTTTTTTGGGGCGTGTCAGTATCTGGGTTCTTGTAATTAATCGCTGCGAATGCAAGAATTTATGAGATTTCCATGAAGTTTTGAAGCCGTCGCCGGGGCCATGTGGGCTGTCCGCGGATTGGCATTGAAGTGCGTGAAATAGCCGAGGGAAAAAGCCAATATCGGACACTCACGTGTGACTATCAATATATCAATTAAAGTCACAGTCACAACAAAGTCGTGTGACAATTAAATCCGCAAATGCCGAAACGATTGACTTGGCAATCGTTCAACTGTGAAAATTTGCATGGCTCGGCGAAAATTGCGATAAACCGCTTTACCGATTATGTGATAAACGCCGCGATTGATCTGTCACAATACGCAGCCAATGTCGGCTAATCAGCTTGCCAGTTAAATGCGAGGTAATTACTCCCATTAGGAGCTGGCTGGCTGGCTGGCCACATAGAGACCACATCTCGATTTCCAGGTGAAGGGGGTTCCCGAAAACTGCTCGATTTTCAAGAATTGCGTTCTCGGATATAATAAATTGAAACGTAGCGAAACTCTAGGAATAGTTTAATACAATTTTTCTCACATACAAAATAGTTAACAACAAAATATATGTGTATATTTACCAAGATAAAAGAAGCAATGTAAATGTTGCCTCTCTTATGGACATGTTTTAAAGTTTTTTTGTTACAAAAATTGACTTACGAAAAATATATGAAAAAAAAATTATTAAATAAAAAAAATATAGTCATATAGAAGATTATTTAATTATCTTTGAAATGAGCCATAGTTGAATAAAATCGGTTTAGTAGGGCATTAGCTATCCGTTTCAAAGACCTACAACTTCGCCAATACTGCACGTATCGACTTGAAATTTTGAGAGAATGTTTTAGGATAGCCCAACAATTGATAAAGACCCACTAAAGGAGGGAACCTCCTTAAATGCCGCACCAAGCCTTTCCTACAGCTGAGCAGCATTGTGTATTTATAAAGTTATAATCAATTCTATGTAGAACGATTTTATTGCTCATATTTCCTTGGGGAATCGTCGAAAGCCAATGTTTATATTGCTGAAATTTATAACCCGCACCCGCAACTCTTATCCGTTTATGCAAAACAAGTCGCCAACAAAAGAAAACCTTCAGCTGGGCACTTTAAAACGGCCCATATTTCGGTTTACATCCACTTGGCCTGGAGTGCCCGGGAAGCCCTTCGAGCAATCCCTAATACCCCGCCAAGTCTCAATCTGGAAAACGTGTGCTTGCATTTGGCTGCCCTTTGGTTTGATTTTCTGTTCGCCAAAATTATTTTGTTCGCCTTTTGTTTTTGTTTTTGTTTTTCACCTTTTCCTTTTCCTCACACCCCACCCGGAGTGTAAATATTTGAATTTCCCATTCGTTTGCAGATGGCTTCAGGTTGGACGGTGGGGAGGTAAAATTTCGCGTTGCTAGGGGCAGATAGGAAAAGCGAAATTTATACTTAAAGGGGCCGCTGGCAACGTGGAATAGATTCACTTTTATTCACAGTTTACACAGTCATTTTCATCGCCTTGTCGCCGACCTGGTCAAACTCTGTCAGAATCACATAAAAGATACTAAATACTCGAGTGTTTACCATCGATATGCCTGCAAAATAATTAACAATTGAGCTTGTTTATAATTGGCGCAAGCGGGGAACACAGCACATTATTATTCATGATTCGATTGGAGGCAATTGAAATCATCGTCGTCATCGTTTGGGGTATTTTTGGACCATTTCGGGTACCCTGTTTCCGCAGAGAACAGAGGTGTTTTGGTTTTATTTTTGGCGGATCTTTTAACCGAAAGTAATTGAGGGAAAAGCCGGCCATAGGTACTCCGAGGTCGACATTATTTTATGGCAAATTCTCGATGTTTTTTGGGGTGGCCAACTATCCGCAAAGTTGTTGCTATTGGCGAGGTCAGTGGAACATAAACATGCCATAAATCATCGGGAAAAGTGTGAGCGATGCTGCGGCGGAGGTGGCTCGTGCTGGGAAATCTCTTTTATTTTTGGACACATTTTTGTCCTTCCTCATCCTGCATGGGGCCCATCATCGTGACATTTGGGGCGCACAAAATGTGAAGTTAAGATTCATTTAGTCGCTTTTCCCGCTCGTACATATAAAAAGCGATTCGTCGACACTTTGTAGCCCATTGCAAATCTAAAACTGTCAACAGACTCATTAATTATGACTCGGCCACGGTGCTGAAAAATGGGCCCTGCCCACAGCCTTTGCTGCCCGGAACATTGTGTGCCAAATTTGTCATTCATCAGCTCCGTGGGTGCGCTCCTGGCCTTTTGTTTCTGACAGGAACAAGGCTCCGGATCCGGCTCCGGCTCTGGATAGTTTCGGATTTTTTGTGAGGCGGATGTGGGACTCTGTTGATGTGAAGTGTTTGATGAGCTGTTGGCTAATTTTGTCCTTTATGCGTTTGCTTTATAGGCTGGAAAACTTTCCCTTGTCGAGTTATGATGAGGGTGACAAAAGGTCCATGATGCGGCTCCATTAGTGTCAACTGCGAAAGTTTTCTGCTGTAAATGTGGCGTAAATTTAATCATAATAGTGCCCCCTGGCTCCTCAAGTCACCTGAAAACCAAACAGTTGCTTTCAATCTTCAAACAATTTTGAGGGGCGCAACTGAAGGCTCATTATCGCTTCCCCACAGACAGCAGGCATCAATCACCGAGAAAGCGCTGCAGCGAGTTAGGGAAAAAGCCGGGCTGACAATAAAGTGCAACTGAATCCGGCGAGTGAATGCAAAGTGTATGAAATAAATACGATTCGCGGCGGGAAGTGACGGCAAGCGAACTGAAAGCCACGGCAGCCGAGAATCATGAGCGAGAAACGAATCGCACACAAAACTGTCATCAAATGACAAATGCTTGACAGCATCAATCAACAACTGCGACTGCGACTGGGACGACAGCTGGGGCTGCGACGGGGACTGGGACTGAGACGTCGACGATGGCAGCGCCAGGCCGGCGGCGTTTGCTGCTGCGCTCTCTGCTGCTGCAGCTGCTGATGCTGCTGATGCTTGTAATGCTGCCGGCGGAGGCGACTCCTGGCGACGAAGCCAAAGAAAACCGAACACAAGCCGGCCACCTGCCACTGCCGCACAATCTCAGCCACATTGCCGCCGGCAACCGGAGCTCCGGAGCCACGGCCACGCCCGCGGGCATCAGGGAGAACGTGATGCTGCCGTCGGCCGATCCCGAGCGCGAGGCCCAGATCCTGTACGAGAAGTCCTTGCAGGAGTACCACGGCAGCCAGGCCAAGGCGGACGCGGGCGGCAGTGGCCGGCAGCAGCCGCAGCAGCAGCAGCGCACCGTGCACCTCGTTTGCGAGCGGTGGCAGCAGAAGCACTGCCACTGCAGCGGCAGTCTCGAAACGCTGCGCCTCAGCTGCCGCGGCATCGGAATCCTGGCGGTGCCTGTAAACCTGCCCAGCGAAGTGACCGTCCTGTGAGTACTCCCCAAGTTTTTCTATAATAACAATAAATTGCAGACAAAAATTATAGGACTATTTTTAAGAAAGCGTCCCTTTGGCAGCATTTAGGATCGTAGGATTATGTGTTTATTTGTAGCCCAAGCTTAATACATTTAGCAAAAATAACCAAGAAAGAATTCTGGAAATTATAAGGATTACCCACGATTAATTCTGTGATGAAATTAGTCTAAGCTCTTAGGAATATGCCTTTAAATTAATAGTATCCTAAAGTGTGAGGTCTTTAAAATGTCTTGCGAAGTAACGATTTTGTGGATGAGTCTATAAGGTTTTTTACCCAAGAATAATCTTTTCAAATCATTTTAATCTAGTTGAAAATCAGAAGTAGTGTGAGAATTAAATCATTTATTATAAGAACTACTATTATTTATACATAGAATACAGGCTTATTCTACACTTAACAAACTAATCTAAACTAAATAAAATAGAATACAGGTATTATTATATTTATAGGAAGTTTAGATTCTGGATCATTTATTTGCATTAAATTTATGCATTGGAATTCATGATTCTGCGTTCACTTTAGTCTTAAATTGCCTTTAAATAAATAGCTTATACAAACAAATAAAAAAATGAATTGCATTTTCGATAGTTTCCAATACATTTTTAGTCCTAACACTCATTAAAATGTTAGAATCTGAGGTCTTACCTAGTAAGGATTTAGTGGATAAGTCAAAACAGAATAAACCCAAGAATAACGTTGGTAGATATATAAATTACCATGAAAAACCTTGAAATGCAGGATTTTTAGGCTTTACCTTCCCATAATTATACCCAATATTAAATCTTACCTATAGGATTAAAAGCAATCAAAGGCACAGGTAGCACCTAGGACAGCTGCTTAATTGCAGCGAATAATAATTCGTGAACTTGGCGCATGGGGCGATTAGGTGGACTTGCAGTCCGGAATATTGAACCATTTCACGCAGCTGGCATTCCTCAAATCGCATAATTACAAGTCAATTTCGCAGTCTCCGGCCCGCTCCCGATTCGGGCGATTTTGGCATGCGGTTTAATCTAATTACACATACGCCACGTTGTGCAGCAGCGTTTCGCAACCGCGTCGTCATCGTCATCAGCGTCAGCGACAGCGCCGTCACTGCTCCATGCTCGCGTATGTGAGTCACGTTTTCTTGCCGCCGACGGGCTCTCTCAAAGGAGTTGGAGACCGCTTTTGGCCTGGCCAAAGTTTCAGCTGATTAATGGCCAACTCGAACGGTCCATAAATAAATAAATAATTTATTAATTAACGCGCAACGGCAACGGCAATCATAAGCCATTAAAATCACTTGCAACGCGACTCTGGCGCTCACTTTCAAGACTCAAGACCCAAGTATTTTCCGGCTTTGTTCAAAGTTTTCGGTTTTGGCAATCAGAGTCATTGGAAGGGAAAAGCGTTGCCCCACGGCAGGCAGTTCATCTTCATTTTTTTGCCATTTCCTACGGGTTAGCCCAATATGTTTTTACGCCATTCTGCGATTTGATTGATGGCCCACAGAGAGACTTGGCGGTAGCTTCCCCTGCAGCCCTCCCGCTTTTTGGGAATCATTTAGGCCCCCACGTTTCCTATTCATGACAATGGCACCGCTGCTCGTCCTTGTTGGCTTATTGATAGATGAATGAATGCCTGGTTTCAATAAGGTTATTAATTTGTTTATTGTTTTGTTCCGAACAGAGATTTGGGTAACAACAACTTAACCAAATTGGAGGCGAACTCATTTTTCATGGTCCCGCATCTGGAGGAGCTGTAAGTACCAGGGGGATTTGAACAACTTTATGCTCTGCAGTTTTATTTTTAATAAAGATAAATTAAGCAATTTCATTCATGGGGCAGATAATCCCTCCCTCTCCCGCATAGTGGGAGCCCCTGTTTTCGAAAAACCGCAAGACTGCCCCATTTTAATCCGAGCACAAAATATGGCATGAAAAACATAAAAACTTTCGTCATTTTAACAGCCAAAGTTGGACACGCTCGTCGGGCGTGGCAACTCATTATTCAATTTCACAGCAAACCCGTCCGTCCGCAAAAAATCACAGCGGTCAACACGCCCAGGAGCCCAAACCTAGCCCCCGACCTAGTCCCCGACCCTGGGCCATATAAATTACTTGATTACGCTGTATATTTCAGCGAGTTGGAACGATTAATTACACCCGGCCCTGCTGTCCCTGCTATCCCTGCTATCCCAGCAATTTCCTGCACTTTAGCCGACGACACTCGACTTTGGCTTGACTTTATGCCGGCCAAATATATCTATAGATATATAGAACTTGTATATAGGATTGTAATTGTTGACCGAGGGAAGGTTTATTTGCAGAACTTTGTCGGACAATAGCATCATTAATATGGATCCCAATGCATTCTATGGCCTGGGCAAGTTGAAGCGCTTGAGCTTGCAGAACTGCGGCCTCAAGTCCTTGCCGCCGCAGTCGTTCCAAGGACTCGCCCAGCTGACCAGCCTGTAAGTATGCAACCCGAAGTGTCTACCAAAAAACCATAAAACGTGTACGCTTCTCCAACGTTGATGTTTGCTCTCGAGCATTGCAATTAGTTGGGGATATATCGCGAGGCAGAGCCCGTACTCCTGCCCGGCCGGACGGACGGAATCCTTGTTTGTTTTCACGCAAAAACACCAACACCACCCTGGCACCACACTACTTCCACCCCGCCCACTGGCAATTACACGCTACTTTCCGGCTACTTTCCTTTCTCATATTTTTCGCTTGCATTCCTTTTGTCGCCTTAATTTGGACCAAATGCAACGGCTCTGTTAGCCAACTGAATGGCAACGCCCTCGTCAGCCTGGACGGGGACTGTCTTGGCCACCTGCAAAAGCTGCGCACCCTGCGCCTCGAGGGCAATCTCTTCTACCGCATTCCCACAAACGCCCTGGCCGGACTCCGCACCCTCGAAGCACTGTGAGCCCTTTGATTTGCCACCGTTCCACACACTTTTCACTTTAATTATTTCACGCCAACCCCCCTCCACCCCTGCATGCACCACTTTTTTCAATTTTAATGTTGTTTGCTGAGCTTTGCCGAAAAAACAAACGAGTGCTGGCATGCATTTCGGCAAGCTTTTGGTTTCGGCAATTAGGCAAATTATTTGCGATTATTATTTATGTGCCACAAAATGTTGCTAACGTTGATAACCCATCGAATTTGGCCAGTAAATATACAACAGCAATTAAATTCACTCAACAGTAAATCCCATTTAAACTAACCAAAGCCAATAAAAATAATGTTATGTGCATGTTTTTCGGGAACATTGACCCCGCTAACTACGTTCGTACTAGTTTATTATCATATTTAATCCATGAACCTGCTCGAACCATTGAATTATAAATGAAAGTTAAGGGATCGTAATGTCCCGAGATGGCTCATAATTTTTCTCCTCTGCTCTCACTCAAACCATCGCCAGCAATTTGGGCAGCAATTTGTTGACAATAATAAACGACGAGGACTTTCCACGCATGCCAAACTTGATCGTGCTGTGAGTAACTCATATCCTGCGTGTATAGTAAGTTGGAGCCCTAAATTTTCCATCTTCTCTTGCAGTCTGCTGAAGCGAAACCAAATCATGAAAATATCCGCGGGAGCCCTCAAAAATTTAACGGCTTTAAAAGTTCTGTGAGTAGCGGCAACCAAAGCAAGAACTTTGAATACTTTAAGCAGTTTGCTCAGGAAACACAAAAGCTCACATGGGCCAACAAGACAGGACATAAACCCACCGACCTCAAAACGACCCAAAAAAGAGTGCAATTGATATCAAATAGAACGAGGCTTCCGCTGGGACATGGGGTAGTCGCCACGGAAATTATCTAGTGATTTAAAAGATTTGGGAACAAAATTCGAAACGATTTTGGGGTATTAAAATGGGGAAAACTATACCAATTTTTAGTACCTTCTGAACTAGAATTCATAATTCCATTGAACATGTTTAGGGTATTGGAAAAGCGGGACACATTCGCGCCCTCGTGGCAAGTGGAAATGCTGTTTATCCGTTTTGCGGCCATGGCTCGAATAAATTTCAATTTTCCCACAAAGGCGGGAGGAAGTTTCCGCTTTTCCTCTAGCTTTCCACCCCCCGGGCGTGGAGTTCGCTTGCATTAAGTTCAGTTCGAAGCGGATCCGACAGCTTAAACTGTCGACGCCACCGGTGACGTTCCGCGCTGCTGTTTACCGCAAATTTTTGGCTTTTGCCCCGCCCCCTCCTTAGCCAGCACATACGCCCACGGCCACGCCCCTGCCGCCCGCGACAGGACAAATATGCAAATTTATGTTGTGGCTCCCCATGAGAGGGATGCTTCCGAAGGAATGCATCAAGTGAAAGTGAAAAACTTTCGCCGTGCAAGGCGTAAAGAATGGGGGAGATTCTAGTGTGCATTCTCGCATTTGTTTCAAGATTTATTGAAGCCACTAAACATCCACCACTTTCACGGAAAATGAGATGGAAGTTGCTAGGCAGAGCCTCTGGGGTTAGGAGGCTTTCCGAGCCGCCTGGATCTCATTAAAAGTTCAAGGGAGAAGCTGCAATATTTTACATCAAACAAGTCCTAGTTGACTTAGCTCGTCAAGGTGGTAGCCACAATTTCTATAAATAATTGAAATCAATGCACTTTGTTAAAAAATACTCGTAAACTTTATGTTCATGCATAAATTTGCATACTTTTTGCCGCACTCGACCCGGCGGAAATGGAAAACCCACCGCTGTGAACTACGTGCTGTCACGTAGAAAACTGACCCCCCAAATGGCTGCGACTTTCACGGAAAGCAAATGCAAGAGCAAATTTGCAACTCAATTTTTGAAATCGAAATCAGGGATCAACGATTGCGTGCTGTTCTTTTCCATTGCAGGGAACTGGATGATAATTTAATAAGCAGCCTGCCGGAGGGACTCAACAAACTGTCGCATTTGCAGGAGCTGTAAGTATGAAACGCAGGTGCACCGCCCAAGATTAGCAGGTTGCCAAGCTCGGAGCGGGATGGGGTTGGGTGGGGCAGTTGCAATGGCCATTGACGTTGTTGACTTGCCACAACATTTCCTACTTTGTCGGGGCGGCAAACAAGCGGAAACCAAAAATCATAACGCATCATTACTTGTCGAATTTATGGCCAACCAGCGAGCTTAGTTTTGCCCAGTAACCGAGAGTTTCGGATCCAGAATCGAGAAGCGCCAGTTGCATTTTGTTTTTGTCGCACACACAGACCCGCTTCCTTGAGGAACTCCAGCAGCCGTGGCAGCCACACCACAACATCTCAGTTGCTGCCGCAGTCACAGTCTGCGGCAACTGTCATGCAATAGTGACATCGTTTGCGTCTCAGAGCAACCCCCCAAGGAAATTCAATTTCTGGTAAACAGGATAATTATGAGCATGTTAAATGTTGCGATAAAAGCCACGCTGTGCTGCATCTCCAGAGCCATTGCATCCATGATTGGGGAATTAAGCTCGCAGATAAATTCGTACGAGTGCGGCGAAAAAATCCCACCATTTGCCGGTCATGTGTGTGCGGTTCGCTCGGGAATGGCACAAACAGCATCAAATTTAAAAGGATTAAAAGCACTAAGTAAGCGTCTTCATTTTGTTGACTGCGTGCGGAGGAGCCAAAGAATGGGAGCCGGGCCAAGACAATGCAACAAATTAGACGAGATAAACACAAAGATTTCGCTTGTGGCAAAGTTGCCGAGAAAGAGTTGCCATCGAAGTGCAAGCGCATTTGTTTGCTTCGAAAATTTAAACTTTCTGCGGTTGGTGATTGAATTTTTGTGACTCGAGGAAATCCCCTTGGATGCTTCCGGTCTGGGTGAAGTCTTATCCCGGCAAATTTTCGGTTTGATAGCCCCGTTCCCGCTCCAAATGTTGGCCAAGGAAAACAGAACGAGTGCACCCGAAAGTATGCACTTGTCACAGTTTATTTTTGGCTTTGTTGGCCGAAATGTGTTTGCGAAACTTGACTTTTAAATGCAGCTGCATCCGAGTGGCACTTGCCAGCAGTGTGTATCCAAAAGATACTTTTCTTGGCATTGGGTAAAACGTTTTTATTAAGCTTCCTGGCACTCTCCCTTTCCCCTCCCCCGTTCCGCAGCTCCATGACCAGCAATCGAATGCGCTGGATAAACGACACGGATCTGCCCAGGAGCATGCAAATGCTGGACATGCGAGCCAATCCCCTGTCCACGATATCGGCAGGAGCCTTTCGGGGGATGACCAAACTGCGGAAGCTGTGAGTGTCTCTCAATGCCAATTTGCATGGGTGCTTCAACACAAATCCAATGGCGTATTCATTTCCAGGATTCTGTCTGACGTGCGCACTTTGCGAGCGTTTCCCGAGCTGGAGGCCTGCCATGCCCTGGAGATCCTCAAGCTGGATCGTGCCGGAATTCAGGATGTGCCATCTAATCTGTGCCGACAAACGCCAAGACTGAAGAGTTTGTGAGTAGCCAATGCCCAGCAAACTGCCAATCACATAACTATTCTTATTTCTGTTTGCCAGAGAACTTAAAACCAATTCCCTGAAACGCATCCCAAATTTAAGTAGCTGCAGAGACTTAAGGCTGTTGTAAGTAAACGATTTCGGGCTGCATTTTTAACCACCTAACGAGCAACCACATCCACATTGTAGAGATCTATCGAGCAATCAAATTGAAACGGTCCAGGGAAAGCCCTTCAATGGCCTGAAGCAGCTGCACGATCTGTTGCTCTCGTACAATCGTATCAAGTCCCTGCCGCAGGATGCCTTTCAGGGTATTCCCAAGCTCCAGCTGCTGTAGGTCCTTGCATCTAGGAAGTTATTATTTTCCCGGTAATATGAAGCATATTTTGTTATCCACAGCGACCTGGAGGGTAATGAGATCTCGTATATACACAAGGAAGCCTTTGCCGGCTTCACAGCCCTGGAGGACCTGAACTTGGGCAATAATATTTTCCCCGAGCTGCCCGAGTCGGGGCTCAGGGCCCTGCTCCACCTGAAGACCTTCAACAATCCGAAACTGAGGGAATTCCCACCGCCGGACACCTTTCCACGGATCCAGACGCTGATCCTGTCGTATGCCTACCACTGCTGTGCTTTCCTGCCCTTGGTGGCGATGTCGGCGCAGAGGAAAACCTCCCAGGTCCAGGAAGCAGTGCTCTTTCCCTCGGACGCAGAGTTTGACATGACTCTGTGGAACAACAGCATGATGAATATATGGCCCCAAATGCGTGAGTACCTTCCCAGGGTGCTCTACCTTATTTGCTAACTTGTGGTTTCTATAAATTGTATCACTCCACCCGCAGACAATCTGAGCAAGCAACTGGGCGCCGCCATGCACGATCCTTGGGAGACGGCTGCCAACTTCAACGATGAGCAGCTGCAGTCGCAGACGGGCGGCCAAATCGCCACCAGCTACATGGAGGAGTACTTCGAGGAGCACGAGATGAGTGGGCCGGGCACGGGCTACGGCTTCGGCACCGGCCTCTTCTCGGGCATCTCCACGGAGGACTTTCAGCCCGGATCGGTGCAGTGCCTGCCGATGCCAGGACCCTTCCTGCCCTGCGCCGACCTCTTCGACTGGTGGACCCTGCGCTGCGGTGTCTGGGTGGTGTTCCTCCTGGCCCTCCTGGGCAACGGGACGGTGGTCTTTGTGCTCATCTGTTCGCGCGCCAAGATGGATGTGCCGCGCTTCCTGGTCTGCAATTTGGCGGCGGCCGACTTCTTCATGGGCATTTACCTGGGCATCCTGGCCATCGTGGATGCGGCCACCCTCGGTGAGTTCCGGATGTTCGCCATACCCTGGCAGATGTCGCTGCTGTGCCAGCTGTCCGGCTTCCTGGCCGTGCTCAGCTCGGAGCTGTCCGTCTACACGCTGGCGGTGATCACGCTGGAGCGGAACTACGCCATTACCCACGCCATCCACCTCAACAAGAGGTTGTCCCTCCGCCAGGCGGGCTACATCATGAGCGTGGGCTGGGTGTTCGCCCTGATTATGGCTCTGATGCCGCTGATGGGGGTGTCCGACTATCGCAAGTTCGCCGTCTGCCTGCCCTTCGAGACGACGACGGGGCCGGCCAGCTTGACGTACGTGATCTCGCTGATGTTCATCAACGGGTGCGCCTTCCTCACCCTGATGGGCTGCTACCTGAAGATGTACTGGGCCATCCGGGGCAGCCAGGCCTGGAACACGAACGACTCGCGGATAGCCAAGCGCATGGCCTTGCTGGTGTTCACGGACTTCCTCTGCTGGTCCCCCATCGCCTTCTTCTCGATCACGGCCATCTTCGGCCTGCAGCTGATCTCCCTGGAGCAGGCCAAGATCTTCACGGTGTTCGTCCTGCCGCTGAACAGCTGCTGCAATCCCTTCCTCTACGCCATCATGACCAAGCAGTTCAAGAAGGACTGCGTGACCCTGTGCAAGCACTTCGAGGAGTCGCGAGTGATGGGCGGAGGCCATGGCCAGGGTGCCGGAAGGGGCGGCGCCGGAGGGCGCACCAAGCGGGGAGACCTGCCGCCACCTTTGTTGCCCACTGCGGCGGGCGGGGCCGGAGCGGGTACGGCAGTGGCCCACCCGCCGGGCTGCCGTTGCCTGAGGATGCTGCCCAGCGAAATGCCCAACTGGCACAAGATGGAGCAGACGCCCAGCCTGTGGCAGCGCCTGAGGTCCTTTTGCTGCGGCGACCGGCGGAGGAGACGCAAGCAGCGCCGCCAGCCGCAGCAGCGACGCCAGCGGGCCTACACGGCGGCCGCTGCCAATCCGTACCAGTACCAGTTCGCAGAGCTGCGTCAGCAGCGCCAGAACCGGGCCAGCTCCATCTCCAGCGAGAACTTCTGCAGCTCCCGCTCCTCCAGCTGGCGCCACGGCCCACCCTCTTCGGCGCCGGTGGGACCGCCGGGCAACTGCAGCCTGCCACTGAAGATGATGGAGCCGCACGGACACATTCACGGCGGCCGCAGACGCCATTCCGCCTGGCTGATCACGCGCAAGACCTCGCAGGACTCGAACCTGTCCAGCTCGCGGAACGACTCCTCCGCCTCGGCCACCACCGCCAGCACCTCCACCTTCCGTCTGTCGCGCTCCAGCGCCGGGAGCAGCACTCCCCTGCCCTCGATTATAGGTAGGTTACAGCATCATAACTCATAGCACCTTCACTGAACTCTCGAGTCCGTGGCAGCTCACAACGGAAAGGCGCAGCTGGAGGCGGTGAAGCCGCGCCTGGTGCGCCAGGAAGCCGTCCAGGAGGAGGAGGACTCCTCGCCACCCCGCCTGGGAGTGCGATTCCTGCCCACCATCCCGTCGGCGGCGGACAGTTCGGTGATCATGGAGGACGGCGACTCGGCCAACACCGGAGTGGCGGCCTTTCTGGGGATGCCGCTGCCGGGAGCCTCCAGTGGCTTCCTCGTGGCGCCCTCCTCCGCCCCCGCTCCCCCACCGGCAGTGCTGCAGCCGGCGAAGCCGCCACCCGACCCCAATGACGCCCCGCCGTGATGGTGGGCCGAATTTGGCTGGCTGCGACGGGGCCGGACCAACCAGGAGACCTTTCTGTAGGACCACCGGGGAACAGGACGAAAGCTGACTGTGTTCATAGATAGTATGCGGGGCAGGGAGGGGGGTGGGCAAGGATCGGGAGGAGGTGGCGACGACACGAAATACTCGTACACAACAAAGCGACACCTAGAGACGATTAGATTTGTAGCATTAAGTAGTCAATTTGTTAACTTAGATCGAACCGAAATCGGGGGATTAGTCAAGGTTATACGAGTAGTCTCTCATGATTTTGTTGGCATTTGCATTATTAAGTGTGTGTCCATTTCAAGAAAAATTAGATTTAACGTAAGCTGACGGACGAGGGAGATGGAGGGGAGAGTATTACGTATACATAATTTATTACCGTAGATTACACTCTTAACATTTATCGTAAACATTTAGCATAACTCTATTTAGATGCATATATATTTATGTACGTGTGTATTGTGTTCGATGGTGCCAAGCATCCATCGGTGTAGACCTTGACGAAGCGAAACCAAGCCATAAACATTCAAACTAAACTATTTCCGCAACACCGAGCCCTGTCTTTGAGTTCCCGGGGATGGCCGGGGATGAGCCGCCCTAGTCGTCCAGGCCGATTGCCTGCTCGCCGGTGGCCTCCTCGCTGTTGGCCAGGACGACGCCGTAGGAGGGGTTCTCGATGAGATGCGCCCGCTGCTTGTCGCCTCCGCGCCGGCGTCGCTGCAGCTCTCGGAGCACCAGCAGTGGGGTCATCATGATGGCCAGGCACAGCAGGATGGCCAGCACGAACATGGTCCAGTGGAAGACCGGATGCCGCCCGGTCTGGGGGATGGCCGACAGCCCGGAATCGGCGTCCTGCCACTCGCACGTGTCCGGCCCGGTGCACACTTGACCCAGGCCGCAGGCCTTCGCGCAGAGGGGCTCGCATTCGCTGCTGCTGCCTGCCAGCATCCGGTAGCCCGGCAGGCAGGCGCACTGCTCCGGGGCCGCGCACTCGGCGTTGATGCACTGCGCCCGGCACTGCGGCCGGCAGGCGTGCGGCTCGCTGGCATTGGTCACCGCATGGCCCGGATGGCAGTCGCACTGGCCGGGGGCGGAGCAGCGCCCGTTCTCGCACAGCGGCCGGCAGGTGGGCACGCACTGGTACGGCACCTTGGTGTCCTCGAAGCCCTCGAGGCAGGCGCAGGTGTTGGGCTCCACGCAGGTGCCGTTCATGCAGGCGGGCTGGCACACAGGGTCGCAGATGGAGCTCGATCCCGGACGCAGCCGGTAGCCCTCATAGCAGCGACACTGTCCGCCGCCCTCGCAGTGGCTGTTGACGCACTTCTGGGGGCAGTGGGGCTCGCAGCTGCCGAGGGGCCACCGCTTCGCGTAGCCCGGATCGCACTGGCAGATCTCCGGGGCGATGCACCGGCCGTGGCCGCACGTCTGGCTGCAGATCGGCTCGCACACGTCCGATCCCTGGGTGGCGCTCGGCCGGTAGCCGGTGAAGCACCTGCACTGGTTGGGCGCCACGCAGCTGCCGTGCAGGCAGGCCTTGGAGCAGACGGGGATGCAGTAGAAGCTGAGCAGCGCCTGGTTGGGATACACGATAAAAAAAGAAAGTTTTATCAAACAAAAGTTTTAATCAAAAGATCACAGACCCTGTAAACTACCGAACCATCGTCGTTTACTTGTGAGAATGTGTTGAACTGCCTATGCAGATTTTGTGTGAATGAAATAGTATCTTTCGCTTTGAAGTCCCTAAAAGTGCTTTGCCAATGCTCACCTGGTAGCCTTCTAGGCAGGTGCAGACGCCGGGACTGCTGCAGATTCCGTTGCGGCAGCTTCGCGGGCAGAAGGGCTCGCAGTCGGTGGTGCTGCCGTTGACGAAGGTGTAGCCTGGCTCGCAGGTGCAGGTGTCGGGGCCAGTGCAGCGGGCGTTGCGTCCGCAGGGCGCCGAACAGACAGGCGTGCACCGGTGCTGGGAGAGCTTCTCGTAGCCCTTGTGGCATGTGCAGCCCTTCTCGCCGGAGCAGAAGCCGTTCTCGCAGCCGAAGCGGCAGGTCGGCTCGCAGATGCGCTGCGAGAACTCGGCGAAGGCGTGGCCCTCGATGCAGGTGCAGCGTCCGGGGGCAGTGCAGGTGGCGTTCCGGCAGGGCGGCTTGCAGACGGGCTCACAGCCGGAGGAGCTGTTGTTGTTGGCATTTGCATAGCCCGGCTTGCAGTAGCACTCCTCGGGGCCCACACAGTGGCCGTTGGCGCAGCCGCTGGAGCAGATCGGGTCGCACTTCCAAGGCTGTCCCAAGCGCGGCTCGTGGCCCACGTGGCAGCGACACTCGTTGGGCGCCACACAATCGCCGTTCGAGCAGCCATCCTGGCAGATGGGCACACACTTTTTCAGCTTCTCGTCCCGTTGGTAGCCCACGTGGCACTTACACACCCCGCCCTCCGAGCACTGCCCGTTGCTGCAGTCCTCGGAGCAGACGGGCACGCACTCCGACCGCGAACCGTTCACGAACTGGTGTCCTGCCAGGCACTGGCACTCGTCCGGGGCCACGCAGGTGCCGTTCACACAGGACTCGGCGCACTCCGGCTCGCAGACGCCACGATCCCGCCGGTTACCGTAGCCCTTGAGGCACAGGCACACCTCCGGCGATATGCACCTTCCATTGGCTCCGCAACCCTTGCACTGGGGCACGCAATCACTGCGAAAGGACCACAAGGAATGGGTGTTACGTAAGCCCGAAACGCAGAAGTGACGTCCAAGGTACTTACTCGTTGTCATCGCGCACGTAGCCCTCGCAGCAGACCTCATCGTACGATAAGTAAGTCTAGAGGAACCGGGAAAAAAAAACCATCTAGAGATTATTTGCTCGCAATTATATACAGGCAAAGTACATAATGTCTATAAATACATCAATGAATTGAGATCAACGGTCGCCAATTGTTTTAAATCACGTTTTTTAAATCCATGCTACGAGCTAATTCCAGATTCACCATCAATTGATAGCGTTTGCCTCGAGTTTTGATAGGGAAAATTGCACTTTTGACAATATTGGTGATGGAGTTTTCCTTTTTGGTTTCTTGGTTGACACACAGGGATGCAATTTGAATGCAAACTTGAAGCATACGCACCTCCGTTTTGGTCCTGCCCACCAAGGGTCCACAGTTGACGGTGCAGTTGGCTTGCTTCTGGTTTTTCCGCATTGTTACCAAAGTGCCGCGCATTTTGACCACCCTGCAGGCGCAAGAATGTTTCAGCAAAGCTGGCAAATTGAAAAGGGGAAACACTTTTCACTCACGGCACTCGATCCACACATCCCTGAACTTGCAGGGACACACCTGCCACCAGAAGGACCCACAGGACCCACATATTCAAGTGTTATTTATCTGCCGAATTTGGGGGAATATTCTCTGGAGTTTCCGGGCGCAACCGTTCGCTTGAAGACACTCCTTGCTAATGATCCCACAATTGTCTTTCAATTGCATTGCGAGGAACTGCAACGCGGACCCGCGGGCTTATCATTTGAGCGTGGTATTTTCCTCTCTCTATCGCTCGTATGTGGCACAGAACACCAATGTGCAATATGTGTTTAATGAACCCAAAAGCGCGGCGAACAATAGCCCCACAGATTGCGATACGCGTCCAAGTGCAGTCCACCCAAACTCTGAGATCCTTAACATTGAATTTGCCCAGCATCCGAGTCACTTGGCTTATCGTGCCATTATAGCTGCAAGTAAATGGGAGAAATGACTGCATACTCTGTTGCAAAATAAATACAAGCCGAGTGCACTAAGAAAACGATTAACGCATCATCAAATCAAAATTTCAACGTCCATAGAAATGGACCTGAAAATTGTAATGAACTATTCCACATGGATCCTCGCAATAAAATTGTTTTCTATTATACATGTATATACTTTATTGGACAAACTCGCCATACTTATGCACTAATAAAATGCGCCCTCGTTCTCTATCAGAAACTGGAATATAAATAAGCGTATACGGTAATAAATTCTTGCTAGGCCTTGTGGCTTGACTTCATCTCTAAATTGTAAATTACAAAATATTCTGTACTCTTATTTCCTAATTGTTGCAGTTATTCCCGAAGAACCTCATTATACCACTAATTCATATATAAGCTTCCGCAATATTTTACACAAATATTGATAAGAACATTATTTCTGCTTGAATTTCATTTGAAAGTGGAACAAAGAGAAAACCGCCGACTTTAAAGATCAAGGCCACAGCAGTGGACTTTTCCCTTATGATAATTACATTCCAAAAAATATATAATAATTTGCGAATTGATAATACTTGAAAGTATATTTCCTTTGTTCTGGTGAAATTACCAAAATGCAAATTTTATAGATAAAAACAAGCTTTGAGTCACTTCTCGTAAAACAAAAGACTAGTTATCACAAGCTTTACTGGAGAGTCCTCTCAAGAGCTGATCGAGGCAATTCACCCCCATTTCTCTATATTGAAGCTCAGTATAGTTTCGAACGTCGTTGCAGAGTAGTACAAGGAAAAGTTCCCGAAATCATCCAAATGGTCCTGTTTTATTATATTTGCCTGATGGTGGCCCTACAGGCGCTGCAACATATTGGCACCGCTCGATCACAGTCCACGTGTCCCCGCGAAGTATGGGAAACGTACATGAGTCCCGAATATAGGTCGAGACGGGTTCCATACCAAGAGACTACCTGGTTTGGTGGGACGCGGACCCGGTATATGACCCAATATTATTGGGAAGATAAGGTAAATTTTTAAAATATTATATAAAACCAAATCTTAATGCTACTATGGTTATTTTAGTGATTATGCCCTCTCAAAGTTAACCAAGACCAAAAGATTGACAATATTTTACCCTACTTGTAGTGAAGACAGTAAATTTATTTCAATATATATATTTTTACCTGCTTGCACTTGGGACCAAAAAGTCCGATTCTACAATTTTAGCAAAAAAAGCTATTAAAGCCTTTAAAGATTTTTAGCGCTGTGACACAAAATTAAAAGCTCCGCAGAAGATTAGGAAAGCATCAAGTTTCTCAGCAGAATATTATATTAGTTGAAATTTTGAATTGGACGGCATCGGTTCGTGGCGTATTCGTTGGGCCTCTTCGTGATAGTGAAACCCACATACCATTTTATCCCCAACTCAACGAAAGCTTTTTGCCGACAAAATTGAGAAACCGGAATCAAATTTAAGGAAACCGGGAAATTATAGCTCCTCAATGCATTTTCAATTAGAAATCTTCATAGGGTTGGGATCTATTCTTATGTGCGGAGCCATACGCTCCGATCAGATTCTCTGTCCATCGCAGACATGGGTTACATACACAAGACCTGTGATGACAACAAAGCTTGTGCCATATTATCAGATTACATTGAGAGGTTTTGAAACAAAATATAGAACGCAAAACGAGTGGCAAAACCAGGTAAATTAGTGTCATAAGATACTCCTACTGCGTTGGCATTCCCAAAGTTGGACTTCCCCAAGAATAATTTTTCTTGCTTTCACATTTAATAGGTGGCTCAAAGATTAGTGACCAAATACAGCTGCTGCTCCGGTTACAAGGATTTCCTTGGGACCTGTGTACCGGTGTGCACTAACGGGTGTCCCTCCAACAAACACTGCACATTTCCCGAAATCTGCAGCTGCCTACGGGGCTACGAGGGAGCCGATTGTCATCCCGTTTGTCCGGGTGGCTGTTCCACCAACGAAATCTGCGACCGGCCGAGCCACTGCACATGCCGGGAAGGCTACAAAGCGGACCCCATTTACGGCTGTCAGCCTCAATGTCCCACAGGATGCGGAGACCACAGCCACTGCACGGAGCCAGGGAAATGCGAATGCATGACTGGTTACGCCCAGCCGGAGAACAGCACCGCTTGCCAGCCGACTTGTGACCCGGCCTGTGGACCAAACTCCCACTGTCAGGATGTGAATGTTTGCGCTTGCGCCGAAGGATATCTGTTGGATGAACGGGGCCAGTGCACACCGTTCTGTGGAAAGGGCTGTGACCTTCATAGCACGTGCGTGCGACCAGATGAGTGTGCTTGCGATAATGGCTACGCCTCGGGGAACGGCGAGTGCCAACCCATTTGCTCGATGGGCTGTCCGGATCACAGCAGATGCCTGTCTCCGGAGAGGTGTGTGTGCGATCCCGGCTACCTAATGAAGAATGGTCACTGCGAGCCGATCTGCAGCCCCGAGTGCTCCGACCGCGCCCAATGCGTGGCCCCCGGGGTATGCGAGTGCTACGCGGGCTATGAGCGCCTGGACAATGGAACGGAGGGAGCGGACGGTACGGAACAGCAGTGCATGCCCAAGTGCAGCCAGGGGTGTCCGGACGGCTTCTGCTTTGCCCCGGAGGTGTGCGTCTGCAACATTGGCTACCTCATGGGACTCGGGAACACCTGCGAGCCGCAGTGCAGCCTGTACTGTGAGCACGGCCGTTGCACGCAGCCGGAAACGTGTACCTGCGACCCTGGGTTCCGATTCCAGGAGGGATCCCAGCACATTTGTGAGGCCATCTGCGAGGCGGGCTGCTCGAACGGGGACTGTGTGGCGCCGGAGGTGTGCATCTGCCATGGGGGCTACCAGCCGGAGGACAGCAACTCGACCAACGCCAAGTGCCTGCCCGTGTGCCAGGAGAAATGTGTGAACGGCACCTGCTCGGCCCCGGATCAGTGCAGCTGCCTGCAGGGATACACAAAGGCAAACGACTCGGCTTCGGTTTGCAAGCCAAACTGCTCCTCCAATTGCGATTTCGGGGACTGTGTAGCCCCGGAACAGTGCCAATGCTGGGCGGACTTTCAAATGACCGATGGCGGTTGCCAACCGATGGCGGTGAGCACAACCACAGAGCAATATTTCAACACCACATCCTTTGTGCGGCGCGACACCGCTTCGGCTGACTTCCTGCAACTGCAAAGCTCCAATTGCAGCAAAGTATGCTCCTGCTGGGTGGAGTACGATGAGGCGGGCATCACCAACAACGCCAAGTGCATCAGAAACTGCGCAGACACAGAGGACCAACCGTGCCGGGATCTGGGAAAATGCGACTGCGAGCAGTCCAGCGGTCAGCTAATTTGCACCAATGATGGCGAGGATAACTACAGCTCCGAGGAGACCCGCTACGTTTGCCGCGTTTTGGAACCCGTGATCGTAAATGTTGTAGAAAAATTGTCGGTAAGGACTGCACTGCCCCGTTGGATGAAGGTATCACTTGTGGGTTGTGGATTCATTCTCCTTGTGGCCGCTGCGGTGGCAGGATACGCCTTCTATCGACGTCGCCGTGTAAGGCCAGTGGATCCCATTAACGAGGCAATATACGATGACTGTCTATAATAACCTGAAGTCATAAGAACTCTAAAAAAGTCCTTAACAATTTGTATCTTAAAACATTATCCTTTAAATATATACCTAAAATATTATAACACAGCTTTGGCATTTGTGCATTTTATACATTAAATAAAAATTAAACAAGCAGAAACGCCGTAGTCGAGGTTTCTCGATAAAGAGATACAATTTTCATTGGGCATGATAGTTGTCCAGAAATAAAGAGATGGTTAGGATGATACCTCCAGGATGTTTTTGAAACAGTCATTTAAAGTTCTAGACGTAAACATTTTTTAGAGTATTTATTGATCACCGACTCGTACTATCTGCCGAAATTCGTATATGTTTGCGACATCCTTATGATCGCTTACCGAATAAATATATAACATTTATTTTGATTAAAATTTATTTGATTACTTGATGGTGTTTCTTTTATTTAAAAAATGTTTCCAAAAGTACCTATTGCACGAGTACTTGTATGTTCTCTGATCCCGTAAGCCTTGGCTAGGTCAGTGGCACATATTCCAGAGTTTACACCGGAATGCACATGGTGGACTGCTCGTGGTAGGTGAATCCCGGGTCGCAGATGCATCGGTTGCGGCTCACGCACACGCCATTGTTGCACCGCCTGTGGGAAAGGAACTGGCATTAGAATTCGATCCACGGGACTGGATGTGCAGCTCACTGGTAGCAGTCGGCCTGGCACACGCCATCCCTCAGATTGTAGCCCGGGGCGCAGTCGCACTGGTTGTTCTCCCTGCAGAGGCCACCGATGCCGCAGTCGGGATCGCACACGGGCTGGCAGCCGGTGTCCGTCAGCTGGTAGCCCTGGGAGCAGCCGCACACCTCCGGCTTGGTGCAGTTGTGCCGCGGGCTGGTCCCGCAGCCGCTGCTGCAGATGGGCCGGCAGAAGCGGCGGCTCTCGTCCAGCTTGTAGCCGGGATCGCACTGGCAGCTGCCGTCGAGGAAGCAGCGCCCGTTCTGGCATCCCAGCGGACAGGCGAACACGCAGTCCCCGTTGTCGTTCCGCACGAATCCCTCGTAGCACTCGCACTGCCCCGGCGCCCGGCAGCTTCCGTTCTGGCAGCTGCACTGGGGATGGCACACGGTTACCCCCAGGAGCCGGACGGGCGAGTAGCCCGTGCAGCAGACCTCGATCATCGAGAGCCGGGCCGCGGTGTCCACCTGGATGAAGTTGTTGTGCGGGTACTTTTTGATTGTCTCCGGGCTGCTCCGAACGCAAGTCGAATGAATTTTGTTTTGGATACATTTAGTGTATAACTTACGGAACCCATATGCGACACTTGTGACGCCCTTTGTCGGCCAATGTTTCATGGGATCGGATCAAATATTTGCGGGGCACTGGCTGCTCCTCCAACCTGCGGGCATCTTCAAAGTTCGCACTGCCTGGCACCGCCCGATTGAAGGGCACCTGACCACTCGGCATGTAGCCGCGGTTGTAGGCGCCTGGATCTTGGTTCCCGCCTCTCCGAGAGCCATAGGGCTGTGCTGGATCGTGGTCCTGGTAGCTGTTATAGCTTGCCTTGAAGCTGGGCAGGCACAGAATCAGCTGGAGAAGGCCGAGGCGTAGCCACATCTTTGTTTGGTGTTTACGTCGTCTTTACAATCGGCCTGCTAAACTTGTACTAATTTTGAATAAGTTTTGCGAGAACGCCGCTGAATAGAAGCTTATCAGAAAAATTGCTCCGTGCTCAGAAAATAACACAGCGGAATTTGGTTTCAGTATTTCCGAGAATACTGGTACAAAATAAAGCACAGTTCAGCAGAGTTTTCAGAATATTGCGACTTAGGGACTCACTGGAATGCAAAACATGCCCTCTCATGCATTTCCAAATGGACTTGGCATCGCAATTAGCGTCGAAACAATTGGCTCACCCCTTCTCCATCTTGACACACATACTCGGGGGCGGCGGAGCCCTCCCTCGCGGCTTCAATTAAAAGCCAGCAGCCCTCTTATCGTGGCCTCCGACGGCGATTGTAAGGCTGACCCAACTGCGACGTCGCCGCCGGAACAGTAAACAATCGCGAGCGGAGCGCTTCGGTAGCGCAGCCCAGAACGCAACCCAGCGAGTCCATGTCCGGCGATGTCGTCACTCCTGCGCACTTTCGGCACCCACGCGGTGCTCCTCGTCCTGTTCGCCTGCTGGCTGCACGCCCTCGAGATGCAGTTGCACGAGCAGCAGCTGCGCCAGCAGATCGACGCCCAGGTGCGCATGCGGGAGGAGCAGCGCCAGCGGGAGCTGCAGCGCGAGATAGCGCTCCAGCAGCGGCGCTACTCCTCCACAACCTCCACCCGGAAGCCGTACATCATTCCGCAAGGCCTGTCCCTGCCCCGGCGTGGCGAGCATCCGGATAAGTGCTTCCGGGAAGTGCCGTAAGTAAGCGGTGTGGCATCCTTTGAAAAGTCGCTGGGTCCCAAGAGGAGCCAGTTTGTATTTCCGGTCGAAACTTCAGGCCTTCAGCCACGATCTTGGTTCGGGCCATTTTCAAACCTTCTTGGAATATTTCTACCTTAGTCTCTTCAGTTGTAAAGGTTTCGTTAAGACACCCAACCTAACCTAATCTCTATTTCAACCCTTACTCTCCAGCGCCGTCTTCTTTCAGTACGACAAAGAGGTAAAGATCGTAGGCAACAGCACCACGAATCCGTATTTCAATGTGATCGAGGTCTGTTGCAAGGGCTGGCGCCGCTCTGAGTACGAGTGGAGCCAGTGCGTCCCCGACTGCGGGGAGCGTTGCCTGGAGAACGGCTTCTGCCTGGCGGGAGGCATTTGCCAGTGCTTCAACGACTTCGTCCTGAATCACCGCAACAACTGCGTGGCCACCTGTCCGCTGGGGTGCCCCCACGGGCGGTGCTTCCTCAACGGCACCTGCCTGTGCGACAGGGGCTACGAGCTGGACGGATCGCGCCGCTTCTGCCAGCCGCAGTGCAACACCACCTGTGGCCACAACGAGGTCTGCCTCGAGCCCGGAAAGTGCGAGTGCGCCGAGGGCTATGCCCGCGGACTCAGGGAGTCGGCGGCCCTGGGATGCCAACCCATCTGCATCCCGGACTGCGGCTACGGGCACTGCGTGGGTCCCAACCAGTGCGAGTGCTTTCCGGGATTCCGCAAGCGCAGCAACGGCACCACCTGTGAGAGCACGTGCTACAAGTAAGTTTTATTGACCTTCTCTAACTCATAAAAACCATTAGGTTTTAGGTATGATTTTAGTGCTTCTATATAGAGGAATTATTATAGAAACATTACCAATAGCAAGGGCAACATGTTTGCTTCACTTCTCAGTAGCATTTCAGATAATACGAGAAAGAATGATATATGCTATAGTGCCGCAAAAATAAAGCGAGACACTGATAAGACTGAATCGTATATGATTCTTTTTGAGAAACTTGTGAGAAGCGAGAAACATTTCTCCTTCTGAATAAACTTTCGAGGTGCTTATGGAATACTTTCAATACCATCTAAGTATAGACATTTTTGTAAACACTCCCGATTAACCCGCAGGCGTTGCGAGAACGGCTTCTGTGCGAACATGACCACGTGCGTGTGCCAGAATGGATACCGGTACGACGAGAACACCACCAGTTGCCTGCCGGACTGCGGCGACACCTGCGACAATGGGGTTTGCATCACGCCGGGCAACTGCCGGTGCTTCAACGGCTACGTCCGCAACCGGGAGAGGTGCGAGGCTGTGTGCGATCGCGGCTGCGGCTTCTACGGCCGCTGCATCGCCCCGAACGTGTGCGGATGCGCCGTGGTGCCGGGTCCGGACAGCAGCTACCAGAAGTGCGAGCAGGGGCTGTGCAACTCGCAGGGCTACTGCCGCTGCCTGCCGGGAATGACGCGGTTCATCGACAAGTGCATGTCGCCGGACACAGTCACCACCTACGCCGCCATGAATCCCATCAAGGTGAACATCTCGCTGCAGCAGGAGTTCCACCTGCTGCTGGGCCGGTTCTTCGTCCTGGGCGGCTCCCAGTTTGGGGACAGCGCGATGTGGTGGCTCTGAGATAAGCCGGCCCAGCTTTCTCTCGCCCAGTTTTGAAGTCACAAAGAAAACACACTATTTCTATAGGCACTGAAACATTTCTCAATCGCTGCGGGCTTATCAGTGAGTGGGTCGCCCGAAGGCTAATACTCAGTGTGCACATATCGTGGGACTGCCAGAGTTAAAACCCGATGCTGTGTACCCTAAGCACTACAAATACTCAGTATATCTATAAAGCATTTAAGCAATAAAAATCACTCTAAATGTTTGTGTTTTAATGCCGACACTTGATGGTCTGTCCCAACTGCTAGTGCAACCCAGTGCCTTGTGGCTTGTTCCATTTCTCCCCACGTAATCAGTATACCCGATTATCTAGACAATTTCTTTCTTCCCTCACTCAAGAGGCAAAGCCGGACTGTGTAGTTTAGTTGCTCAGAGACGTTGGCGGGCCTCGGTTTTCGTTTTCAGCCGACCTCGTCCGTAATTCCACAACCCGAGCGAAATGCACTTGACATCCACTGCGGTTGCCCTACTTATCGCCTGCCTGGCCCTCCAAGCGGCCCCGCCGGCCGTCGCCCAGTTCTGGAGGACCGCCGTTTCCTCGCTGTCCGAGTGGGAGAGCGAGGCCCTGGCCACGCGGCCTTCGGGCGTTTGCTACCACGAAAAAGAGTGAGCCGTGGAAAATACAGTCCCAAAATTAGGATACTGACTATTAGAGCATCTCCACAGGGTCAAGACGATCAATCCGGACTCGAGGCGCCGCCAGTTCTCCGTTTGCTGCGATGGATACATCAACGAGGGAACCTCGAGGAATCTAAAGTGCCGGCCGATCTGCGAGGAGGATTGCACACATGGCGTGTGTCTGTCCCCGGGCCACTGTGAGTGCGCTCCGGGATACTCTCGCATCCAGGGCAGGTGTCTGTGGCAGAACTAGCAAATAATAGAAAATTAAAAGACCTAGACCTAGAGTAGTGCCTTGGCCTTAGACTCTAAAGCTGTTTCAAAACTGCTTTGAAAATCAAATAAACGAATAATACACAGACTCCCCGCTTAATATGTATCTAAAGTTTTCTATGAAAGATTGAACAATTCGGGAGCTTAGAACAATGTGACTAGCAATTCCATTTTTCATTGAATCTCTTATACACCTCCAGCAGATTAAATCCCCGAAAAACCTTGAGCACCCAACCTCGCATAAGTTTGTATGTACCTGTCTGAAGTCATCCGAAATTGCTAAGTTCTCTTGGAATTACCCATCGGACATTCATAAATTGTATGTGCTTACGAAAACCGCAAATATAAATTATCAATTTGTTTTGTTTGGGAGCCCCTGAGAGCAGAGCCGCATTGATACACGGACGCGGAGCTGATTAGAGGAGGGGCAGAGGTCGCCGGAGAGATCCGCAGCTTTCGCATTAGAGGCTCCCCCATTCACTGCCAGTCGATTAGTCGAAGTGCAACCACAACAGCCGTCAGACGTGAACGTGGGCGCTCCAATAGTCTCCCCTTCCAAGTAATCCGCAATCCAGTGACATCACACCACCATGAGGTCATCGAATCAGCTTCTGATTGTCGGTGTTCTCGGGGCCATCTGTGCCCTGGCCCTGGCCCAGGGACAATTCAAGACGAGTGGCATCAAGACCCGCCAGCCGCCATCGGGCAACCTCCAGCTTTCGGCAGTCAACTCCACCGAGTACGGCTGGGGTGGCTACAACCAGAGCAGTTACGGGTGGAGCCAGCAGAACCACAGCAGCTGGAACAGCTGGAACAGCCAGGAAAATCAGATTAACCAGGCCAACCAGATCAACCAGGCCAACCAGGGAGTAAGGTGGAACAGTCAGGGCAGTCAGGGCAGCCAGGGATTTGTGGCCGCGGAAACCTATCAGCCATCCACCCTGCCGCCCCTATTCGGTCACTATGTCCAGCCGATAATTTCCCCTGTCACCCGGGCCCCCCAGATCCTGGACGAGACGGCTCTGTTCATTAACAAAACCCGATCTGCGATGGCCAGTGGCAAATGCTTCAAGGAAGTTCCGTAAGTCCCTCTAGACGGTAGACAAAGCCCCTCGGGGACCCATTAAAAAGCGAAAACAAGTTTAACAATAAAATAAGTGAACTAACGACCCCGACATCCTCCAATCCCCTGATAATTAATTGCGTCACTATTTCAAATGTATGCCAGGCAAATAATTCGAATCAATTTTAATATGTTTGGCGGCTTTAAAATTATATTTCTGATAACATGAAAGCAGACTCAAACAGTGCATTTCACAAGGATTTTATAGTAAGGAATAACTTCTTAAGCTGTAGTAAATGTGATGTTTCACCCGCAGAACATCATCCCTGCTGCGCAGCTCGCAGGACAAGTTTGTGGGCAACGGCACCACCCCGGACATGAGCCAGATCGAGGTTTGCTGCGAGGGCTACGAGCGGAACCCCCACATCTACCGGCGCTGCGAGCCCATCTGCGCCGACGACTGCCCCAACGGCATCTGCACGGCCCCGAACACCTGCGTCTGCATCCCGGGCCACGTGCGCACCGGCGAGGGCAAGTGCATCTCCACCTGCCCCCTGGGCTGCGGCAACGGAGTGTGCGACGAGCGGAACGAGTGCCAGTGCCGCGAGGGCTACGTCCTGGAGCCGGAGACGCGCAAGTACTGCAAGCCGGAGTGCAAGCCGGGCTGCTCCTTCGGTCATTGTGTGGCGCCCAACAAGTGCGCCTGCCTGGACGGATATCGCCAGGCGGCGGACGGAAGCTGCGAGCCCGTTTGCGACATCTGCGAGAACGGCAAGTGCACGGCCCCGGGACAGTGCACCTGCAACACCGGCTACCTCAAGCTGCAGGGACGCTGCGAGCCCATCTGTACAGTGTGAGTGCAGCTCGAATCCCTGAGAGCTTTCCCTAGCTCTTCCCACTCCAATCTAATCTTCTAATCTTCTTGTGCAGACCCTGCAAGAACGGACGCTGCATCGGGCCGGATGTGTGCGACTGCGCCACCGGATTCGAGTGGGATCGCAAGAGCTCCGAGTGTGCGCCCAAGTGCGACATTCCCTGCCTCAATGGCGTCTGCGTGGGCAACAACCAGTGCGAGTGCAAGCCGGGCTATGTGAATGACCAGTTCCAGCGCAACATCTGCCAGCCGCACTGTGCCCAGGGATGCCCGAACGGATTCTGCAGCGCCCCGAACTTCTGCATCTGCCGGCCGGGATACGTGAAGAGCGGCATCAAGGGACGCCTCACCTGCCAGCCCGCCTAGGCCGAAAGGACTCACCATCCTTAATGTTAGTCGTTTTATTTGCTATTCATTGAAATTAAAGAGGCGCCCGATCAGGGCATTGAACTCGTAGGCCAGCTGTTGATTGAAGTGCGTTCTCTGGGCACTGGTGGAGACCTGGCGGCTTAGCTGGTCCCGCTGCAGGCACCGGTCCACGAAGTGTGACTGTCCCGGCGGACACTGACAGTGATCGGCCGCATCGCAGATGCCGTTCAGGCAGTGCTGCTGGCCTTGCCCACAACCGCAGATACCCGGGGCCAGGCAGCGTCCGTATGGGCCGCAGGACCTGGGCAGGACAAATAGGGATGAGCTCTGGCAAGCTTACTCTCGTAGTGGTAATACAAACCTCTCGCACTTGGGCCGGCAGTCGGTGCCGTGGGCCTCGTATCCCTCGAAGCAGCGGCACACTCCGGGGGCAGTGCAAACGCCATTGCCGTGGCCACAGTTGTCGCTGCACTCCGGCAGACAACTGGTGGTGTTCACATCGTAGCGATAACCCTCCCGGCACTGGCACTTGAACCGCGACTCGCAGAAGCCGTTCTCGCAGTTTCTAAGGACAATCAAGAAATATTTAAACCATTTTACTACTGGATATTATGCTAAATATCCCACTCACATGTAGCACTCCGCCTCGCACACATTCCGCTGCGGCCGCTTTATGAATCCGGCAAAGCATTCGCACTGGTTGGGTGCCACGCACTTTCCGTATCCACAATCCGGGGCACAGACCGGCTGGCATCCCAGGTCCGGGGTGCGCCGATACCCAGGCGAGCAGTCGCATTCCCCGGGCGCCACACACTCCTCGTGGGTGCCGCAGGGTCGGTTGCACTTCGGGCGGCAGAAGAGCCGGGTCTCCGGGTCGAGGGCATAGCCCTCGTGGCAGGCACAGGTGCCGTTCAGGTAACACCGGCCCTGCTGGCAGGCTATCGGACAGGTGTGTATGCACGCCCCCTGCTCGTTGCGAACGAAATCCGGGAAGCACTCGCAGTTGCCCGGACTGCGACAGAAGCCGTTCCGGCAGCCGTCCGGCGAACCTTCGGAGCAGTCCGGCACGCAGCTCTGGGAGTACGCATCGCGACGGTAGCCGGCGCAGCAGACCTCAATGCGGTGATAGAAAATGGTGGAGCCGTTTCCCCGGGGCAGCACATCCTTCTGCGTTTGAAAAAACACCACGCTGTCAAGGGCAGAGAGTATATCGGATATGGTTATCTTCCCCACAACTTCAAGCTGCGCTTGATCCACTTACGGCAGCTCCCGCTGGCAGAGATGCTGCTGGCGCTCACGGGTCATACTAAGGGACTCAAACTCGCCCGCATTCACTATGTCCCCGTAGAGCTCCAGGGACTCCGACGAAGTGGACGTCGGTACCGAGGCCGTTGCCAGCTCCAGCAGCGCAATTAGCACAACCGGAGACGGACTGAGGAAGTGCATGCCGCCCTATTGTTTCCTGCCTCGGCGTCGCAGAGCGAATGAACGAGCTGCCTTGGGATTTGGATGTAGTTACGAGCTCGCTTGCGGCCTTATCACCACCAGCGGCCTTCGTTCTCCGCCAGCGTCCGCAGAGGCAGCCCAGAGAATCGGTGCAGTTGGCGTTTCTCCAAGCAGAAGGAGTAGATAGAGTAAGCACACTCCATAAGCTTTGGGGAACCAACTCCTAGCTCATTATCCAAGCATATTTCTTTGAGGTAAGCCGGTAATAATATGTATTTGTGAATCACTCGAATATTGATTGTCAAAACAACATTGTTTATTTGCATGGTGGGAATTTCCCGACGGAGCTTTCTTATCGTGATGCTATATAAAAATATAGTTATAAAGTATTCAGCAATTTCAAACAAAACCGAGCGAATATTTCGATGAAATAATAACCGTCGAACACTTACTCCAATTCTCAAAGGAGTTGTTTAAATATTCCTTTGTTGGATTGCAATTTAACTTTAAGTTTTAGTGCATTTTCAGCTCGCGGCGTGCCAACATCATGCTTTTCCTTCATTTGTTGGTGTGGTGGACAATTAGCCAAGACTTCCTTTGGATTATTACCGCTCAAGTGGAGGCCAATATCACCGAAACACATACTCCACGGATTAAGATGGCCCGGAAACTTTCTGCACTTTCTCCAAGCTTGGATAAAGACGTACAAAAAAGGCGATTTAAAAAATATCAAAGCACGTCAATGAAAACCAATGCTTCCAACGCTAAAGTGTTTTCAGCTAATACGGACAAAAAAGAAAACCCTAATGTATCCCCAACGGCAATAATTGGACTGGTTGCCGTTTGTTTAGGCTTTTTGGCATTTGCTGGTTACTTGCGCTACGAATATAAGCACAGATCTTCCTTTAATACATAAGCCGTACACAAAATGGGTATCCGATCTATTTTATATTTATATACACGCTTCATGTTAATTTCATATTTGTATCAAAATACATAGTACTTTAATCTTAATAAAATATTGGAAATACGCCGTTTATTGGGCTTTAATTTAATTATGAAAATAATGATAAATCGATTGAAACATATTTGTACAACATATCAAGGAAACACGATGTAAACCTACAAGAGAAACTCGTACCTTTGCTCCGATATATAGATGTAATTGTAAATATATAGAGTAATTTGGGGGCTCAGACGTGCGCTATTCTCTTGGCAGTGATTTGGGCGGGCACCTGCAGGAAGTTGGAGTTCTGGGGCGGTATGATCAGGTGGCTGACATGGTGGGTCCTCTGGTGCGTATGGTGGTTGCCGCTGGCGAACTGTTCGCTCCCCGACATCGGAGGCGGCCTGGGCGGCAGGAAGGCTGAGGCTGTTGTGGAGTGCTGGACTTGATGGCTTCGTGGCTGCATCTGCTGGGGAAGATGGTGGTGCGCGCTGTGGTGCGAGTGGTGCTGCTGATGGTAGCGGATCTCGTCGTACAGATGGGAGTCCAGACTGCCCTTCCTGCTCTTTGGCGAGATCACCGAGTAGAGGGACTCTTTCCTAGCATACGCGTAGGGCGGTGTCTTTATCGACGAGTTGTTGCTGGGCGTGTCATACAATTCTGCTGGAGCTGTTTGAACAAATTATAAAATCATTACTTTTATTCTTGTTGGAAACGTAGATCATTTATGACAAAAAACCTCTGATGCATCGCTTTCCAAATTGTTAAAGTGTTCGAGTATAAAATCAGTTTAAAACCGATTTTTAAAACAATATGCAATTATTTTTCCCTATCTCTTTTATAGTCTCCAAGATCTTGGCGTTCATACGGACAGACGGACTAACAAACGGACAGATGGACATGGCTAGACCGTTTATACTTTTTAGGGTCGGAACTGCTTCCTTCTTCCTGTTTTGAAGGCAACTGTTCGAGCATTTCCTAAAAATCTCAAATAACATGTAAATATTCACAATCTTCAATTAACCAAGATTGACATATTTTGTAACACTCAGTTACCTCCAACTTTATGGTCGGCTGGGGACACTTACATACCGTCGTTCGATTGGGGGGACACGGCAAATATGACCGGAGGCTCCGGCAGCGGCTCGTGGAAGTTCTTACCCAGGGCCGCTGCCTCGGTGAGGACCACCTCGGGATTCGAGGGCGAATGTGCGGATGCTGCTCCTCCGTTGGCCTTATAGACACTGGAATCCTTGTGGTGATAGCGCCGGTATACATACAGCGTGCCCGCGAATATGGCGATGAGCAGAAACAGCATGATGACCACCAGCGTGGTCACCAAGCCCGACTCTCGATCGGCAGCCGCATGACTGGTATTGGCATCACCTCCGGCAAAGCCCGCCAAGTGCTCCTGCGGCGAGGTGATGCCGTTGGTGATGACGTGAATTACCTCGGGAGCGGGAATACCAGCCGCTGCCGAAGTGGCATGTAGATTCTCGAGCAGCTCGCTTCCGGACTGGTGGACAATGATCTTTGGTGTGTGTTGACCACCTTCCTGTCCTGCTGGTTGCTTGATCACAATCACCTCGGGCAGAGGACTCGGGGTGGCCGGGCGAGGAATGATACCCATCTTTTCAAGCGTCGAGTTCACCGTCTCCACAATCACGTGGCTCACATTGAGGGCCTGCGACTGATCCGGCTGGATGCAGGTTCCGCTTTGGGGATGGCAGGGCTTTTCATCGCAATCGCAGGCCTTGCGACACATGATTCCATGGGTTCCCTTGGGGCAGGGCTGCTCACAGCTGCATACAAACAAATGGTAAATAGTATGTACTCCCATGAACCTTCGGCAACCTACAATTGTCCTGTCCAGCCCGCCAGGCAATGGCATATGCCCGATTTGTTGTCGCAAGCAGCTCCATTCTGGCACTGGCAAACATTCTTGCAATCCAAGCCCCACCGGTCGTGATCGCAGCCTTTAAAATGGATTTGTTTGAGTGTGAAACTACTAGAGAGCATTTGGTGTGGGCATCCACTCACGTTGGGTGCAGTGCTTGCCAATGTATCCCTCCTCGCAGCTGCAGATGTCGGGCATTACGCAGCTGCCACGCCCACAGCCGCCCCGGCAGATGGGCTTACAGGTGGCCTGGCTGTCGGATAGATTCCCCTCATAGCCCTGGCAACAAAAGCGCACTGTTCGCGTTTTGTTCAGTTTCTGCAATGAAAGGTTTATAGAAACGAAGGAGGCAAGCCTAAATTATTATTATTTAATATTTAATATTGTGGCAACTTGGAAAACTTGGGAAAATTGGGAGACCGAGTGATGTATCATTGAACTTTGACTTGCCGTCGTATGCGTATGCAAACGCCACAAAGTATGCCGCACATGTGGCACTCAGTTACCCCTGCCGCAACTTATGTGAGACCCTCATGAATGGCAGCTCCTTCGGCAGATCTGCTTCGATCTCCGGCCCTGAAGAGGGATGATGGTCGTTGTGAGAGTTCTTTAATTGGATAAACTTGCTGAGAACCCTCCATCAGGCCCGTCAACGCCTCGCTGACAGTTGCCCTTGGGGGGCAGTGGACTATGGACCAGGTCTCGACAGTTACAAAATTATGCTGAAGATGATTGCAAGTCGCTGGACAAGGGGCGCGCCCACATCGCCCTCGACTACCCCTTGAGCTGGCAATTTAATTGGACAACTAAATTCCTGCTGGCCCGGGCTTCTCACACTCATTCGCCGAGATTGCGCCCCAGTCCCGGAATCGACCCGGCCCCATTTAATTTCCCCGACTTACGCATTGTTCGCCGCTGATGAATTTGTATCTGGATGGCTGCGTGTGTATCCGAAGCTGAATAAGGCGGAAATTTTAATATAAACAGCGAAATGCGATGCCAGTTTTGTCTTCTGATTCATTGTGTCCGCATAATTATGGATGGCTTTTCAAACGTTTGTCACAAAACAGTAATTGAATACAAGTTGGGCAATACCTAATTTTTTTCGCTTTCCGCGACCCACTCGAATTTCAATCCGGGTGCCCGGGGCGGTGTCCATCAATCAGTTGCGGCGACATTTTCCTTTGCATCGGGGGAAAATCTTTCGGCAAAGTTGCGGCTTTCAAACGTGTTTTCCCACTCGGGCCCGCACTTCTTTATGCCTTCAGTTAATGCTAATTAATTAGGCGAAATTGGCGAATTGCTGGCGGCATTTTCTGACCAAAAATCGGAAAAGCCAGCCGAGTGTTGGCCAAGAAATTGTTTGCGAAAATCGCCAGGAATGCGCGCTGAACAGAAAGTGGTGAAATATGTTTTTTTGGGTGTGAACCATTAAAACGCTTTTCCCCAAAAGCACCCCAGAGCCCGGCCTCAAGAGCTCCAATTAAAATAATTATGAAATTAATTCGAACGAACGAACGATCTCGACTCGCACAAATCATTAGACACGAACGGAGAAAAAATAAACCAAGCCAAAACTGGCTGCGATGGCGGTGGCGATGGCGATGGCGATGGCGACGCTGGCAACTTGCAACTGTTTAGTGATGCAATCGAAAGTGTGTCAACAGCTTTGGCATCAAGTCGCCGCGCACAAGTGGAGCTCTTAATGCCGCATATCGGTCCGATCCAGCCGATCCCAGTCCATCCCGTCCCGGCCATAAGTGCCTGGATTTTCCGCTTTTCATTTGCACTTTCCATCACTGACACCATGACATAATTATTTTCACCTACCCCCGTACCGCCAAAAATTGACTAAATAAATAAATAAGCTGTGCGCAAAACGGCAAACCAGCTGAGCCTGATTAGGCCCCTCGGAGCCAGCAACTGCAACCGGATTCTGGCCATGCTTGGTCAACAACACTTGGCCACTGCGGCTGTTTTTCTCGGTTTTCCCCACTGCGCAGTTTCTGCACACCGGGTCGTGGGTATTGCGGCTTTTTGAGGTGTTTTGTGCACAATTAATTGCCCAAAATTAATTACTATTTATTGGCAGAGAAGCAAAAGCATTTAACATCAATCATCCGGGCCATTTTCCACAGTATTGTTGGAAAAAGTGCTGCTTGCATAAATCAAACGCGTCGAGTGGCCGACAGTATTGAAATTTTCACAAACACTTTGGGCGACGTGTGAGTGAATTAATTAAACACTTCAAAATAGACTTACTCCATTAATTGAATTTTTAAAATCCACATTTTAAAATTGAATATTTATAGAATTTGTAAAACAATTTTTGAAACTTCGAAGCATGGCAATTTTGGAGATGCAACAATTTATGCTATGAATGAAAATGTTCTTTTAAAACACCTTTACCTTTAGTTTTATATAAATTTTTGTTCAACAAATTATCATATAACAAGATGATTATATTTCTAATAGGAGTAAAATCTCAACTTTAGAGTACTCCCTCTTCTTTTAGCTTCCATTGAACAATGCGTATACGCCACCGGTGCCCAGCAGTTCAAGAAGTTTGGCAGCCAAGGACACTCAAGCTGCGGGTCAAAACCGGTCGCAGATGAAGTGCAGCAGCTGCCTCGGAAAAGCCACTCGCTGCGACTTCCGTTCTCCATTGCAGAAGTAGAGGAAATTCAGCTTGCGCAATGCATTTTAGTTTTCAGTTTTAAATTTTCATTTTTTGGTTTTTTCGCTTGGGAGACAGAACCCATATAGCGAACGATTTATACGGAAAAGGCAATCAAAGGCGGCCATCGAATAGGGGCAATTTATGGTTGGCCTGGTGAGCGGCTTCCTGGTTGGGCAAATCGAAATCAGGTTTGTGGAGCAGGCTCCCCAAAATGGTGGCCGCTGCGAAGGTGTTGCCACTCGGTGACTGTGACGCAACCACGATGCCCGCAAAGGCAGAGCCGGCAGCGGAACACCTGCGATCGCCATTTGGCAGGGCGACTCACCTGGACCCGCATCACCTCGCGCATTTCCGTCTTGTATGTGGCACACCGCGGCGGTATTTCCATGCACCAGCTGGAGGTGCGCACGCGCACGGGCTGGATCTCGGGGATCTCGATGTGCTCCACATAGGGCTCCTCGCGTATGCAAATGTTGCCGGGCCCCTGGATCGAGGCCAAGGTCCTGGGGCTGGCCTCCACATCCTTGAGGTTCGTGTTGACCCGCAGGCTGCTGTTTTGGCCCACTGCCAAGGGCAGCATAACGGCCAGCCCAAGGATCAGGAAGTCAGTGTGGCTATTTGAAGGCATGTTGTTGAAATTTCACTGCGCTTATGTAGCTAACACTTGTAGATACATTATCACTAGAGGATTATGTGGCACTACACATCACTAGGCATCTTTAAAACACTCGGCGGTGGAGCCAGAAAAGTCTGTTTTATTTGAACCCGCACTTGGGCACTGCTTTCAGATCCCCTAATTCTTGTAACACAAAAGTATCTGCTCTTTTACGTTCTGACTTTCAGAGTTTATCCGCCAGATGTGCGATGCGTGTACGCTTGGATCGCGAGTCGCGGGTAATCTGTTTTCACGTTGGCGGGGAAACTGTTCCTCAGCCGAGTGTTCCTTCTCGGGAAACAACAAAATACGATTGTCATTGCAAATTGTCGACGAGCTAATAAAGGCCGACCGGGGTGGGGCGGGGGGCGGTGACTGGAGATCGGAGAGCGGAAGTACGCACTGCACAGTGAAGTCTACAAAGCGAAAGTGAAATGTGAAGCACCCAGATACACACGCTCGTGGAAGTCTCCACTGCAAGTGAACGAATTTCAGAGCCCGAAGCGATCTCTCCCGGCGAGGGCGATGATTGCATCTAATTGAAATGTTGATCATGTCCTTAACATGTTGCTGTCATTGCGGGGCGCAAACCTGACTCTCGCCGCGTTTATTGGAGCTGCTGTTATTGTTTTGACTTAATTGGATTGGATGGGATTTGCTGGCATTTGCTGGGATTTGCGCTTTTCTTAGCAGGCCCAGAATTTGGGGAAGCCGGAAAAAAATTTACATAAACTGAGGGGTTCATATTCGCATAACTTAATGCCGCCTTAAGACACACCACCTAGACCAATATAGAATTTCTCCATTACAAAATACGTTGTACCTATTTTCATAATCATTTCATTACCTTTTAAATATTCTAATCCCACATTAAGTTAAAGGAGAACTGATTAATATGACGTCATCCGGCATTGACACGTTGAAAAGAGTGTGGTTATATTTATTGGCCGTATCTCCATTATTTACCGTCCGATCTTTATGAAACTTTTCACATGGTTATCTCTTGCTAACCTTTTCGACGATGTAAATAGGTACAAGAAAATGCATTTTTTTTTTAAATATAATTGAGTTCCGATTATAACATACGAACTTTCTTGGAAAATTTATTTTGCTTCGGATTTTAAGCTCGTAACCGATCTTACAGACAATACTAAATATTTGAAGTGGACTTAATGTACTAGATTAATATACCTTTAAGAAAACAGAAACCTATAAGTCTAGATGACATCTTGATTAATCAATTTCAATTGAAATTAACAGCGAATTAGCTAAATAACACCCAAACAAATATTGCTTAATTCCCAAGCAAGTACGAGTATTTCTCTTGTTTATTTGCTGCAATTTTTCAAAACGCTGTAATCGCATTAATCATCAATCCATCAAGCATCAAACTGTCTCAATGCTTCATGCATACCGACATCTATTAGATTGTCCAATGATCATAATCATCGCACTCACTTATCCGGTCTCAGCGAATTTAAAGCATCTAACACGCTCGTCGCAGGGGCAACTTCATCGCTTGAGTTGACTGCAAATATGCCGTTGCGCAGTGGACGTCCTCACTCAACTTCACTTAGCCAAAGTGACCCATTGCTTAGATGAATCTCTAGAACAATGACACTGGGATGACCGGCCACCACCCCCAAATCCCACTCACATACGTTGATTGTCTTGTTTGCACCGAAGACGTTGTTGCTGTTGCCGCTGCCGCTGCCGTTGCCGCTGCAGCGGCTGCAATTTATTAAATACAATTTACTCAACAACAATAAACCAGTTGTTGGGCACTCCGCCGGCAGCTGCAGAAAAAAGCGAGTAAAACAAAAGCACAACTATGGAATTGCAGCAGCTTTGCGGGTTTATTTATTTTATTTGATTAAATTGTAAGCAACAACAGCGCTGCAGCCGAGCCAGCAAATGTGTGAGCAATGTGCGTGCGACGCCGGAGTTCCAATGACCCGCATGGACTGCCCTCGAATCCGTATCCCCCCAGACGGCACCCATGTGGATACAGGTTTCGCCAAAGGGGTGTACGCAGAACAACACAGCATGCTGGGCTTCCTTGCCACTCCGACTTTGGCCTGGAAAATTAAAGTTAAACAATCTATAAACAAGCTGAAAAGATTGCCACTGAAACAAGGTATCCTCCATTCGAATTCCATTTTGTTGCAGTTTTTAGGGTGCCGCCAGTCTGGCAATTTTGAGATTTGCATTTTTTTTCAGTTGTTTGCTTTTTGCTTATTCAATTTTAGAACTGTAGGTGAGTGTGGGTTTTTGGCATTGATTCAAGTTCAGCTAGGTTTTGGGTGCCACTGAATAGGCGGAAGTAATAAGTGGAACAACATGTTTATTGTCTGACTGCTTGCCAATGGCATCTTAGCTCAGGTGGGAAAGCTCTACAAGTTCAAATAACAATTAAATTTAAGCTAAAATAGGTGCAAATGGGGAGGATCAGCAGGAGCAGCGACAGACCAGCAGCCCGACCGCCGTTGTAGTAGCCACCGAAGACCTGGAGGCCTGCGGTTTCGATGCTGCGCTTGCAGTAGTCCCCGTCGTAGTTCCAGCCCACGTACTCGTTGGTGCGGAGATTCTCCTGGCGCAGCCACTCCTCGAGGGGTGCGAAATATTCCCGCAGGGCGGTGCCGTCCAAGCGCCCCTCCTGCAGGGTCTCCTCGAGGACCTCCTGCCACGGCTGCGAGGCGCCCTTCGACATCAGTTTCCTGGTGGTGGATAAAATACATGAATTCTTGAAGAATAACATTATGGTTGTGAATGAAATATATGAATTCTTTAGGGTAACTGCTTAAATGCAAAGTATTTCTGGTAGGAAAATCCTAGAGCTTCATCAAATCATTGTTTGGATACGAATACTATAGTATTATGGCATATCATATCCTAAGAAACTATAATAAGTTTACAGACATCTAAGTACCATTTTGCGACAATTATTTCCTTAATTAAAAGTATGCAGATTTTTATTCACCTTCACATTAAAATATACAGCTAAGAAATTGTATTATTATATCCTTATTGTAGTCATGTTTGTAAAACCCTATATGACAAAATTCTATTGAACATTTTTATGTCATAGAAGCAACAAAATTCCTTATAATGAGAAAGATTTTATGCAGATAAAAACAATTACTAAAGCTATTAGACTAAGGAAGCTAAAGCATGTTGTACTATAATTTATAATCATACAATATTTAAAACAAATTTTTACTAAATTTTGCTTTAAGAAGTTAATATGATGGTAATTCTTTATAGGCCAAAAATGTTAAATATTGTATAAAGATTCCATGTTATCAAGAAACTATAAAACCATTTTCTAAAGCTAGTGAAATAAAGAGGCAATGCTAATGCTTATATTTATATAATTTGTGTTATGTTTATAATAAATATTTTAAACAATTACTCAACCACTCACTTGAGAATGTTCCCCGCCGCTGGCTGGCGGTAGATGTCGCACTTGTGCAGCGGCTTCCTGGGATCCCCCGGAACGTATTGGCCCGCCTCCCGGCACATGGACCTGTAGATCTGGAACTGCAGAACCGTCGAGAAAAAGTACCTGCAACCGAGAGAATGGGGGACGTGGTTTTAGTCTGTTGTGGGCTGACAATGGTCACGCTTCGTGGCCAATGTTGGGGAAAAATTGTCAATTGTCTCGAGCGAGAGTCGAGAGCCAAGAACTGAGTCAGTTTGTGTCGTCGGTGGTGCCGGTTCTGACCGGCGTGTTGTGGCAGCGGAGCTGGCTGAGCTTTGCATTCTGGCTCAAGGTCGAGCCCCAGTTGAAGCCTTAAACTGAAGCAAATCACAGCGGCGGACAGCAAAGTCGTTCTCTTGCAGTTTCGACATCATGCAAAAGTCAAGTTTTGTGGTCTTGTAAGTGCCATTTGCTTTATGCTCATTTAATCACATTTATGTTTATGGCAATTTTATTGTATTTTTACGGCGCGGCTGCGCAATCAAGTAGCAATTATTCATGCGGTAATTTCGAATTGGATTTACCCTTAACCAAAGCTTGAAGTCTAAATCTATTTCTAGAAACACTATTATTTTTGGTTTTTGCAAACTCACTGTTTGTTGATTTATAAAAGTTATGCAATAGCTGGGCAAATTTTAGGGGATTTTTTTGCATAAATAACTAATAAGCAGCCATGAAGCCAAGAACAAGTTCAACTAATGATTTTGCCTTTGTTTACTCTTTTAAACGAAAGGGAAGAGCAGCCGCGGCGCTTTTGTTTCTGGGGGACTCCCCTAACGATTGACGATCGCCGATCTTGGCGAGGCGTTGAACCCCGACCTCGGACGGATCCGTTCCCATCTCCCCGTCGGCTTCACACATTCCTCTATTTGCCGGCGAGAATGTTGCAAGCTGGGCTACGAAAAAATGGCATTTTTAATGCTCACTTTTCACAATGTTCGATCGCGACTGCAAGACTCCCAGACGTGGAAACAACGTGCCAGAGCACCATTAAGTGCATCAGCAATAGCAGCGCTACCACGGCAACAACTATGGCCACTGCATCTTGGCTTACTGGCTGGATGGCTGGTGGCGGTGTGTTATGTTTTTGGCACTTGGCAGCGCTTGCCACATTGCCACATCGTCGCCACATTTTCCCAGAGACGACGCGACATGACCCAATAACAGGGATTAGGCAGCTGTGTCTGCTGGTGCAGTGCCTCCACGCTTGCCATTCGTTCATTCAATCATTCAATCAAACACTCGGCCAGTCTGCAGCGACGGGGTTAGCTGCCGTCTTGGTCCAGTCAATCAGAGCCAACATTGTCGGCAATTAGTCCAATTTTTGTGGCTGCTGCTGCCGCTGCTGCTGCTGCTGCTACAGCAACCGTTTGTGCTAAAATTAAATGTTGCGAAAATTCTTTTCAACGTTTCGGACGTGGAGCATGTGTTCGGGCTCAGTGCTGCAGTGGCGCTGTGAAAAATATGCGAAAAATCTTTAATTTTCGGAGACCACAAAGCAGGCACTATTACCCGGTAGCGGCCGCGGGGCGTATGAGCGATGTCGTTTATCCGATAGCCGCTAATGATCGGTTTTCCGGGCCTTCGTTCCCCAATCGCCAACCCCTCATTTGGCCAATTGCCAGCCAAAGCATTCGATGATGGCTTGAACCCCCTAAGCAGCCAATTGATCGAAATTGACATTTCTGCTCTGCTGATGGCAGTTGGTCAGGACGGGGGGAAAGGGGGCCTCAAGGAAAGCCACAACGATTGCCAATTTCCATCGGTCAGTACTCTAGTTGGCCGCATATGGTATACTTATGGATTTCTAGTTTGCGCTATAATTTAATTCCAACTCAATCTTTGCAACTGATGTGAATGTCATTTGTTGAGGTCACCCCAGATCGATTCAGCTCGCTTTGCTGGGGGTTTGGGCCTCCAGTAGCTGCTAGCCATGCCCCGAAAGTGGTTCAATGTCCACTGACCACTTGACCAGTTGACTGACTGAGATCTACCGACGGATGCATTCGAGTCTCTGGCTGTCGTGGGTCTGTAATTTGCTGTTAATGTTGTTACTGTTATGGCAAATATAATGGCTTTTCTTATTGTCTGGGTCGACGAAGCGAAAATTACTTTGGGCTTCTTTTTCGGCTGTTTTTTCGTTGTGAACTGACCTTGACTTTCATGAGCATGTTCAGCGGGCGGAAACCGGCCAAGTGTTGTAATGGAGTGCGATGGGATCAACCGAGTTCCAGACCATCAATTGGCCCCCTTTTCATTTGACCAATGGAGTGCTAATTATTATAACTCAGAGCCTAAAATATAACTTCCTAGTTGCCTAAGCTCTTTTGATCTTAACTTCCCATCGATGACAAATTCAGGCCATTTGCGAATTCATTAATTACTCTGCCCGCTCTAGATCACAACTCTTGGATTGATTTAAATATTACCGAAATTTATGCGCATTTGTAATGTTTTTTACATGGTGGGCAAGGAGTCAGCGCAGCCAGAAAACTGGTTGCTTGTCGGAAATCGTTTAAGTTTTTCACTTGATATGTCAAAATGCCAAAACTTTGCACAGAAACCGTGGCCGGCCCCCGGTGCCGATGTGAGGCCAATCTGCCTGTCCATTAAGCATACGCCCTGTTGGCCACGCCGCTCTCCTGGCCGGCAAGGCATTTAAGCGCCATGGGCGACCGCTGCAGCGCTACAGCCGCTGCAGGCTTCCTTCAAAGATCGCCACTTGGATCTAACTCAGATGGCCAGTTTTTGTTGGCCAGTATTTTTTTGTCTTGGGGTTTTTATTTTATATTTACTGCTTCTCGTTTAGAAACTTTGCGGATGCAGTCCGCGTCCAAGTCGGACAGACGGGCTTCGAGAAGTCGGTCCGGTTTTTTGTCTTGGCCATAAATAGAGTTCGAATGGATGTTTATGTGGCTGGCGATCCAGTGCGTTGCACAATGCACTTTCAGCTTCATTTTCATTTTCATTTTCAGTTTGGGACTCGGATTGCGATCGCAATTCGAAACCCAATTCACTCACGTTGCCATGTAATTCTTGCTTACATCGAGTCTTTGTTTGCCGTTCTAGATCCGCGTTTTCGCGGCTAATTAGCATTTAATTCGAGAGCTCTCTGACCGGCCCGATTGTCCGCCAGATCCGTGCGCATAAATCAATAATCTAGCCAAGCGAATCGCCAGACAATTCGCTCGAGGCAACCCAGACCCGCGGCAGCGAACTTGATCTAATTCCTTTTTCAATTGCCATAAAAGTTGTTATGGTGGCCGCAGCGCTTATTTTATTTAGTGTTTTTTATCATTTTACATTATGCGGTTGTTGCTGCTTTTCGTGGGTTGCGGGCCAAGAGCTGTAAGCCTCTGTGGTTGGCCAAATTTAACGATGATGGAGCCCGAAAATGCTGAGGCCATGTGGCCGCAACTATTAAATAAAAGTTTAATTTGACTCTGCAAAGATCAATGTGTGATTAGATTGGAAAATCGCAGTTTTGGCAACACTTTCCCAGGCACCATTTCCCAACAGTTCCATCACAATTGTGTGAAGTATTGCAGGCCCCTGCCTTGACTGAGTGAGTGCCGACTTGTGGCCCTATAAGCCTTAATTATATTTGGCTAATTTGGGGTCTCTTTGGCTTACTCGACGGCCAATCGGCTGGGCAAACTCCAGAAGCAGACCACAACAGCCTGCCCCAGAGTCACAGCACTCTAACATTAACACACTCGGAACAATTGGCCATAAATCAGGGGGCAGCAGAGTGCAAATGCAGAGTGCAGTGCTTTGAGGGGGGAGCGAGGGCAGGCTGCAGTTATTGTTGTCGTTATAATCAATGAATTACGTTGCATCGGTTGACCACAATTTATGGCGACTTCAAACATGAGAATCCGACCGGCGCAGGCCAAGAAGCAAACAAAAGTTCGAACCGAAACCGAAGCCGAAATGCAACTGCAGCAACTGCCGCAGCAGTGCCGTCAGGGGGTTGCGGGGGTATCCCCAGCCCGAGTGCGATGTTGCAACCGGTGCATGCAACAAAAGCATCCACAAGACCCAGACGCCGTCGTACGGTGTATCTGCTGGATACGTTTGCCCGAACGTCGCCGCCGTCTGACAGAATTGTAGCGTTCGCATGTTGGTTCGCTGTTGCGGCCAGGCAGCTGCATTGCCTGGAAATGGAACCGCACCGCCTGACTTGGCTCGGTTCCATCTGGCCAAACATAGAAAACGAAAAAAAGTAAAAGTTGTCGGGCCCGCAGCAGCGCCCAAGTCCAGACTTTGCATATGCGGCGCCCCCAAGCTGGGGATTTCCATGTAACGCCGAGGAAGACCCAGAACAGCGAGTGCCCTGGTCCCCAAACCCAAACCCAAACAAGTTCTCCCTTTTACCTATGCAAATTGTGTTTGCTTTGGCAACCAAATACTGCCGGCTCGTGAGAACTTTATCGGAAGTTTAAATGTTTAATTGCCTTTGCTCAAATTATGCAATAAAAGAGAATGGCCAACGCTTTTTACGGCTTGAACAGAATTGATTCTACCATTGCAATAATACCATATATCAGAAAAACATATATTATTACACAATAACAGTTAGTTTAAAGACCAGTTGCTTAAGATCAGTAGAATATTCATAACACTCCTGAAGTGATTTAAAAAAGATGTTGTTTCGGGCAAACATTTAATTCGTGTTTCCAGAATAGCATAGTTTTCTTGGCTTATACATATATCAGAGCAACAAAGCATATATTTTTACACAATAGTTTCAAGACCAGTTGCGTAAGATCAGTAGAATATTCATAGCACTCCGGGAGTGGTTTTAGGCAAACATCTTTTATTGGCTCCGCCCAGGCAAACAAAATCAATTTGGCCGCTTGGAAAACCGCTTTATATTCCGGTCGCTAAATGTTGGTTTTAGCCGAATTGCTTTAGTAGAATCTGGAAACGGAGACAATAGAAAATGCAAATCTCTTTGCCGCCTTGCAGAGTGGGACAATAAGATTAGTCAATCACGGCGCACGCATATCATTTGGGCTGTCAGGCGAGTGGCATGGCGTGGCGTGGAGTGGAGTGGATTGGAGTCCAACATTCAACTGGTTTCATTTTGCGCATTAACAAATAATTATGCTGGCAATTGCCAAATCACGGACTCAGCCCGCTGATACATAATCTGATTTTGTGCGAATGCAACGCACTCAATACCGAAACTGCAGCGCCGACCCAAAAAGGCCTTTCACTTTTGCGGCAGAGTGCAGAGTGATCTCACGCATGGCACCCGATCCCAGCCAGATCCATTTGCAATCCCAGTTGGAGGCGCCCACCCCCCGACCGGGAGGTTTGCAACATTGTCAATAATCGAACTCCAGCTTTGCCAGTTTGCCGGCTTGAAACCCGAGTCCTGACCACCGGCACCACGGTTATGCATTGCAGTTGCATCAGCCAACATCTCTGCCAGGGAATGCTCCATTTGCGACGATTTCCATCAAAGACGCCGAGGCATCCCAGCAATGCAGCTTCCGCTTCATTGCAGGAAGTTCAAAGGCGAAACCTGAGAAGCTTGAGGGTGGCAACAACAAACGGAAAACCCAATGACCGTGCTAGAAATTGAGACATCACTTTTGTTTCCTCCATTACAATGTTTGCGACAACAAAGTATCATGTGGTCGGGTTTTGATACTTTACCACAGATTTTCCCATTAATTATGATTAATTTAACTGCCATTTCTTGCAAGAAATTAATTGTGTTTCTAGAAAATAAAAAAAACATTTATACAATTTCATTTTACCTAACAAACCCAAAATTCTTTATACGCTGTATAATTTATTAAATCTAGTTGCACAACAAAAAAATTGTCTCGATGTTAATTTCGCTGATTAGAATAGAAATTATATAATTTGTATGAGTTGATAAACAAACCATAAATAAAACCAATTCAAATAGAAATATTTTATGGTCCCCCAGTTTTGAATACAATCCTGATTTATGCATTTTTTTCTTTATTAATAAGCTATCTTTTTAAGGCTTAATGGAATCAGAAAAAAAGGTAATAAAATCTTGGCATCTTAATATTTTATTGTTTCATTCATTTCGCAAATCAAGACGAAAAACCAAACTTTCTACTTCTGAAACCAGACAAGCGAAACACATCGAATTTGATGGACATATGACCTTTCGCCAAGAGATGTTTCGGAAATCATATAGTATAGTTGATTAAATTCCAAAAACCAATGATAAACAAACAAAAACCAGTGGTGACGGCTATAAGTACTCGATTGTCTTGACTTTAAATACCCAGTTTGCAGAGCAATATTGCCTAAAAAATCAAATCTGGCAATAATTTAGAAAGAACGATCATATTACGTATACGCACCGTGGCTGAAGCTTACAAACCCATAACTTTTAAGTTCTTGCCATCTTTCTAAGTTCTCCATGGATTAATTTCAATGAAAATGGTTAAAGAATTAAATATAAATACAATAGGGCGTATGTCCGCACAGAGACTCTATTTACATGATTCCGAATGAATCTAATATACCCCTGATCTTTACGATATCACTGGGAAGTTCTTGGGGGTTTTCCCAAATAAATTTGATACAATCTCTTCGTTGTTAATTTATTTAATTGAGTATTTTTATGATTCCGAATCGATTCGATCGCATTTGCACCCATATTTTATGAGGGGCACCCATACAGCCAAACTGCGGGCTACCGTGCGTTGGTCTGGGTACTCCTTGCACTTGTGGTGGTGAGCGCTTCCGCCTGAAAGTTTCCGAGCTGAACGCACACACCTGCAAGCGCACCCATACAGAGGCAGTGGTGGAGCTTTGCAGAGAGCGTTTCGAGCGGGAAAGCTTTTGGTAGCCGCTTGGCTGGCGGCGTTTTCAGTTTCGTTTTGACACAAAAACTCTTTGGGGGTATAAAAGCGCGCCACTGACCACAGACAGCATCCAGTCAAAGGTTTGGAATCGCTTGTGATTCTACAATCCTTCCACAGTCTGTTTTATTTGTCACCGAGTTGCTTGTAAGTGAAGCCAACTATGTTTTAGTTTGTTTAAATCGAAGAATATGTGTAGTTTTAATCATGGAAATGCGTTAGAGACTTGAACAAAGCCAGTGACTTAAAATCGTTTCAAAAGTGCGCCCAAGTGCCTTGTGCTACCCTTACGTTTTCCTGGAAAAGAATTGCCAACCGTTGCATGTTTTTAAAACCGAATGCTACGCTAATTCGCTTTAAATAATTCAATTGTTTCTTTGTTTATTTACAGCCTTGGCAAGTCCCAATAGTCTCCACAATGAAAGTATTCGTAAGTACAATATTCATACCTTAAGTAACATATGCAATCGGAATCAGATTAAATATGCAAACATTTGTGAATGCCTTAATTGTTTCGCGTTGAGAACGCATTGAAATGTGAGAAGTACTTATGTACGGACTACTCCCGCGTATACAAGTAGAACAATAACAGCAGGCCCTCATCTTTTGCATTGCTAATAAGTCAGTTACTGGCGTTGGCCACTCACTTCCTAAATCAAAACAAACCGTTAAATTGCCTGCCGCAAATGACAAACTTCAACTTGAACAGCTGCTGGCTAATGAGCGCCTGTTAACTGAATGTCCATAATTTGAGTGCCGGGCACGTCTAATGGCCAGTCTGCAATCCGTTCGGTTCATTTGGTCAATTAAATCCGAGCGCACACTCCACCGACTCCGGATGCACTCGCAGAAACGCGAGCTGCGCATGCGTAACGTGACGCAAACTGCGCTGTCCGCACATTTTGTCATGTCTGCCCCAAAAGAGGGGGCGTGGCACTCGGCAGTGCATCGCTTATGCGCGGCACGCACAAATTTCACTTGACCATTTGAATCGCAAAAGAGGGCGACGAGACAAAAGAGGCGACACGGCTCTGAGTTGGGCGTCATATCGGATTCACTTTCTAATGCGATTACTTAATCGATTAACTGTGCCAAGCGGTCATAAAAGTTCGGCTCTTGGTGTTAAGTAATCTGCATTGTTTTGGCCAAAATTGCAAACAAGCGGGCAAAGCAATCGGGCGAGACATTGGAGTGACATTAGGCGATAACCATCGTAAACTCATACGACTCATTTCTAGAACAATTTAGATATAAAGTCCCTGATTTTGAGAAACAAGCCTCTCAACTAAAGTGATCTTATAGCTTAAACTATAAGCTTTAAAGGCTTGAAACCTTCCTTTATCCCTCTGTATTATTTCCCTAACATCTGGACCGATCCCCATCCCTTTGCAGATCTGCTTAGCCGCTCTGCTGGTGGCCTCCGCCTGCGCCAGCAAAACCGAGGGCGCCGCCGAGAAGGTGCCGCTGGAGAAGAAGCTGGACAAGCGCGGCCTGCTCGACCTGGGCTACGGCTACGGCCACGCTGGCCTGGATGTCGGCTACCTGGGACACGGCTCCATTGCCGGACACGGCTACGGACTGACCGGTCACTCGGCGCCCGCCGCCATCGCCGTGGGTCACTCTGGCCCCGCGATCGCTATCGGACACACCGCCCCCGCCGTCGCCGTGCACCACGCCCCCGCCCCCTATGTGATCAGCAAGCAGGCCGATGTCCACAAGACCATCACCATCACCAAGGGCATCCCAGTGCCCGTGCACGTCGACCGCCCCTATCCCGTGGTGCACGAGAAGCGCGTGCCCGTCGAGGTTAAGGTGCCCGTGCCCCAGCCCTACGAGGTGATCCGCAAGGTGCCCGTGACCGTCAAGGAGTACGTGAAGGTGCCCGTGCCAGTGCCCCAGCCCTACGAGGTGATCCGTCACGAGAAGGTGCCCATCCACGTGCCCGTCGACCGTCCCTACCCCGTTGAGGTGCCCAAGCCCTACCCCGTGCCGGTGGCCAAGCCCTACCCCGTCTACGTGGAGAAGGCCGTGAAGGTGCCCGTGCCCGTGCAGGTGGACCGCCCCTACCCCGTCTACGTGAAGGTGCCGGTCGTGTCGCACTCCGTGGTGAAGCACGCCCCCACCGTGGCCGTCAGCAGCTACCCGGTGTCCAGCTACGGACACGACGCCACCGTCTACTCCGACCACCACGGCTACCACAAGTAAGCGGAGCGGGACCTCTGGGATTCCATTGGAGCGAGCGGAGTTTCTGGAAATGAGCCGAGGAAATCTAGCAACATTTTCCGATCTGTCACCCCAAGAGCACACTCCCACCCAACTCCAGCGTCACCACCACCAAACCCAATCCAACAAAAAACAAAAAACAAAAGAAAATAGCCCGGGAAGTTACACTTCCACCCTGCCACTTCTCTCTCCGTAGCTGTTAAGAACCCAAGATGGAGCAATGCCTTTTGTAAATTATTTCCAATCCAGCCATCCAATGGAGGCCATTGTGTTGGCCGAGAATCCAGTTTAGGATAAACACCGGCTAATTGTTTGTAGATTTTTCCATTTATGGACTCTCTAGCCGGGCGTGTTTATCAGTGAAAGGTTTCAGCGCACAATGAATTGAATGGATAACAACCGAAATATCTATGTGAACATCTTCTAAGGACAAATAAAATAAAATGTATAAAATTACCCGCCCATTGTCTTTGTCGTTGGTGAATGAGAAAGCCCTTGGTTTGGCTGCTGGAAGTAATTTGCCTTGGCGTTGTCTTCTGTCTTGTATGAATATTTTGTAAATAAATATTATTTTGTTACAACATTAATGCCTTTGTTGGGGGAAATGCTCGGAGATATATCAGACTTGGGAGAGAGTATTGTTTCAAAGAAAACAAGAGGAGGAAAAATGTCTGAGCTTGGTATTGAATTTTTAAAGGATTTATTTAATTGAAAGTGTCCCTTAACAATCTGTCATAAGCTGAATTACAGGTTTCTTTAATTACTGAAACTGCAGCTTTGTTTAAATTTAAACTCTTTTGATATGACATCATTTATTGAAAATTAAATTAAAGGACTTGTCCTTGATTAATAATAAATCATATAGATTACCCATTCACTGCAGTTTTAATAGCTTCCGCGACACCTTACTGGCATTTAAGTCCGAAGATCCTCTCACTCTGCCCGTCAGCTTAGTTGACGTGACCCAAATCGCAGCAGCCTTCCGCCGAGACGGAAGGAAACATCAGCGCGGGCATGACAGGCTAATCGATTACCTGGAGCAGCAAAAACACTCCAGCAGATGAGCTCGGATCGCAGGCAAGAAACGAGATATCAGGGGCCGGAGACACGTGCAAGGTCGTCGAGGGTAGACGGTAGCCAAAGATGACGTGCACTTCTCCAGAGTGATCGGATCGCTTAAAAGTCGCTCGTAAATAATAGCCGCTTGCGTAGGACTAGCCAAGTCAATAAAGAAGCGCAGCCACTTGGTGTATTTACGACGAGTGAACGAACTTGACAGGGTTTTTCCTCCCCAAATACCAAAATATCAACTTTCAAACTGCAAAAGGTTCTTGGCAGTGTTGCTGCTTGTTTGTGTGATGAATTGAATCAATTAAGTTTAGGGCTATTTAGCATTTGTTTGTTTCGACTAACACAATCCGGTTCGGCTCATTTAAGTATTACCCAAACGAGGGCAATTAAAACAGTTTTCTAGCACGCGTGCCATATATTAGAGATCCGCACATTTATTTTCGGGATGCGGCGGCCCCTCTTCGCCATCTGGGCATAAAAATATATATTTGTTTTTCAATTTTAATGGCCGGCGAGGCCAAAGCCCTCTTCGCCGCTGCGGGTTCTGATCTCAAGGACGCCGCCTGACGGCTAAGACGGCAAAGACGGAACTGAAACAACTTTCTAATAAAAAGTGACCCGTTCTTGTTAATTTCAGTTTTAATTTTCTTCGACTTCGGTCGAGGAACAAAAGAGAGCCGATCCGGGACCGAATCGGAATCGGAGAACCAGTTCCTGGCCAAAGAATTCACTTGGCTTTGTCCGAAGGTCGCCCGGGTTTGTCCATAGCACATGCACCCATCCAAAGGGGCGTGGCACCGCACTTGCATATGTGCAGTGCACCGCAGTGGCTACCTTCGCAAATGTCTATTACCAGCCATAATTTGTTACAAATTACATTTGCAACGAGCTCTCGACGCCAGCGCTCTGCTCTCGTGTTTGCAGTCGTAGGTGTCGTGCTCGTAATCCCCGCCATTCATTTAAACAAATGCTTAAATTAATTTTGCTCTTGACTTGGATTGTCTTTGGGGTTGTGCAAACGCTCGCAATTACCAAGCGGATTTCTCCATCACGCCTAATTGTCCCCGAGCTAAGGGTCTAATTATATCAAATTAGATCGGCCGAGAATGCTCAATGCTGATCAAGATTGGCTGCATGGTAATTAAATGTTAAAGAAGTAATTGCCAAGAGTATTCTAGAACAGCAAACAGCAACAATTAAGGCGTAACAAATGGCACATTGGTTTTTTAACATAAGATTATTAAAAAAAAAATATTAAGCTTCTTCTATGTCCTTTCTTTGATATGTATGTATGCAAATGTTTGTTTACTCATACTGCCAATATCTCGTACGCTAGAACTACCAAACTTGGACACGTTATTAGTATAGCCCATATCTAAATATACCACCAAAATTACAGAGTCACTTTCCTCCGCACCTCCGCAAACCACGTAATTCTGTAGCGCTTTCAATTTTCATTTTAGAAACACAGAACTCGCATATAATATTGGTAAAACAAATATCTATTCGTGTTGCCAAAATCAGTCAGTTATGCCGATCCACGACCCGGAAAATGGGAAAATGTGTTGTGCCCACAAGCTTTTCCATAGACAATGCTACGCAGGGGAGAAGCCAATTATATTCCGGGTGTTTATAGTATGTTAAATGTTTATTTATTTCCCGTATGCCCGGATTTAAAGGCACTGCAACATGTTATTGCAAATAATAAAGATACCAGTAGTAGCCGCGAGCCTTCTGTGTTTTCAATATTCGGCATGCAAAACGAACAAATTAAGTGGCATAAAATAAAATTGATGACTGGGGGGATAAATTGGCAATAATCATTTTATTTACGACTTTGCATTGTGTGCCAAAACTGAATATTCATCACCGGTGGCAGACTCTCCGCTAATGAAGTTCCCAACTGGAGCACTGATAAGGCATAAATCACAGATATGTATGCCCGGTAACCGCCCATAATCGAAAGAGATCCCACACAGGCCGCATAAATTGGATCGATTTCAATCCGCGGCAGCCGGAGGAGCAGCCGGAGCGGCTGCGTTTTGCGCAAGACATGGCCAGAAATTGCGGCAACCGGCGGCGGCCAATTAAAACAATATTTCTTGCGGCGGTGAGATACATACTATACTCGTACAGGCCTGGGTGGGGGACGTACGCATATTTGTTGAAGCTTAATTAATTGCCACAAAACGCGAACGACAAAAGATGGCAGGCTGGCTGGCTGGCTGGCTGCTTGGAGGGAAATCTGAAAACGGATTTTCGCAATTCTCCGGCTCCGACTCGGTTTTTGGCCGCGTCTGAGAAAAGGCCACCGAAAGACGTTCCACGTATTGCCAAATGTGAGGCTTGTGCTCTAATGAACAACGGCTACCATCCAGTGGTGGTCGGTGGCGGCGGCGGCGGCGACAATTTGAAGGTCACCAGCTACATGTCCATCGCCAAATTCCGAGCCGAATGCGTCTGCAACGTCAAGCTGTTGTCGACCGATTGCGAAACGAATTGGTTCAGTTTTAGTATTTGATTTGATTTTTTGCTCCTTTTGCCAAAATGCATGTCTGTGCGCCGGCAGCAGCGACCGAAATCGAATTACGAACAAAATCACGACAAAAAACTTGCACTAGTTTCTCGATCACAAAACTCAAAACCCAAAACCGAAACCGAAAACCAAAAACCAAACTCAAATGGCGAACGTAATCGAAGTCGCCGCCGCGCAAGTCAAGTGAAGCGAACGTCTGTGGCAATCTGGAAATCCCAGTGACTCCTAACCAATCTTTCCACTCCGCCAAAGACCGGCGACCCTCCCACATGCTCTCCTCCTCATGTGTCTTTTACTATAATTTGTTATTATTTTCGTTTTTTACCCCGCAGCAAAACGTCGAACGAAATACTTGCAATGGCCACGATGCATTTGAAGTCAATGACATGATGTCCGATCGCTTTTCAGCCAAGTGCTCAGTGTGTTGACCCCGAGAAGCCCCCAATTCTTGGAAGTAACCATAGTTGGTTAATAAGCCGTCAATAAAACCATTTATTCTGTTGTGCTCCTGTAATTAATTAAAGTTTTTGTAATCAGGAAGCCAGAAAGCGCAAATCTTTTCGGTTTGTTCACCCAACTGGCCTCGGAGGATCATATCATTAAATCTCTAAGCCCAGCCTCCGCGACTTCTGTTCGTTTGGATCCATCTGCACCCCATCGGCTGGATGGTGCATTCAAATTGCAAACAATTAGGCATATGATAGCTACCGCATCGCATTCAATTGGCTTATGCAACAGCCCGATGAATTATTACTGGTCGAGCCTGGTCTAGACCACGCCGCGGGTGTGTTTCGCACGAGAGCCAGCGAATCCTTTCACCTGCATCCAGCGAGTGAAACAAAAGACTTGGGCAACGAACTCGATTTACGGCCGGTTTCCGCATTGAAAGTGTTTCACTCGGACACTCCTTCAAGTTCTTTATCTGCATCGCAAACTATGTCAAATGGCCCGCCTTTGGGCGACACCGCCTTTGAGGGGCAATCACTTGCAAGTCCCCCTATTCCCAATTCCAAATCAGAGTGCAACTGCGGCGGCAGATTCCCAAATCTGGCCAAAACGCTGCAGCTGCTCGAACTGCAGCAGGCAAAGATTTAGCTTGGCCAAAAGTTGCATAATTATACCATGTACCTTAAGGTGCAACTGGTATATTTAACTTGTGCAAATGTATGTAACAGGGAGAAGTTTGTATATTCCTGATCAGCATCATGGCCGAGTCAATATAGCCATGTCCGTCCGTCCGTCTGTATGTATGATCACGTCGTTCTCCGAGATTGTAGAACCTAGAGATATAATTCTTTTTTTTTTAGGTGTGTTTAGTATATATGCAGAGTATGTCTATGCTGAATTTTAGACACTCCTCCTTCCGCCCCTAAAATTTTTAAAGAACTATATTTTCTCCTCCATATTCGTCTATATCTCCGAAATAGTTAGAGCAAGATATTTTAATCTTTCTGCTTACAGTTACAAATTTAAATATCTAGCTATGGAATAAGTTTTATAAAAATCGGACAGTAAATAATGAAGATACGTTCTTGGCAGTGTCAATGCCTGGTAGATACATGGTATCTCGTTGTCGAGAAATCGCGACTGCAGCGTTTCTACTTGTTTTTGTTGTTGCATCTAGGTGCCTCGGCGCCGAGGCTGTTTTCGTTGTTGCTGCTGCTGTGGGGGTTTTTGAAGTCACCCAGTTAGTGTGTCACTGTGGCATTTGCAGCAAACGGTTGCCGTTGCAGTTGCCTTTGCCTTTGCCGGCAGAGCGCGGTGTGGCTGCCGCCACTGCTTTTCTGCCCATTCATTGTCTTCGCTGGGATGGATGCTGTTGATATTAGTAATTTTGTATTTCACAAAGTGGAGTCGAGTCATGACATGTTGTTGCAGTCGAATCATTTGCCTAATTTTTCATTGATCTGCGTGGGCGTGCCAGGCGGGCACTTGGCTAAATGTCAATCGAGCAATTCCAACTGCCTGTTAGATTGGGTTAGTTAGGCGGGCCAAATGCCTGCGAGTTGCTACCAAAACCTGGCATAACACATTTTCATCCCGATAGATAAGCACTCGCAATTGTTTCATCGCGATTCATGGGAACGCTGGCGCTGGCGCTTGCCACATAAAAATATTCATTTTCGCCACATCTCGGCGTGTTGCAAAAACAAAAGTCGAGCAAACGACATAATTCCCAGGCCAGCGAGTTTTTGCCTTGCCTCGTTGTTATTTTTTCTAGTTCTTTTTCAGTGATCTTATTGTTTTGTAAAGTTTCTGTTTTTGCACTAATTGCTGTTGAGTTTCCGTACGACCAAACAATGGCAAGAGTTCAAAATGATTTATTTATTTTTATTGCCAAACACGAGTTCGAGTCAAACATGGAAACAAAAATGTCAATGAAGTCGGCAGGCAAAATAAATGACCCCCAGAACTGTGTCTGGGAACACAGCATTTAACCCTTGAATTTCTAAATTTCAAGCCAGAATTGATTTCTATAGAGAATAAACAAAATATAGTTTAATCAAGTTCAATCAGCTATTATAGGCGAGTTCTTAGTTTCCACCTCATTTATAAAACATGGTTAAACATTGCGGATGAGAAGCGCAACATATTTTAACCATTTGCGTGGTCGAAAGTAAGCTTAATCGGCTGATTTTCGTAATATCCAAATTTAGTACCTCTAAAGTTAAAATTGTGGACGCCACAGAATTACGCGGATAACGAAGGTGCGGGGGCAAGTAGCCAATTTTTGAAACTAATATGTGATAAACTGGTATCACACAATTCTGAATATATAATTATTTTTTCTCTATCTATTATAGTCTTCAAAATGTTGGCGTTCATACGGACAGACGAACGCACATGGCTAGATCGACTCTGCTGGTGATGCTGATCAAGGAAAGCTTCCTTCCCCCTCTTAAAAACATTATTATAAATTCGGTTTTCTTTAAGAACCGGGTACAAATACCGCAACCATATCCCGTTCCCAGCGTCCGGCAGCCTAATGTTTCTCGGCTCCTAATTGTCATAATGATTTGTATATCGGCCCACGAGATCTCGCCATTAATGTCTTTATTTGCGTTATTTTATGTTTTTTGGTAGCCAAACTTGCTGCCGCCGTGGGTGTCGGTGGGGGCGTTGCAGAGGGCGTGCCAGCCAGTTCTTTGCCAAGCTTGCCACTCAGGTTCTGGCCTCTGCCGGAGGCCCAAGAGTCTGGTTCCGCGTGCACTTCGGCACTTCGTGTTTTCGGCTGCGATCGAAGGCGGTGGTGCTTGGATGCCGTGGCGGTATTGTCTTGGTCTGATAATTCAAGGTCCGCTGCGGGGCCGGGCCCCTAACCGCATTTGGCCAATTACACGGAAAATGTCAAATCGAAAGATTCATTTTGGGCCTTTTCGCTTGCAGTCCCATTGTTCGGGGGCTGGCCAGCAAATTGTTGGAGTTTTCCCAAAAATATTACAGGCCGAGATTTAAGTGCGAACAGCCGCCAGTCAGAGGTCATTAGTGTTGTTAATTTCGGGGGTGTTGAGGTCGCAGCGGCAAAACAGTAGCGAAAAACAGTGTCCATCAGCAAGCAAATCAAAATTTGTGACCTTTTTCTGTGGGCAATTATCAGCAGCAAAAATAACAAATAAAAAACCGCCACAGCCGCATGTAAACAGTATTTTTTCCAGACGATTTTCTTTGCCAACCAAACGTGCAGGCCCCCCAAAAATAGGAGATAAACAAAGCCAAACGAAACAAAATTAAATGTCGAAGGTTTTGCACGATTGTCTGCGGGTCTGCGGAGCTTGGCGCTCGAACAAGTTACTGTTTTTCTGGCCATTTCAATTGACAAATGTTACTTGCCGGGGCAGCAATCCCAGAGACCTTAGCTCCAGCACGAAATCGTTTATTGCCGGCCGGCCGGTCGGTCGTCCGAAGAAAATCTGTTGCCACCGCATTCGCATTCCGATTCAATTTTATAAATTTGGGTCAAACTGTGTCGCTCGAGTGTCTCTCTAATTATGATAAATTTCTGCCCGAATTAGATCCAAAATATGTATAACCCTGACTCTACCAAGCAACTGAAACAAGTGCTCAATTAAATGAAGCATTTACTCGTACTTTTTGGCCGACAAAACCTTCGCGGCTTCCTTTCGGAACTTGTGATTAGTATGATAAATTGGCAACTCAGTGGAGGTGGGCCAAGAGGAGGAAATGATAATGGCTCTTGATTGGTAACAGCTTCTTCCTAGTGCCAATCAACCGATCGAGCTGCTCCAAATTGATCGGATTTAGCTGGGAACTCGGCGAACATTCGCCGTGCATACGCAATGCGATTCAATCAAGTTATCAGTTTTTAGAAACCAACGAAATGCCATTAGGCCGCAATTAGCTGGCAGCAGCACAAAAAGTTGTTTCATAGTTTCGATTGGTAAAAACTTAAAAACTAAATTAATTACTTTAGAGCATATTTGCACGGATCGGAGATCGAAACATGTTTGGCATTCGATTGACAAATGTGTGGCATCTCAAAACTGGAGCAAACGCAACGAGAGAATGCCCGGGGATAAAGCCAAATGTAGGGGCAAAAAATGGCCCACAAATGCCAAATGTTAGGCAGTGATCAATGCATCGGGTATCGAACTGGATTGAATTAAATTCGCGGGTGATATGGCCCTATAACGCATGCGCCTCAGATCGCTTGAGACGCTTAATTACCCTCCATATAATTTGTTTTAATCTTATTAGCCGAAATACAACAGTGTTCTGGGTTTTTTGCCGCCCCTCGCTTGGCGCAGCAAGAACAAAGCTTTCCAAATATGCTAAACAATCTGAACTGCTTCATGTTTCCTTCGTTGATTTTTATTTGGCTTAATTTATGGCCAGCCAACACGAAAGGTGTCCGCCATTCGAAGCTTAAATCATTTTTAATGATCCTAGCACAACTAGCGGACAAACAACAATGCCATCTCGTCTTTATCCTTAAAACAAACTATTTTGCTTTGCCTCCATCATTTTTATAGACTTTGGAAATCCCCTAAAAGTTTGGAATAGCAGGAAAAAATATCATTCTATTACCATTAAATACTCTTGAGTGTTTGACTTATTTATTCTAGGGTTTCAAATTTAAATTACATATTACTAGGACATTTTATGGGAGAAATATCTTACAAATGAATCTTTAAATTTGTATAGTAAATCCCAACTCTCGTTCATAGTCTAAATATTACCATTAAATACTCTTAAGTTTACGTCTGCTTTATACTAGGGTTTTCAAATTGAATTTACATATTTCTAGAACATTTTATGGGAGAAGTATCTTACAAATGAATCTATAACTTTGTATAGTAACTCCCAACTCTAGTTTATGGTGTATCAATTATACAAGTATACCCACAGATGCATACTCTTCCCGTCTGGATAACGAGTTTGACTGTGACGTCACATTAGCATTAATAAATAAATTAGTGCGATTGGCGGCCAGTGAACGCGAAATGTCAAACAGCAAATTAACTAACGAAAGGCCCTGCATATCGCTTATGCAAATGAGTGGTAAATCAGCGATTTTGAAGATTTAACCACATCGTGGAATCATTGTGACTGACTGACTGTTCGTAAACAACATCACTTTGATATTGAATATTCAATTATTCATAATTATTTTTTAATTTGCCGCATGCTTCAGCTACTTTCTAATTTATTAGCAGGCATTTTATACGGAGTGTTTTGAGTTCTTTCCTGGATTTTGATCTCGACCATCAAACTTCTTTTAAACATTTCGGGCGCTATACACTTTCAAACAGTTTGCATAAGTAATGAGGCGCTCGACGAGAACAAGAACAATAAAAAAACACATTTGCTAAGTAGTTTTTAAGATGGAAATAAATCTAACTGCGGACGTCAATGAGTGGATTGAACAAATATCCCATATTATATGGAATATCAAGATTTATTATGCAAGTTTCCATTGTAATTTATATTTAGAAACACCCCTTAATACAAAGAGTGTTGACGCTTAGCGATCCGATCTGTCTCTGTCCGATTATTTAAATGTTCGCGGTTCAACAACAAAATGAAAGTGATCTAGAAAAACCATAAAAATCGCCAGCCAGTAAAACAAAGATACCAAAACCCGATGCATAAACTTGAACTTGAGCGCTTTGGCCAGTTGTTGGCTTTTGTTACCGCTGAATTCGTGTTTGGTTTGCATATATATTTTTATTGAGGCGCTTAAGTCATCCGCTCGATGCAGTGCCGCGGTTCTGCGGCCACAGCCTCGCGTATTCACATCGCTCCGGATTGCCCACAAAAGAAGCCGATCCCCCCGTCGGCCCCGCCCCTCAACAGGCCCCCCGAAATGTGGTTCAACTTTGACTCCGACTCCGGCTTTGTGCCACCGATTGTGATGGTGATGTGTTGATGGAGGCGACCCGATGCCATGATGATGATGATGCTGATGAATTCGGGCCCTCGGCCTTCGCCTTCAACTGCACATTACAATGCCTAATACGCTCGGATGCCGCATTATGTCTGGACATTATATCAACAATTAATTTAATGCACATAAATCTGGGCAAAGCAAGCTGTATTTGTTCTCTTTTGTGCGCCTTTGCGGTCCCCGCCATTGTTCACACGTTCCATTTACATGGCCATTGGCGAGTGTTTCCTATGCAGCATTAAAATGTCAAATTACCAACAACATTCAATCAATGCACCTACATCAAGGCTTCACCCGGCCAAAGCTCAGCTGAGCCTCGCAAAAACAAAAACACAAAAAAACAAACGTAAAAAACAAGCCAAAAAGAACACAAACCCAACACAAATCAGAGATCAAAAGTTCAGTCACGAAGCCCCCCACAGAATCGGGCAGACTATGCGGCGCATTCGTTTTTGGTTGTTCGGGGGGACAGGCGAACAATTTTCACGGAAAATGCAACTGGAACTGCAGCGGCAGCAGCACAGCAGCAGCAGCAGCAACCGATTTGGTTAGCAATCTGAAAAATTGCCCAAAACTTTTGGAGGCTAATATGAATTTGACTTATGTCAGCGGTTATTACCGCAGAGAGCCGGCAGGGAATTTTTTACGGCCTGAAAAGGATTGTTTCGGTTTCCTTCAAAACATTTTATATTCTTTTGCAGGTTTATTGTAATTTAATAAACTATAATTATAATAATAATGCAATCTGTTTGTTGACCAGCATTTCTTACACCAAAACACTTTAATAATGAAATGTAATTTCTGTTCTTATAGCTTTTGATTTGATTGGATTAATTGTCTTCTTGTAACTACAAAATGTTTTGCCATATTTTGTATATAAAATCACTATAATTTGTAAAACAAATAAAAAGAAGTATTATTTTAATCTTCTTTGTTTGTAACACGAAAATAAAAAGTATATTTTATATGTTGATCTTTGTTCTCCCTGAAAAATAGCATTTATTTAATTCTTTTTTCAGCTCTGCTAGAAAACACAATTTAAGTTGTAATAATTTATAATAATTTAACACAATTATTTTGTTTAATCAATTTATAATTCTATGTTTGTTACACGAAAATAAAAAGCAAATGTGTTAGCTTTTGCTAATCTCAGTACTGCCAGAAATAGGGCAATTTAAGGATACTCAAACTCAGTTGTAATAATTTTTAAAATATAAACACAATTATTTTGAGAAAAATGAGTAAATAAACTTAATAATTCTTGGTTTATTATACGTAAATAAAACCAATATACAAGCTGCCTATGCTGTTTGTGGCTCTGCCAGAAATACGCGACTTTTGGCGACTGACAGCCCCAAACGCTCACCGACTGGCACGCTCACAGCCCCACAATCCACACGGACGACACGGACACTGTACGTGAGCGGCAGCCTCGGCGGCGGGAAAAGCTCCCTCGCTGACGCATTTCCTTTGCGCCAAAACGGCTCACACAGACGGCGAGGTGGCCAAGAGAGCGCTGGCCAAGGAGAGCGAGCTTTCGGGACGGGCTGCTGCGATCTGGAAGCGCGGCCGAGACAATCCGCCGGAGCATCGGCGGCGATATAAAAGCTCGCGGCGTCTGTGCGAAATTATTCAGTTAACTGTTGCGGGTTGGTTGAGACATACAAGCCCATCTTGATCGCAAAGTGTTGAGGAGCTAAACCTAGTGCAAAATGAAATCCATGGTATGTTCGGTCCGAGCTCAGAGTGATCTCCTTCAGAGTAAAGTGTTTCCGCTGTTGCCTTGTGTCCGATAACTCGATTTCGTCTCAAGTGGTTACCCAAAAAGATACGTCTGCTGGCGGAACAATTCCGTGTTTTTCTGGTGTTTTTCGAAATTCTTAAAGTTTTTAGATCTTTCGAGATTTTTTTTAAGCCAACAAGATATCAAGTTTAAGGATAATTTCATGAATCATTTCAAGACATCCTTTTGGTACAGAAGTACTCCCAGCTTAAGTCAAAATTCAGTCTCGTAATGCCAAAGCATTACCAATAATTCGCTGAGACTAGGCCAGCAATGAACTTGGCTGATTGCCCAGGCCACTTTCCAGCCATTGCATAATTGTCATATTGGTAATTATGGACTGGCGGGGGCGGAGGCGGAGGCAATGCAGTTACATAAGCCACCCAAAGCCAGAAACTTCAATCGCACTGCGTGCCCTCTTTGCCATTCCAGCTCATTTTCGGCCTTGTGGCGATGTGCGTGCTGGTGGCCAGCGCCAGCGAGGAGGCGCCCAAGAAGGCCGTCGAGGCCGCGGAGCCCGCGGAGAAGAAGCAGGAGAAGCGCGGCATCGGCCACGGTCTGGGCTACGGCTACGGACCCTCCGCCGGAGGCGCCATCCTGGGATCGGGCATCGGTGTTGCCCACGCCGCCATTGCCGCCCCTGTGGCCCACCACGTCGCCGAGCTGCCCACCCAGGTGCACACCAACACCGTGATCAAGACCGTGCAGGTGCCCTACCAGGTGGAGCGTCACGTGCCCTATCCCGTGGAGAAGACCGTCACCTACCCCGTCAAGGTGCCCGTGCCCCAGCCCTACCCCGTCGAGAAGATCGTCCATGTGCCCGTGAAGGAGATCGTGAAGGTGCCCGTCGAGGTGCCCCAGCCCTACCCCGTGGAGAAGGTCATCCGCATTCCCGTCAAGATCCCCGTCGACCGTCCCTACCCCGTGCACGTTGAGAAGCCCTACCCCGTGCCGGTCGAGAAGCCCGTGCCCTACACCGTCGAGAAGCGCGTGATCCACAAGGTGCCCGTCCATGTGGAGCGCCCAGTGCCCTACAAGGTGGCCGTGCCCGTGCCCGTCCACGTTGAGAGCCATGTGAAGCCCGCCGTGGCCGTCACCCACACCGTCGCCGCCCCCGCCCCGGCCATCATCAGCCACGGCCTCTCCGGCCACGGCATCTCCGGATACGGCATCTCCGGACACGGAATCTCCGGACACGGCATCTCCTCCTACGGCATCTCCGGCCACGGAGGCTACCTCCACAAAAAGTAAATCGATAACGTATTGCTGTCGAGGGTGAAGGCGAGCGCACCAACAAAGTCGAAAGTATCAAAAATGTAACAAAAGCCCCACCATCACCACCACAACCACCACCCAAGACCTTTTCACGTCCAGCAACTGCCAACGTACGACTTAAAGGAAATTTAGTTTTTAGTTTGTGATACCAACCGAAATTGCTGGGGGACTCGGGGGCGGGAGAAGATCACACCTCGGGCGCCGTGCTTTGGGTGAATTCAATGTTCAATATAGGAAGCATGCCAAAACCCATCCCCACGGGAAGCCCCGAATGATGTCTCCCCCAGATGTGTGTGCAGTTCTTTTGTAGACAATCGCAGACGTGTTGCTCCTTCGACTTTTTCATGTCAACTTCTTTCTATGAAATGTTTGTACATATTTAAATAATGTAAATAAAACGAAAATGAAACAAGTCTGTGTCTTTCATGCTCCATAATTTCAAAAAGATGTTATTAGAATCTAAAAATTAGATCCTAAGGCAAAATAGAATCGAGCCACGTAAGCAGAGAATGTAAACTTACATTCAAAAGTTGTAAATTGCAACATATTTTAAAAAAAGTTTTAAATTACCTACAAAATGAGTGTCCAAGTGGTTTGTAGTACATTTCGCGATTGCCTAAAACTAGGCAGCATTTATATTGTATATTTATGATCTCAAGGGTCCTGAGTCAGGACAATTTTAAGCGCTTAAATTGATTTAATTAAAGGAAAAGTATCCTTTTAACAAATCTATATACCTGCGAGTCTATGAGTAACACCCGGTTATTTGAAAAATGATTCTTCATTTTTAAAATCATTATCTTGATTGCAGCAAATATTTTTTATAAGGGCTCTTCTCAGGGCTGTGTTCCACTCGTATGTTTCTAAAACAGTATAAATTTGATTGATCTGTCGCGAAGTCATAAACTCCAAAGATTTCCAAGTCTTTAGGTATTATTTTGTTAACAGTTTACACTTTTAAATTAACCAACATAGATGATCAACACAAGTGCATGAGAACAGTAAATGAAACTGAGGAGGTTATTGGTATTACTCCCACTAAAGAATTAAAATAGTTTAAATACTACTACAATGCCTTTCATATATGTTTCTTCTTGCAAATGACTGATTTGGCATCAAATTCTGAACAATATATACGATTCTTTTTGTTACATAATAAGCCCAATGACTAAACAATTGTGGTTTTGTAGGAAACAAACATACATCTTCAATTATATATGTATGCAAATAAAATATCGACAACCATACATTTTTATAAAGTTTTTTAAAATCCTAAAACTAGGCTTTAATGTTAACTTTTATTGTTCGGTAAGGTAGCCTCAAGTCTTAGCTTTTGGTCAGTTGTTGCCAAAGCTTTCAAGCCAGTGGCGTCTTACACAGGGAGCCTAACCCCCCGAAAGCTTTCCAAATCTTTGAGACAATTATTATTCATCCCCTTCATAAAATTACATGTTTCTTGGGTGGTCAAGAAAAAGGACTAAAACTGCATATGATTTGTAGGTCAATTTTAATACATTTTTTTACTTTTTTATCCTCCATACGATTTTAAGGACAATACTAATATTTGTCTTACTTTTTTACCCCACAAATTTTCTATTATATCCAAAATGGAAGTATGAAGTCTGAAGAATTTATTGACAAAATGTGTTATTAAAAATAAATTGCCCTTACAAATATACCTACAAAAATTTTAAATATCCTAATAATATCCTAATAATTCTTAGACAAATTCTTGAGTGGTGGATGAGAAAATCTTTTGGTCCGCTATAAAATTACATGTTTCCGGTAACAAAATGAATTAATATTGTGATTCGGTCTTGTCTTTGGTCGTACAGGTAGTATTTGTTGCATCTTGTTTACTTTATCTTACGTGCCAAAGCTCAGCAGGTATCCCAATACCCGCGACGCATCTTTCTAAGATTTGCATTAATTAAGGATTTATATAAACCCGGATAAGAACGAGAGTTACATTAGCTCCAATACAACATAGACCGAAATTAAACCAGCCTCTAACGTAACAGACTGGCTGTTTATCATATAGGAATTGGACCAGCCTCCAACGCCACTCTCACTCTACAAATTTTCACATAATCACTCAGGCACTTAAGCGAAAAATGGCAGGTAATTTGCAAAAAAAAACGAGTCGAGACGAAAATGATGCAACAATTAATAAGTTTGAAGTAATGGGGAGTGCTTATTTGTTGGAATCACAATCGAAACCAGGAACGAGGAGGGGATGCGTTTCAAGTTCGCTGCCAGGGTCTTTCGTTTTGGAAGAACCTGTTGCCCGTTGCCTGTGGCCCGCTGCCTGTTGTCCGTTGGATTGACCAACATCAGCAACATTGATCTTGTCCTAACCCGAGAAACCGATCCGTGCCGCGTGTGTGCGAGTCCGAGTCCGAGTGTGTGGCAATGGAGAATGGCACGACCCAAAAACCGAGAAACAAGACACAAAGTGAATGCAACACCAGCGGTGCAGACAGACACACTGGCTCAGAGACGCAATCAATTAGCGATATGCTGATGACGTCGTCTCTGCCTGTTGCTTTTGTTTTTACTGCTATTTCTCTGTGGCAGCCACATGTGGCGATTGCGTCATGGCGCCATGCAAACCGTCTAACGGTAATTGACTTGCAATTTCTTTTGCGCGCAACTTTTCGGTTGCAAAGAAATTTTCCAAAGCTAAGCTCAAATGTGTTGCAACATTTCGACAATCCGGCAACAATGCCAAATGAGCGGCAGCCCCAGCAGCGTGGAGGTGGAAAAACTTGTATAGATTATGGCAGCTATTTATCATTTGACAGACTTTTCATCTATTGCCAAACGAGCAGAAAGTGCTAGGATGGAAATATAATTTTCTGCTGAACTTGGCAGCATATTGCCTCTTTTAGACCACTCCCTCTGGCTTAGCCATTAACAAGCTAATTGCGTTTAATTATAGGTTTGGGCCAACTTTGATTGCAAAGTTTTGGTTTCTTTTTAAACTAATGTATGCATTTTAAAGTACTGCTTTTGGTTTTTCTCTCCTTGCCGGTTTTCCTAGTCGGAAGTGGTTTGCTCAACCGCGTTTTGCAACTTTTGTGTGTTTGCAATACAATTGGAAAGCAATGCATTAATATACCTTTAAATATTATGCATTAAAATAGGCTAATAGGTTTTATCGAAGACCATAGAAGTCAGTGCTAAAAATACTAAGTTTTACAGCTTTGTATAACCCTTATAAAGTAAAGTAAGGTAATATGTTTGATTCTAATTGAAATCGGGCTCTTGATTGCCCTTTCTTTGGCAACATTTTGGCAGCGGCTTTTCGTGTTTTATGTGGATTCGGCAATTGCCCAATATTTGGAGTTTTTATGACTGTTGTTTTGTTAATTTACAGTCATTTAAGTGCTGCCTAATTACGCTCCGCAATTTATTGCTGGACTGGCCGAGGTGTGCCAGCAAAGTAGTTCAAAGTTGCCCAAGAAACCGAGTAATTGGAAACCAAAGATTCCAGCAATTAGTTGGACTTCCCTATGGGTATTTACCTAGCAGAGATCTAAGTCGGGAATACCATGGAGCTTTGTTTTGGGAACTGCTTGAGCCGCCCTAGCCCGCCCATCTGCACTTACCAACAATTTTTTCGGCTCAGAAGACAACCAGGCAAGCGCTGCCTGGCTGCCAAAACAGATTTAACAAATGTAAAACGAAAATGCCGACAAGAAACGAGCCGGCTCGAATGTGTCTATCCACTACTTTTGGGCTAAGCTCTACAGCATAATGTTTATTCAATTTACGCAATTCGCACCAACGGCAAGAGCTTACCATTTGATTGCCAACTTTGTTTCGGACTCTGATTGTTGTTGCCGCTTTTGTTGTAATTATGGCCACAAAAACAAAGAGGGAATTGTGGCCGAAATTGAATTCGAAATTAAAGTCTATGTTTTAAAATAAATTTCTGCCCCAGCAGCAGCGACGACAACATCGGGCCACGGGTTTTCCTCACAATGCAATGTTTCGAAAACTCCCCGCTGGCCGTGCAAAATCTGTTGACTAAGTCAATGGGTCAATTGCGAGTATTACGCCCCACAACAGATGTCCGCAGCCGACACAAAGCTGCCCCCAAAGGCGGAATTATTATGCTATTAGGCATAATATTTCTTTGACTGGTTTTTCTGGCTTTCTCGTCCGAAAATCTGCATAAATTCGCAGGTGGGTCGCAGGCTCTGCGGCGCCTCGACTTCCTTATTAATCAGTTTGGCTTTCATGCCCGCAGACCGCCGCAAAACTTGATTAAGTGAACGTCACGGTTAGCCGTACAATCTGCGAGGAGATATAGATATCCACGGCTGGATGTTTATGTTTTTCTTCGGCTTAATTGAGCACAGCCAAAGCGGTCAACGGCGCGTGACAATGTGACCAAATCAACACGGCTTCTCCTCGGACAATGAGTGCCCAAATACTCGTAGTTTCCATTCCAAATTGAAAGCAGTCTGAAGCTCGCACGCCACAGAGTTCAAACGCTTTTGCCATTGACCCCGTTCGAGTGTTATTTCGCCGATCGGTTCAGAGATGCCTTAAGCCGAGATCGTAAACCCCGATGGGGCTCTAATTGCAGCGCATTCGATGGCGATTGTAAGGGCAGTGGTTGCATTCGCTCGCCCTCGGAGACCAATGGAAGTTGAATTGGTCTTTAACCCGAATAACGCACCGATCATGTCGATAATAAACAATTATTTTTCAAATAAAAGTTTTAGGGTAGTCAGGCTGAGGCCTGACCTTGACTGGTGGGATTCCCAATCAAACTTTCAATCAGATTTTTATGTTCACTTTGATGTACCCGAACTTATGAACCTGTGTTTCACATGATTATATAGATGTTTAGCTGTAAGTCATAAATGCAGAAACATGTAGTATAAATTGCGATTTTCGTTTTAAGAAAGTAAAAGTGCGAAAAACATTAAGTAAAGCCCAGCTCACATCTTCTCCAGCAATACCAAAAAAAGTTATTTTAACTAAGTGAGAAATCTTGATATGTTTCCAAAAATAAATGCTAAAAATGTATCACAATTAAAATTAAAATTAGAATATCAGCAATAAACAAATTCTATTTGTAGACCCGGTTCTTAAAAAGAACAATGGTTGAATTCGTAAGAATGTTTGTAACAGGAAAAACGAAGCGTATATACTTCATCAGCATCAACAGCCGATTCGATCTAGCCATGTCCGCCTGTCCGTCCGTCCGTCTGTCCGTCTGAGAATCGACTATAATCGTTCTTACTTGCTTGTCCTTCAAGAATAAATTTGACAGAAACGTTTGCCCCAAAATTCTAGTTACTTAAAGTGAGCCCAACGATTTTCCAATATCGTTGTCGCCAACAATTGCAGTGAAACCCTAAATCGTCGCCTGCAATTTGTGGCCAACTTTTCAGTTAGCTGGGCAGGCTAACAAGCCCCAAAACGACCTTGACCAGTCATTCAATGAACCCTGCGGTGGGGGCCCCCCAAAAAGGTATAAAAAATAAAACGGTGAACCAACCGAAGCCCAAAAACCGTTACACGCCTTGACAAATGGCAACCGCAACCACTAAAAATAAATAAAAAATATAAAAAAGATGCCAGCACCCAACTGTAGGTGACAAGCGGCCGAAAGAGACTTTTGTAAACGGCACATAAAATGTCATAACTGTCGTTTTCGCCTACATGGCCTACAGCTCCATAGCTCCAGATATTGTTGGAAGTCGTCCAAGATTTGAGACATCACAATCGCCGATGTCGATTGGGAACGAAGTGGAATGGAATGCTTGGGCCAAGACAATAAATTGTTACCCAAATCAGGCAGCGGGCAGCCAAAGATCGAAATGCAAATCGCGGCCTACAGCTGATCAATTGGCCGCTGGTTCAACTTTGACACTTTTGTTGACGCATAAAGGGGAAATATGGCTGACAAATGAATTTATGTAAAGCTCAGTTTATCGCCAAATGCAAAGGCAAGGTCAGGCCGGCGGAGACAATGTAAACAAACGAACCGCAGCCTGAATACACGCTGATCCCCTCAATCGAGCGATGATTTTCGAAGGCAAGAGGCAGCCCAACAATGGGCCTTAAAGCCAGCGATATTGAGTGGTATGCAAACCGTATATGCCAGTATGCATGGTAATTATGTCGAGGAAGTAATTGCACTTCGGCTGATTATGATGGGGCACAGACAATGTGCTCAAAATCATCTCTGTCTCGTGGCAGACGGTAGGCGTGCGCCCCAGCAGACAAACAAACACATGACATAATCACCATCAGCTGGCGTTGGGGCTGGGATCGGGTCTAGCTGCCAGCCTCCAGCTCCCCTTTCGCCGGGCTTTCCTTCTGGCTTTCTCCCATCTCTTTCTGCCGGTTGTGGAAATGGGAATCGAACAATGTGGTCAAGACATGCAACAAACGCGAATTGAAACGAAATCGAAAGTTGCAGGCATGCAACGAAGGCGAAAAGTATTTGCTATCGTAACAAGTCTGCGATTATACACTGCTTAACATTAGTATAAGGCAAGATTAGTGGAAAATCTATGCACTTTAAAGATATATTTTAGATAGAAAGCCCAAGCAAGCATAAGAATATAAGTATCTAAATACAACACATTTCAATCTTGTATTTCAGACTATCTCCTTGGGATCCCCAACGTATCTCGCATACATACTAAATTATGTCAATATAATCAATGGAAAATCCATATATTTTAGGAATATATTTTGGAGATAACCATTAGAATATAGGCCTCTAAATGTAACACATTTTAGACTTGCAAGACCTACGAATATCTCCTTATGATCCCCAACTTATCTCGCATACTTGTTTCAAGAGTGTGAAATTTTCCTATACGTATACCCGATATGTGTGCCAGACTGCAGCTGACTGAAGACCCATTGACATAATAACGAGGAAGGTAATCGGACTAAGACCAGACCCCGCCCCGGAGGAGACGGTGCCGGTGGTGTCAATTACGCAGCCATCGAAATGGAATCGAATGAATGAACTGGACGGGGCCGTCGCGGTCGGACTACCGTCTTTTGTCTGGGGTTATGCTTGCTGACCGATCGCCTGGACATGTGAATGTGGAGCAGTGACACAACCGGGCGGCTGACCGACTGACACACTCTCCAGTCGGCCGCGGACCAGATTTCGTGGTCCCCGCACCCGGCGCCCCAGAAGCGCCGCCTCCAAGCGGTTGCGGAAACAGGTCGGGGCTTATTGGGACCGGGTCGGGTGAATGGGATAATGGCATAATCGGATAGGAGGGAAAAGTAAAAGGATGCAGATGACAGCCAGACAGCCGGACAGCCCGAGAGGATTGTCTGTGGTCAGTTGAGCGGGGAAAGAAAAAGGAAAAGCCGGTGACAAGCCCCCAAAAAAGGGTGTAACAAGGTGGCTTGAAAGGATTAGGGAAGGCAAAGCTTTAAAAATTTGAAAGTAAGGCGTGTCTTTCGGGAATATTCAAAGGCAGTGCACATTCTTTAGCACTCCCCCAACCCGAAATGACAGCAAACAAACAAGTGGCAGCAGCGAGTACATAATCATCTGTGATTAACATAAAAACAACATTGAAATGAAAACCGCCAACAAACCGACAAACAGCTCATCACTTCAAGTGGCCCGAAGGCGGCTCATCCATTTGGGTATTATTCAATTACCCGCCAGAAATTGTGGTGTCTGCCACCGCTGCAGCGCGCTGTTGCCGTGGTGGTTTCTCAAGCCTTTTACGTGCATTGACTTGCTGCAGCAGCAGCAGTAGCAGTGGCTGCCACAACGCGGCAGCAAGAAGCGAAAAAAAACGCAAAACGGCAACTGACGGTAGTCGAATTAAACAGCAAAATGGCACGCATCCATAGACCTCGTCTGCCATTTCGCAGATACCCCGCTGACAGGTCCCCGCTCCGGCCAATCCACTGATTTTCCTCCGCATATTGCAATCTTATTTCGCTTTTCCTCCCTGCGGGGTTTGGCGATTTTTATAGGCAGTTTGTGGAGAGCTTTTTGCGAATGCTTATAATTTTTCAGATTGCATAAAGTGTGTTAATTGGTCTGCATTTTATATACCATAAGTTTTTAGATCATTATTTCCAAAGTATTATCAAAGGTTAGGTTAACCTTTTTCAAATGAAAGGCATGAAGAGTTATACTAGAAGACCTTCGAAAAAACGATATTATAAGTTTTTGGGGACAATAAGAAGTTTTTGGGGACTGGGTGAGACCAGTCATGTAAGAATGGTTTCTTTGAAATATTAAATATAAATGCTAAGTTGAAAACCTTTCGATTTTTCCAAGTTTTGAATGCAAATCAATGCAGAGCATATAAGTTCCAAAGTATAGATTCAAATTTTCGTATGATAATTATTCTTAGTTGGGTATTGGCAGGGAAATATCTAAGATTACTATTTGAAAAACCAGAAAGATCATACCAAAAGACAACTCTGGAAAAATTTGCCATTTTGGGAACAATTAATGGCAAGATTATCACAATCTTAAGAATGCTTTTCAAATATTCAAAATATTCAAATTTCAATATTCCAAATATTGAAAATATTATAAGATATCACTGATTCCCCAACCAAATGCTTATAACATTTTCATATTCATTATATTTGGTTCTTTTGGTCAGCAGTTTGAAATTTCTGAATATTACGATTACCTAGAGATTATAGAGTATGCACATAATCGTTGAATTAAGCTCGTCAACAATTCTTGTTTTTGTCTTTATTTATAGCTCTTTTTGTTGGGTTTGATGATGGCGCTGCATTTGGCGCTTGGCTGCGTTGACTTCGCGCCTCCGAAATACGAAAACTGAAAACTGAAAACCGAAATCTGAAAAGCCAGCTAAGGCAGCGGACCGCCGCCGATGGCAAAGTAGACAGGCAGGCAACAACCACAACACCAGCAACACCAGCAGCACCAACTACACCAGCTACAACAACAACTAGAAACGCAGACCGCTCACCATTCGCTGCGCCGCATGTGTTTTGGGCTATTGCGATTATTATTATTGTTGCCGATGTTGGTAGATGTTGCTGTTGCTGTTGCCTCGGCTTGGCTTGGCTTGGCTTTGGAGCTGCTTTGGTTTGCTTGGCTGGCTGGCTGGCTTGGCCAAGCTCTTTCTTGCCTTCGTGCATCCATTCATTCGGCGGCCTGGGATTTGGAACTATAAAATGCGCGCAGGCGCTGCAGTTGCCATCATTAAACCGTTAACCGTCGAACCGTCCACAGCCCAACAGAGGTACGGAACGTGTAGTCCAACAAAGATCCACAGTAGCCATATCCCCCTCGATATAAACGGGATCAGTGGGCGAATCGCGTGCCACACGTCGCGGGAAAACGGATTTCCATTCCCATCCATCGCAGGATTTACAAGCAGCAGCATGAAGTTGATGGTGAGTAGCTAGGACGATCTGTGCCCAGTGTTGTGCCATGAAGTGATCGAAAGGACTCAGTCAGAAAGTGTGACAGTGATGATCAATGTTAAAAATATGATTTTTATTTAACCACAACACGAACAAAATACTTGAGTTATATCGGTGAAAAAATGTTCTTGAAGCTTTGAACTCAGAAAATTCCCAAAACCATGTGACTAACCAGGACCCGTTGAACTTACAGCGCACAGCGACATCGCTGGCCCTGGTCCTGCTCCTGGTCACCAGCTACGTGCAGGCCGAGGACGAAAAGGCAGCCGCTCCGGCCGAGCAGAAGAAGGCTGAGCCGGAGGCCAAGGGAGCCGAGGCCGAGGACACCACCAAGTCCAAGCGCGGCCTGCACCACTACGAGGACTACCATCACCATCATGTGCCCCACTTCCCGATTCACGAGGAGAAGACGCTCACCGTGATCAAGAAGGTGCCCGTGCCCGTGCCAATCGAGAAGATCGTGCACGTGCCCGTGGAGAAGCACATCCATGTGCCCATTAAGGTCAAGGTGCCCAAGCCCTATCCGGTGATCAAGCACGTGCCCTATGAGGTCAAGGAGATCGTCAAGGTGCCCTACGAAGTGCCAGCTCCCTATCCCGTCGAAAAGAAGGTGCCAGTGCCCGTCCACGTGCCCTACGATCGTCCCGTGCCCGTAAAGGTTGGTTTCTTAGTCTCCCCTGCTTCTGCGGTTTAGGAATCCTTACCTAACTTTTGGCTATCGTGCAGGTCCATGTGCCAGCTCCCTACCCGGTCGAAAAGAAGGTCCATGTGCCCGTCAAGGTCCATGTCCCTGCTCCGTATCCCGTGGAGAAGGTCGTACATTACAATGTGGAGAAGCACGTGCACGTCGACAAGCCCTATCCCGTGGAGAAGGTTGTCCACTATCCCGTGAAGGTGCCCGTCGAGAAGCCCGTGCCCCACTACGTGGACAAGCCAGTGCCCCATTACGTGGACAAGCCAGTGCCGGTGCCGGTGATCAAGAAGGTGCCCGTGCCCGTCCATGTGCCCTATGACCGCCCCGTGCCCGTGCACGTTGACAAGCCGGTGCCGTATGAGGTCAAGATCCATGTGCCCGCTCCCTACCCCGTGATCAAGGAGGTGCCCGTCAAGGTGGAGAAACACGTTCCGTACCCGGTCAAGATCCCCGTGGAGAAGCCCGTCCATGTTCACATCGAGAAGCACGTGCCCGAGTACCACGAGAAGCACATCAGCTACAAGGAGCCGGAGTTCATCCACAAGCACATCGAGGAGGATCACCATCACGCCCCCATTCACCACTCGCATCACTCGCACCCGATTGTGGAGCATGAGCACGAGGTGGAGCATGATTTTGCCTCTCATGATTATCATTCATATCACGGCTACTAAACTGGTGAACTGATCTCTTCTTTCTCTCTCTTTCTCTCTCTCTCCCCGTCTCGCTTTCGCTTTTCTTTACAGCATTGAGAATCGAATTGGGAATTGAATCATTTCCACATTCCCATTCCCAAAACCGAAAAGAAACCCGAACACTGAGAGCCCCTGAAACATAACCCGACCCTGTCATATACCTTATACCATACCGCCTCTTAACACTCCACACAATAGCGATATCCATACCATATCTCCACTTTGCAATGCAGAACGTGATAACCGACAGAGATTCAGAGAAACCAGACGAGAAACAGACGAACACTTAGCTTTTAGACCGAACTCTCTTCTAGCCGTAAGCCATAAACCATAAACCAGAAAACATAAACATAAAAAACACACAAACGGAAACCCTGAAACGTTGACGAAACCCCGTGAGCAATGTGAATGAGTGAATTGTAAAGGAACTTTAGTTAGTAGACTTCAAAGCAACACATTTGGGCATGGCCCACACAACACCAACAACAACAGGAACATAGAAAGATTCAGATCAAGATCCAGAACACCAACCACTACCCACCCCTCCACAACCACTACCCGCACCAGTGACACCACCAGCAGTTACCAATGCGGATTGCGGGATAGTTGGATGATTGGATGGATGGATGCGATCGAGACCATCGCCTGGGTGCATCATCATGGATGTGGTGGCCGCTGCTGTATTGTCCTCCAGCCGCGGCTCCTCCCTCTTCTGCTCTGGCCAGCCCCCCGACTCGTGCACCCGGTTCCGGTTCCCAAGTGCGACCCTCGCAGACGCTCCGGCAGACCAGGCAGCCGCCTGGCGTCCCGGAGGCCTCCGGCGGTCCAGTTGTGTGCAGCGTCCCCAGCGTTGTGAGCGTGTGATAAGACTTCTGATAGCGTTTAAGCTTGTGCGATATTCGAGATATAGGAGACGCCTATTTAAGTCAGTTTGTAATCGAACGTATTGAGTTAGTTTCGTAATATTCATTGCTACCTAGTTTGTAACTCATCTAATATCGTATGTCTTATGTCATCTTGCTTGTTAGTGGCAAAGCAAACGAAGCGGATTTATAAAAAGTACTTAATTTACCAAATATTTTTTTGAACTCTGTATAAAAGCTAACGACAAAAATCTCATACAAAATGAAGCTGATGAATGAACACACAAATAAATCGATGAAAAACCAAGTGATCAAAACGAATATTCAGTTGTGATTTTCATTTTCCTTGAGGGTTTGGTTTCCAATTCACATTAAGTCAATAGATCCTTGGAAATGCCCATATTAATAGTAATCTAACAAACTTTAAAAGAAGTTACGGGATAGCCTACAAGAAAAGTTCCAGGGTCCAAAAAACCAGATATATTTTTGGATAACCTAGAATATAAATGCCAGGTAAAGCCATTAAAAACTTATGTATCAAAAGTTGGCTTCGAATTAAAACCCGCAATTAAAATTAGCTTACAATTGAATAGTAAATTATCTATGTTGGACTTTACCAAGCTTAGATCTAGAATAGATCCTGGGAAATGGCCACAATAATGCAACAAAATTTTTGGTCATATACTAGTCTAAGAAACTTTAAGAGAAGTTTCGGGTAGTCTACAAGAAAAGTTTCACCAGACATATTTGAATCCCCTAGAATACAAATACCAAGTAAAGTCATTAAAAACAAATCAAATTATCTTCGAATTCAAGCCCTCTAAATAAAATTATTTCACAAATAAATACTAAATGATCTATGTTTGCTTTACCAAACTTAACCATGTCAAGAGATCTTTGGAAATGGCTTTAATAATGCAAACAATTTTATAATAAAATAGTGATGCAATAAACTTAAATAGAAGCTATGGGTTAAGCCACAAGAAAAGTTTCAGGGTTTTAAAAACCACACATGTTTTGATCGCCTAGAATAAAGCCATTAAAAGCATATGTAACATATCTAAAGTGGGCTTCGAATTAAACCCCCTGCAATTAAAATCCATGCAGATAACCAGCAACATCATTGCCAATGCATTACCATGATTTTTATAGCCACAACACAAGACTGCCGTTTGCCCAGACTCACATGGGTCCCCCATTTTCCTGCCCCTCATCCGGCGGCGGTGGCGCTCGCAGGCAGCCAAGCATGGAATCAAGTCGTTCCTCTATTGCCCATAAATGTCTTATCTAATTTTCAAATGAGGTAAACATCGCCTTGCATTCATAATTGCATATTCAAAGTGTCTCGCCCACCGAGGGGCTGGATGGCTAGATGGCTGGATGGCTGGGTGGCAGGCAGGTTGGAGGGGCAACTCGAGTGCAGGGCAGACAAGACAGTTCAACATGTTTATTACATTTTCCACACCATCATTTCGCTTTCCACGAGACCCGCGACGAGTCTGCATTCACGTCCATTTCCTAGCGTTTATTTTGCGGTGTGGGCATTGCTTTTTATTAGCACCAGCTAGGAGGTTTTTCTTTTCAGTTTTCCGTTTTTTGTTCGCCCAGTTTTTTGCGCTCTTTTACAAGTACCACGACAGCCTTGCCTGCGGCGGACCCAGCTTGTTGCAGCGACCACAAAGATTCGGTTTCAATTTGCATTTTCGGCTTCATTGAAGCCGCTTGAAGCCGCTGCAATTTGCAGAGCGGGCCAAATAAAGTGGGCCATGGATTTATCACGTTTTTCCTCAGTCGGTTTGTAGGACATGTGCTGCTAACCGATATTTTTGGGCCGCATAGACTTGCACTCCGTCGAGCTCTTGCTGGGGCACAACTCCGTTTTATTACCATATTGGGGCTAACGCTGGCTCTCTTGGTGGCCGGCCAGTTGCTTTCTGGTAGCTTTTGTTTATGTAACTGTAGCGCTTGCAGTTTATTGATTATGCAATAAATAATCGCCAGCACAATGCCCGGCTGGTGTTGTAATCCGTAATCCTCGACGCCCCCATTTCGGCCCCGCAGAGTGTGTGGCTAATGCCGAAAGAATGGCAGCAATAAAATCCGCTTAATGGCTCCGAAGGCGAGCGCAGGCAGTACTTAAATTTCCCAACTCCAACTTGTGCATCCTTTGCCACATCCTCTGCCAAGAGTCCCATAATTACCTTCAAGGAACTAACGATGCCAAACTCTGGTTTACTATCCAAACACGGATTGTGCAACAGTTGAACTTTGCTGTGACAACCTGTGACGCCTACCTGAGCGCCCAGTTGCAGAGGCAATTTGAGAAAGCAAATATTTGTAGATTAGTGGGTTAACTGCTCAATTTGATAGCGCCGGGTGTCGCGATTTTCGCAACCGCCTTTCGGCCGGGCTTATTTAAATGACGGCCAAGTAAACCCGCTTGAAGCGGCGGCCGCAGCCATGTGGAAAGTGAATGCGGGAAACATTGCAGACATGTGAGTTTTCAGTTTCATTACATTTTTCCACCGCAGCGGGCTTGTGCTTGGCCATTATGCCATATGTTAGTGGGCCAACATTATGGCCGGTTCGACGATCCCAGCGATCGCAACGCGTAATCGCCGGCAATTTGACGGAAAATGTTTGAAATCGTGTGTAAATTGCAATCAGAAATAGCTAAACTAATAACAAGCCGTCGCCGGGATTTTAATTGCTCTGGTTATGCAGCCAAAGGAGATTGAAAACGGAGAAATGCTCCCCGGCACTTATGTAATTAATTATGCCTCGCATTAATTTCCCATTAGCAGAACGTTTCGGTACTCACTTGATGTAGGGGATATTCGCTGGAATATGATACTTGGCGCCCATATCGAAGTCCATTTCAGAGCGCAAAACGGGGGGCTTTATACCGGAATACTTTTCCCTAAAAATGAAAGAAAGTATACTTAATTGCTGGGCTTATATTGCGAGGATTTTCACACACCGCATGTTCCAGTAATGACAGTTCATGGCTCGCTTGTTGGCATTTCCACTGAAGACATCGTACCGCCAGTTGTCCAGGGACAGGGCAAAGGGTAAAAAGGCCACCTAAAATATTGGATTCATAGAACTATTTAGTTTCCCATCAAATTACCAACCTAATCAATCGGGTAATATTAATTGAAAATTGAAGGAAGGAATGAAGTTTGATTTTATTATAATTGGAGCCCATAGATTAAAAACATATTATAACCATATTGTAGTTACATATCCAATTATGAATACTATTCAACTATATCAATTAAATACAATATTCATAGATAATGAATAAGAACACAATCTTAGATGTAGCTTTAACATGAATGGAGAAAGAGGACAATTTAGGTGTTTTATACTATTGATAGTCAAAGTTGTTCAAAATGAAACAAGTTTTAGTATTCTAAAGCTTTATCTTTCAGGCCACAGTCTTCAAGTTTACGAAAGCCGTGTGCTAGAGTTACATCCAATCCTGGGTGCTCTTCAACGAATGTCAATTGCAATCTGCCGTTCAAGGATCATCTTGAATTACAATTCAACAATTGTCCATCCAGTAAAGGACATTTTGATAAATGCGGAAGAACTAAAGAAAGCCAACCGCTAGAAGCCCTGGGTGGTCAACATAACACTCGATGCCTTCGACTACCTCAAAAGACGGAACAATCCGTACGCCAACCAGGTTTTGACAATGATCAAACCCTTTACGAATTTAGGCCACAAGTGCCCTTACGTTGCAAGGATTACATATCATTTGATTCATCAATTTTATCTAACCATTTCTTTATATAATATTTGCAGGGAAACAATACTAATACGGGGAATGTACCCCAGAACTGAGTTGCTCCGCATCCCGTTTCCGACGGAGGATTACTTGCTACGAATCAACTGATTGTATGATAAACAGACGCAAGCGACCACCAACTTGTATTTTTCATTTTTGGAAGATTTTCTATAATAATTTAATACAAAATTCAAAAAGAGGCTGTGAAATTATTTGTATATATTTCTGCACCTTCATAGACCTCGTTATCATCCAAGTAACCCTCGCCAACCAAGTGTTCACTCACCTTGTCAATGGCCATGGTGAAGAGATAGTTGATGTCATAGCTGGACTCGTCCAAGGACCTTTGCAGCAGTCCCAGGGTCTGCAAGTGCCGGGGAGTGGACACCGACAGGCCAATGGCGTCGCCCACCGCCTGGTGGAAGGCCGGATTGGCACCGTTCCGGAAGATCTTCGGCAAGTGCCGGTACTGCAGGAAGTATTGAATGTGGGCCATCTCGTGGTGCACGCTGATGAGACTCCGCTGGTTGATGTCCGTGCAGATTTTCACACGGAAATCGTGGCGATTGCAAAAGTCCCAAGCGGAGGGTTCACACAGAACGCGCCTGTCCAGCGGTTGCTCCAAAATGGAATTGCGATAGAACTCCGGGCCCACGGCGGACATGTTGATGGAGGTGAAGAACTCCTCGGCCAGCTGGAACATCAGCTGCGGAGTGTACCCCTGCTCCACCATGCGCGGCGTCACGTCGATCAGCTTGCGACCCGGATAGGGTATCAGAATGTCCAGGACATTTGACCACGACTGGCCGTACATGTTGCCCAGGATGTGGGACGGTATCGGAGCAATGCGATTAATCCGATCCGGGCCGTAATAGTCCCTCAACTTGCGGCGCACATACGCGTGCAGGCTCTCGTAGAGCGGACGTATCTGCTCCCACACAATGTCCATGTCCTGGCGGAAGTTTCCGGACTCGTATGCCAAATACCAGTACTCCCCGCCATTGGTGACATCTGCAAAGGGTTCGCATTTGAGATTCATCGGAGGTTTTCAGACAGCCCACTTACTGTTCACATTGGCCACCTCCTGCATCACATCGATCAGTTGCTCGTAGCTGTCCCGCATGCCCCGACCCGCTTTTCTGTGGAACTCCACCCACGTGTGCTGCAGCTCGTCCCAGTCCCGGCTCTTGGCCATGATGTCCTTCAGGTGGGGGATGTAGTGGAGATCGCACTGGTAGGGTTGCTGGTAGGCGCAGATGCCGGCGCTGTTGTACAGGAACAGCATCTCATTCAGCAGGCGGTTGTACTGAAAATTGTTGGCAATTCATCATTAATTCGGAAGTATTAATGGCTTGATTAAAACTCTTACTCTGTCCAAGACATCCAGGGGAAGGGCATTAGGTCCCACTTCGGACTGCAGCATTAGTTGTCTGTATAAACGGCGATCGAAGATCAGATCCTTGTTGATTTGCTTCGATTGTTCGGCTGTGATGCGTTGGAATTCCACATAACGCTGTTGAGCATTCAACTGCAAAACAATAACAGCTTTTTTATAAATTTTGACCAATATAAATTGATTATAAAATATTCAGTAATCTGGTTCTAATAAGGAAAGGCAAGTATGTATCTAAATCCCTTTTTTATGAAATAGCAAAGAGACACTAACTTTCATCGACTCTTGTTTTTTTTTTACGAGTATTATCCAATGGGGCACTTAGTAAACAAATTTCCACCCCTGCCTTTGGGTTTATTAGTGGGTTGACTCAGCGTGACTAAAGCCCCTCTCGAATTTCCACTTTCAGCCACCGATTCACCGACAACTCAGTAAGCCAGCTCGGAAAATCGCCGAGATTACAGCCATTTGACATTGGCATGTCTGCCTGGGAACCTGACAAGGCATTTCGACCTTGGGCACTCGACTTTTCTGACTTTTCCGAATGTGCTTGTGCGTGTGTAAGAAAACTGCGAGCGTAGGCCATGGGAAAATCCACCAACACAGCCGCTGTAAAGATCGCGTGCCGTTCAACCACAACTAACTACGCGGTGTACGAAAACGAATGTTTGTTTGGCCAAAACCGCTCACTCACCGCTTCCGTTTGGGTAAAATCGTTGACGTTCGTCTCGAAGTTCCACTGGGCGGCCACGTTGGCGGTGCACTCGAGGGATCCCTTCTGGTCGGACTCCACGAGCAGGGTGCGCAGCTTCTCCAGCTCCTGCTGGTAGCGGCGATCCTGCTGGTACCGCTGCCGCTCCAGGTAGCCCTGATTCAGGTTGAACCGGTCCTGGTTCGAGAGGAAGGGATTTCCGTAGGGGCTCCGGTTGTTGAGGCCCACAAATTCCACGTTGGGATTGTTGTTGTAGTTGTACTGCTCGTTGGGATTGAAGTTTCGCTCCCCTTGGGTGGCATAGGGCACATCCGAGAAGCGTCCGTTCGGGTTAACGAATCCTCGATCGGTGCTGCTGGAAACGGGTCCGTAATTGTGGTTCGCATAGCGATCCCCACTAAAAGGAGTATCGCTGAAGTTGAGGCGTGGCGAAGGATACGCATAGCCGATCCTTTGGCGCTCGTCGTTGGTTTGTCCGAGCTGCAAGAGAAGGGTTGAAGGATTAGAACCTAGAAAAAAGTGTTTTCCCAGGGCAAAAACTTCAAGCTGATAGTCTATTAGATTAATTTGCTTCAATTTGAATAAATTTCCCATTAATCAACGGCGCCTCGAGTGCAATTCATTCAAGTTGTTTGTTTATTTTAATTGATTTTTTCAAGAATCAATCTCGGCAACTGCCACAACTATTCTTGTTATCGCCAAGCTATATTCTTGGTACTAAATTCCTGTACAAACGCACCCTGAAGTCGTCCAGGCCGTCGTCGGTGTTGCCGCCGCCGCCACCGTCGGAGTAGGGCGGTCCATACCGCTGGTCCCGATCCCTATCCGCTCGCAGCTGGGCGGGCGTGGTGGCCACATTCGGGGTGTAGCCATTATAGTAGACCTCCGGCCGCGGGGTGGGCAGATTTATCTGCGGATCGGCCCAGGCTAGAGCCAGGCCGAGGCAAAGGCAGCCCAAGACCCAAACGCCGTGCATTATGTGTATCTTGAGATCTGTATTCCGCACTGCCAAGGCCGCTGCTGACAGCAGTGCTTATTAAATCTTTCACAAGCAATTAAGTACTTTAATTGCCCTGCACTGGCACCACTTTAGCACACAAGATTGATTAATTATTTCACTGGGAAACAGCAACTTTGGCCGGTTATTCCTTAGGGATCCTCGGGTGCGCTGGCAGAACGCTCCCTTTTGGCTTTCACTTTCACCAAACGCGATTTATTCCGCCCGTGTGAGGGATGTGTGTTGCACCGCCCACGTAACGTCCGGTAACGCGTCTAAAACTCTACTGACTAGACAGTAAGAATATTTTTTCGAAATTACTTGCCACTTTTTTTTCCCAACTCGAAAATGAATTCAAATTTGAACGCAGTCGCGATCTCGGCTGCAGCCAACGCCGCTGTCAGCGCCGTTGACGGTGATGTACATTGTACTCATGTGCATGAATATATTCGTATATTCGTATATTCGTGTGAGATAATCGCAATTAGCACTGGGACCGAGTGGATGTCGCTGCTGGCACTGGCCAACAAAAGCAACAACAAAAGCAGCGGCGAGCGAATCATCTACCGGCCTGGGAACAACAATAAGCTGGATATTCGAGTGGCTATGTAAATGTTTTTGGCATGCATGTTGGCCATTATAAGGGAGGGTAAGGGTACCCCCACAAACAGTGTACACCTACCTATGTAAATTGTACTTATCAGGCAAAAAACTCAACCGCATTATATTAGTTGACTGTGAGAAAGTAAACGGCAGTTGAGTGGCTTTGCTGAGTCAAAACTAAGCTACAAGTTTAGAAGTCAATTGTGAACTTGTTGGCAAGGAAATTGTTAATAAAATAAAGTGAATAAGACTGTTAATAAAATATTCTAAATTAACCAACTGCATACGATAAATTGGTTGTTAAATTATCTAGGTAAGCTTGAAACTGATATGCAAAAACGATCTAAATACCATTGGAACAATGAAAATACCATTGGTAATAGCTTTACCCGCTACCACTTAGCAAACTCAAAGTCATTGCCAATGAACTATTTGCTCGGAAAAGTCTCAAACGAGCCCGCAAGTACATGAGTGTTACACGAGTTGCCCAACATTTTTCTGCCGCCGCGCATGCGTTCCACACACAGCACACTCGTTCAGCATCCACCCGCATTTGTGGCATTTTTATGGTCGCTCTTGACCCAGAGAAATGTGGTAACTGCTTGGCTCACGTCAGTCCCGGCCAACAGGTGTAGTCTGTGCTGCTGCCACCAATGCGTTCCACCTGAGATTGGAGGCAACTAATCGGCTCTGATGCCGCAGCAGGTTTGTTTTAAACAAAATAAGTGACTAAGCCAGTGCATACTGATTCTCTAACACTGCCAATAATTTATCCATGGTCCAGCCCTTTAAACAGTTTGACAGTGAGTCACATAAATCCAATTTGCGACTTATAATAATGATATTCACGATCGGGAAGCCGGCAATTAAAATTCCAGGCATCATTGTGGCACCCTCGCTGATGGAATGTGCAATGCCTTAACCCGATCTTGACCCCGCAGCCTGCGCAGTGATTGTGACTCATGACAGGTGAGCGATCGCTGGAGAGGATCAAGATGCGATCAAGCGGAGAAAACTATCCTCCGAGGTGCTGGATCGGGTTTCATGACTGCATTGAATGACTGGGCATGCTGATTGATGGCTTGATTGCCATACAAATGAGAGTGATGTGTGGAAAGATGTGTGATTCAGAGTGTAATTAGATTGGGATCTGGGAAGTCTATCTATCTGTCTCGGAAATGAGCTCATAAATATCAGGCAGCTTTATGATGTGGTTGGCTGATTTGTGTTATTTATGTACCTGGAACTGATTCCCCAAAACAAAAACCTAAGCAAAATTTCGGCTGGAACGCTAATTAAGATCCAAGGTCAAGTTAAAGCGATCTATGCAGTGCAGCACCAGACCTTACACAAGTTCTGGATCCATAAGAACCGTGGGAAAGCAGTGCCAAGTGCCCATAAGTAATTAATTTACACGAGCGAATAGGTTTGTGCAAGCAAACACGCCCATCACCACAGCACAAATCGCTTGGCATGACGCACATTAAGCACGTACCGCCGTTAATATTTATTTTATTATTGTTTTTATTCCCCAAGCACTGCTATTTGCTTGTAATTGAGTGAAGAGCCCCCGCGAGTCACAATTTTCAAGTGCATTTTAATTTCATAGCTCGCTTATGCTGTGCATTTGTTTTAGATTCTTTCCGGTAATTACTGCTTAAAACAATGCTGCTGCTCTAGGCTTAAGTAATCATCATTAGCAAGGTTTTGACTTATTCGGAGCGAATGCAAACGCATCGGACTGTGACTCCCGAATCCGTTTCCTGAGCGATTGAAAAATGGGAAGTTCTAAGATTAAAATATATGCTTATTTGTCCTGTGATTAAAAATATATATTTTTCGATGTAAATTGCTTTAGTTTGAGTACACCTATGCGTGGCCCTAGCTGGAGCTGCTGCCCCTCTCGTCCAGTCCTTTGCTGTCCGATTTGTCGTCGGGCCGTATGTGGAAGTTGGCGAAGCCGTATCTGTGCTTCATCCGCACGGCGGTGAACAGGACCTTTTCGATGTTAGACTGCGGACTGCCGGTGGTCTTGAGCCACTCCCGCATCACCTGTTCAAGCAACGCTAGCGTAATTATAAAATAATACAGGGCAAATCAAATCACTTTCAGCTCGGCGGGCCGTCCCTCGATGTAGCCCTGCACCGTGCCCCGAGCCGTGTTCATGCACCAGCCGCGAAGGCCAAGGGTCCTGGCCTTCCGCATCGCGTGCCTCCGGAAGTATACGCCCTGCACCCTGCCAAACACCTCGAACTCGCACGAGAAGACCCCGTCGGCCGACATGGCGGGGAGATCCGGATTCGGCGGAAGGGAAATTTAGAATTTGTCCAAAGTTGCTTCATATACTAAAAAAAAGCTACAAAAACTACGCACAATCTGACTTAAAACAAAAGGAAACGCCCGAATGTCAGAGTTATACAAGGTGAATGCTTCCACTCACTAAAGATGAGAAATCACGTCCAAATAATTAGACATTTGTCAAAAACCTTATTCCTGTTTATTGTTCCTCTAGAATCCCGATAATGCTGTCAGAGGTAGTAAGTAGTAAGTCAGTCTAAGCTAATGTTAAACTTTTTTGGAAAAACTAAAAAGCTTAGAAGCCAAAAGCAACTATGGATTTCCCCTTTTTCCATCTACTAAACATTTTCATAGACGACTTTTAGGCGCAAAAATTTTAAGTATGGCGTTTGCATGTAAACAGGGGATTTTTTCGGAATTTTTTTTATTTGCAGAGCATTTTACTATTTATACATTCATATTCAACGAAATATAAACATTGTGAATATAGCTATGGGAAATAAACAATTCCAGAAACAACTACACGAAAACAAACAATTTTTAATGAACATTTGGGGGTTTGTTTTCGAAACTCAACTCTGCAAAAATGGCTCATCGTCTGGAGCATACGGTGTCAGTGGAACATCGTAGGGCAGGGGAAAGGCAGGCACACCATTCCGGCTATTGCCCATGGGAAACGTATCCTCTCCAGTCACAAATCGAGGAAGGAAGAGGACTCCAGCTTCGTAGTTGGCGATACGCAGACGCGGTTGAATCCTGCTTCTGTTGAAGCAGCCCCAGGCGGACCTGGTCAGATTGGCCGAGGTCAAGACGAACCAGTAGACCGACTGATTCTCCAGATTGTACCTAGTATAGCTGGCGATGTGCGGCATGGCCCGGGAGCGGTACCGATCGCTCGATTTCCACTGATGCAGGTGCTCCTGGAGCCACGGCTGCTTGTCGTTTGAGCTTTTCCCGTAGGCCAGGCACGTGCCTCCGAGCATTCCATCATGACTGCCGGACACGTTGCCGAGACTCGGATAAATCATCTTAAACGCCGGCATTGGACGCGGTTTTCCCAAGAAACTGGAGTCTCTTTTAAGGCTGTTGATGAAGTCCTGTTGCACCCAGGCCTGAACATTGGGCCCCAGGTTGCCGATACTGGAGCTCTGGCAAACGACGGGTATGTGATCGGCGACGGGAGCTGCGTGCCTGTCCAGAAGAGCTCCCAAATGGGCGTGACCCCAAGGATGACCCCGTACGGTGCTCCATCTGTGGTCGCCTGGCACGGAGCCCAAGAAGAACACGTTGATGGCACTGAAATCGCTGTTTTGGATCCTCACAATCCAGGGCAGCAGTTGTGCTATCTTGTACTTAGCCAGATAGTACATCAGGTCTCGCTTGAAACCTGTTGGGCTCTCGCCCGCCCGCGTATCCGCGTCCTCCGGCAGGGCCGGCAGGGCCGGCAACTTGGGACTGATCCACACGCCCTGGGTGCGGTTGCGCCAATCCTCCTTGTAGAGATTCGCCGTGGAAATGACCACCCGCATGCCACCGTCCTTATACGCCAAAAGCATTATTTTGCTTTGCGAGGTGGCGAAGGGCGTGGGCATCTTCACGCCGATGGTAGTGACCTGGGGACTATGTTTTCCGATGGTTACAAGCGCCGGGGTCTCGTGGCCGTAGAGCACTAACAAGGGTTTGTCCGGGATCCCTGCGAAGTAATGATGCCTCAGCAACCAGCGAATGTCCACCATAAAGTTGATTTGCGCAGTACTCTCGATCTCGCCCAAACTCTCGTCGAAGATTTCCAGGAGTGTGACACTAAGGGGCTCCGTGTGCGTGGGCTTGGAGTCTGTGATGGCAGTCAGGAACATGTTGTAGGGAGCAGCCTGCTCCATTTTTCGGGCCATCCCGCCTTTTTCCACCACAACTGGAATGTAGTCGCGAATGTTACGCTCTAGCTTTGGTTTCTTCGCCACATGGGAGCTGTTTTCCGACGAACTTGGAGTTTTCCGGGAGCTGGAGGTTGAGCAGCTGGCGGAGGTGGAATCTGAGCTTCCGGAAGTGGAAGCGGGAACCACAACTTCCTGTTCCCTTTTGGGAAACAACTTCTCGAGAAGCTTCAATTGAATTTCAATCAACTCGCTTGAGTATTCGGCGGGTATTTCATAGGCCCCCGCAACCTTTCCCTTGGCATAAATCGCATCCAGGTGGGCATGGGCGAATTCCCCGAAATGAATGGGATTCTTGCGGTAACATTTTTCGGCACAGGGACACTCTTTCATTTTGTTTTCTAGTTTTTCAATTTCAGTTGTTTTTTTAATTTGAGTGAAAAGTCAAAGGCATTCAAAGTCAAAGGCATTCAAACCAATAATTCCCAAGCAGTTCTAGCAAACAACTCATTGGCTTACCTTCGACAATCGCAATTTTCAGGTAAGTCAGTTAACTATCTTCTTCTTTCTTTTTCTTTCCAGATAGATTTTCCCACCATAAGTGGATCAGATGCAGTTCCTCCCGCCAGATTTAATTCCTCCCGCCAAAAAAAGATCTGATCTTCTAGTTTCTGGACCAATTAAAAACGAAGGCGCGCAGCTAGAGAATCGGATGCCCCACACGGCCCTGGATCTCAACTCGACGGCTCAACTAATTTCCATCGCTGCCAGCATCGCTACAAGGCATCCGAGGATCTGTTCCATTATATCCAACACAAAATACAATACTATAAATCGGAATTTTGATTACGGAAACATTAAAATTATTTTTAAAAATTCATCGTATATTTTAAAGTATTTATAATTAAATACACAACCTTTTAAGATAAAAACAACCATTAAAAGCAATAAAATAGTGTCTAAATCCAGCCGACTTCCAATTGATTTGCTATATTCTCGTTCCGCAACCAATCGTACAAGGGCTGAAAGTAGTTTAGCAACCCGTCCACAGCGATCTCCGAAGCGCCCACCATTTCCTGCAAAACGTTTGTGTAGTGAACCGAGGAACCCAGGGCCATGGCCCTCTGCAGGGCTGCACCAATGTCACGATGATCAGACAAATCGCACAGTTCCAGGGGTTTCTTTGGATTTCCCTTTTCAAACTGCCCAGCACGAAGACAGAACTTTTCCAGCAACTGGAACTGCAGGACAATGCTCAGAAAGTGGCTGAAAAGATAATGTTTCATAAAGTAAATTGATTCTAAATAGTTATAGTTTACCTTGCATACTGGTCGTCCACCTCCATTAACAATTTGGCCGGCACGTCAAACTGTTCGTTGCTCCTCTTCGTGGGAGCCGCCGAGCCTGTATAATGTTCGGTGAACCTCCAGTAGGCCTCGTTGTCATCCGCCTTTATGTGTGCGCTCAGGACCTCTACACGATAGCGATCCAGGACATAGAAGACAGGCAGCAGGAACACAGTTCGCAGTCCCAGGACATAGAGTCGATTTAGGCGAGCAGGCAGCTCCTTCCACTTTGGATCCCTTAATAAACCAATTTTTTGTAGGTATCGCGGCGAGCTGGCCGCCAGGGAGAAGCACTTTCCGATGGCATCGCTGAAATTCGGGAACGGCTCCTCACGCAGCAAGGTTGGTTGCACGCCGGCAGAGCGATAGTAATGAATATCAGATTGGGCCTCGAACATGTTGAAGAAACGCTCCTCGTCGTTGAGAGGGCAATAGGTGAAATTCATGCGGGGCAGAGTGTAGTACCGCCAAGCTTTGTGCCAACATCGGTCGTCATCTTCAGAGGCTACGGGTTGGGCAAAAGTCCAAAGGGAACTACAGAAAATTGTCTTAGATTAAATTGTTTTCGACCCTAAATCATTATTTTTTATACCTTTCAAGCAGAGGCATTCCCAGGCCCCTGAAGTACTCGGCCACATTCCAAAATACCCGCTGAGTGGTGCTCAATCCGCGACGATGCATTTCCTGGGTGAGATTGACCAGACCGGCCTGCGGCGAGGGCAGGTCCGCATACCATTCGGCCTGAACCCGCCGGAAAGCATTGCCTATGAAGACCTCCGCCAAGTGCTGGGGATACGGTCTGTTCCGGGGCACCAAATGCTCGCCATGCAGCTTCCGCAAGGAGCCCCGAACATGGGCATGGAATTGCAGAAAAAGTGGACGCAAGCCGTGCATTATGTGGTCGAGCAGAGTCATGGTATCCTTGCCATTCAGCTCCAGGGAGCGAAACCAGTAGTCCTCGGCCCGGGGATAGCCGTTCAGCTGAGCCGTCTTCTTGTAGAGATCCATGAAGGCCACAAACTGAGGCCTGGTGGCTATACCAGTTCGATTTCGCCACTCGAACCAGTAGTACTCAATCTCCTCCAAATCGCGGCTGGCTTGAACTATCGCCTGAACCTCTGGTATGAGTCTTAGAGTGCAATTACTCGGCTGCTTATACGCGCACAGCTTTACATTTTTGTAATTATCGCTCATATTGGAGGCCAGAGCATAGACGCGGTCAAGATCTCTTTGGGGCAGAGCCTCGTAGCCCAATGGCGGGAACTTGGCCAGCAGTCTCCTTTGACGAGCATCCCCCAATCCCAGGCGTTTGAACTTGGCCTTGCGCGTTGTCAAAGTTTTCACATACTTTAAAAGCTTTTCATCGGTGACCTCGACCTCCAGGAGAGCCACCAAATCGTTGGGTCCTCGCAATTCGTTGAGCAACTGAGCCAGCACAGCCTGGTCATAGATAACTCCTAGCTGTTGATTTGTCTCGTTCAAGAATGAATCCAAGGCTGGGTCCCATGATGAGGTGGCCTGAGCGAGGCCCACAAAAAACTATAAAAGGAAACACCTCACTATGAAAAGGAAAAGCATCACCGAAAGGTAATGTCTTACCAAAATCCCCAAACAGAGCAACATGTTCCCACACTTTCTACCAAATTCACTTTCGCAAAGCAATTTGTGGGGCTCATTGACATTCCCGGCACTTTTTCGAGCGTTTTCAATCGTTCTGCGCAAGCGCAGCTCCGGCGGGCAACTGACTGGGCCATCGACACTCCATGGCCACCACCGAGCCAAGCGCCCAGCCGAGCATTTGTAATTATAATGTGCCCCACTTGCCGGGCACCACAACAACTCGTTTGCTCAACTCTAAGTGCTCTAATCGTTCTCTTAGACCTGTTGGTTTTTACCCGGTAACCGGTAACCGGTACCCGATTCTTCGTATTTTTCACTCAATTCTAGTTCCATTACAATGGAAATCTCCTTAATATATTGAGCCAAAACAATCGTTTTAAAATGTTTTCATTTTTTAACATAAACAATGAAACATTGGCTTGGATAAGCGAACAAGCTCTAATAAGTTGCTTTTGTATATTTCCCAGTAATGAAACACTAATTTATAGATACATAGATATATAATTAGTTCTCCAACCAACCCAAACCTTTTATTTTCAATCTGAAAATATATTGTATAAAAAAACGACGGTTTTTGTGGCTTACCAAATACAAACTAGTAAGGCGTTATGAAACTTTATTGTCAAAACTGTATGAAAAGGTAAAGCAAGACAACTAGGTGGACACACATTCTGCAATGGAAAAGTTGGATTAGTTTTCACTCTTCCCAAAATCGAGGCTCAGGCTTACTATCTGAAGCCGTCCATCCGATGTGGACGTTGTTCTTGATGTTATCCGCCTCCAGCCAGACCCGGAGGGGCTCGAAATACTCGGCAATGGCCTTGCCGCTCATAATGCGCTCCCCGTTGAAGGCCTCCAGTGCATCGGGCCAAGGCTTCGAGGCGCCCATAGAGAGCATATTGCTGAGGATTACATCGGGATATTATCATTTAATTTAGGCTGGAATGAACCTAGACTTACTGGAAGGCTGCGCCGGCCGCTGCACTGCCGTAGATGTCGCAGTTGTCCAGGGGCAGTTCAGGATTGGCGGCATCGTATTGACCGGCCTTGACGCAGGCCGACTTGTAGAACTGGAACTGGATGATGAAGGAGACAAGGTACCTGCCAAAAAGTATCCAAATTTATACGAAATTGTTTGATTCAACACTTTTTAAGCCACAAACCTCAAGTACTCAACATCCGCGGATACGTGATACTTGGCCGGGGCATCAAAGTCCTTCTCGGAGCGCACCACTGGAGGCTCGATGCCGGAGTACTCCTCCCGGAGCTTCCAGAAGGCGCAGTTCCAGTTGGCCTTGTCCACCTCGCCGCGGAACAGCGACCAGCGGTATTTGTCCATGGTGAAGGCGAAGGGCAGGAAGACGATCTTGTCGAGAGCGGTGAGGAAGAGCTGGTTGATGCGGGCCTCGTCGTCGCGCACATAGTTCTTCAGCAGACCGATCTTCTCCAGATGCTTGGGCGTGGACACGGACAGGGAGAGGACGTCGCCGACGGCCTCATGGAAGCCGGGATTGGCACCGGTGCGGTAGACGAAAGGCAGGTGCTGATACTGCAGAAAATACTGAATGTGGCCCAGCTCGTGGTGGACGGTGAAGAGCTGATCCTGGGTGACGCGGGTGCACTGCTTGATGCGCACATCGTCGGTGAGGTAAAAGTCCCAGGCACTGGCGTGGCAGATGAGGTCGCGTCCATCTGTGGGCTTCTCGATGATCGACTTGTCCCAAAAGTCCCTGAAGCAACAAAAAACTATGAGATCCATTGAGCAATTATTGGGTTTGGCAAGTTCTTACTGCGGCAGCTTGGTGAGATTCATGGAGGTGAAGAAGTCGTCGCCCATCTGGAACATCTTGAGGGCGGTGTAGCCCTGCTTCTCCATCTCTTCACTCACATCGACCAGAGGCTTCTCGGGGAAGGGCGACACAATGTCGGCGATCTCGGACCACTGTTGGGCCCACATGTTGCCCAGCAGGTGCATGGGGATGGGTCCTGTCTCGGAGACAACCTGATCGCCGTAGTACTTGCGAAGGCGTGCCCGCACGTAACCGTGGATCTGCTCGTAGAGCGGGCGAATCTCGGCGAAGATGTCCTCCAGTTGCTTCTCGAAGGTATCGTCCTCGTACTCATCCAGCCAGGCCTCGGCTCCGGAAGTGAAGTCTGGGAAAAGTATATGCCATTACTAAATGTTTCACTATAGTTATTGTTTACTAACTATTCTACCCTGCAAGTTGGAAACATTGTTGTAAAATTCTATTATTAACAGACATGTGCGCAACCTTTATTTATTGCCAATTTGTTTACCTTTTTAGAGCCTATTGCCCCAAAAACAAATGCGAGTAATTAAAGATAGTTTGCGGAGTAAATATAAACAGAAGCTTTACATTTCTGAAACTACAAATGCAATTGCTTGAAATGAAAATGACTTTGAATATATCTCAAGACATAAACTTTGGAATGTCTTTAACTTTCAGGGAAACCCTTTTGTGAAGACAAGGTTTGTAAATTCTGGTAAAACAACTTAAACTTGACCCAATTTCATTGGGTTTTCCATTAGAACGAATAAAACATTAAAATATTAGTGGCCCACGTCTTAAAAGAGTCTTTTTCAAACGGAAACATCTTTCCGTCAAGTACAAATTTCGTAAAAATTAGTAAAACACTCACTGTTCAGCTTGGCCGCCTTGGTGTTGAGCTCCACGTAGCGCTCGAACTGGGAGCGGACGGCGGTGCCGGCCTTGTCGTAGAACTGCACCCAGTAGTACTTTAGCTCCTCGTGGTCGCGGCTCTTGCTGATCGCCTCCTCGATCTCCGGCTCCAGGGCCAGGTCGCACTTGGTGGCGTTCTTGTAGTCGCAGACCTTGACCTTGGCGTAGTTCGACTCCATGGCCGAGACGGTCGCCAGGAACTCGGCGTAATCCTCCTCCGGCAAAGCGGCATAGCCCAGCTTGGTGAGGGACTTGAACTGGCGCTTGATGTCCTCGGACTGGAAGCTGCGCCACTTAAACTTCTGGACGTCACTGGCCACCTCCTTCATGAACTTGGCCAACTCGGCAGAGATCTCGTTCTTCTTCTTCTCGTTCTCGTCATTGATGTTGGAGGCGTAGGCCCAGGCGGCCTCTGTCTCGACATTAGTGCGCTTGGCCAGCTCCTTGTTGAGGTTCTCCAGGTACTCCTTGGCCTGGATCTCCTCCTTGACCAGGCCGTGGGCCAGCTACAGACGAGAGCATTACATCGCACCGATCCTCAGGCGGGGAAGGGGAATCACAAACTCACCGCAATCATGGCCAGCAGGGCAACCAGTAACAGTCTCATTTTGGGGCTCCGATTTCCTCGCCTAGAAATTGTTAATCATTTTTTTGAATTTAGACTGAAATAGATGCTACTGTGATGCGAATCCGATGACGTTCCAGCTCTCTGGCGGGTAATTGATTAAAATGTCTCGTTTTGGGGGGCCTTTGGGGTCAGTTCGCAAACGAATTAAGCGGCGTACATACATTATATATATACTATTTGTATAGATCTCAAGAGTGTGTAGAATTTAAGAGAACTTTCAGTTGTGTTGGGCCATTCACTGGGCCGATAAGAAATTGCCATTATTATAGTTTCCATAATCAATTATAAAATCAAACTGAAGCGAAGCAAAAAAAGTGATGCACTTCCGCTTTTTATTTTTGGATGCGCTGCAGGTAATTTAGGTTTTAATGTCACTTTTCCGCATCTCATTTAATATGAAAATAGCGCCCTAATGACTGCGTTATCATCGGGAAAGGGCGGCTTCGTTTTGAAGTGCAGGTGAACACACATTTTGTGTAATGAAGGCCCCAAACAAACATATTGATATACGAGTATAAGCTGCGGGTCATCTATATCAGGATCATAAATATCCGCGATAAGATCGGCTCCCAAATAGTGTCTACATTATTCCAAAATTTATGGGATGACTGTCGGTAAATAAACGCCATGGATCCAAGCCGGGAACGGCGTGACAAAGATAAGATTATCGCAGGATTATAGTGACGGGTGAAATCGAATTTGTGCTATATGGACGCCCATAAACCGCAGTAATCGCCCAGCGACTAATTACATCATAATCAGCCAGTTCAATGCAAAAGGCAATTACGATTTTAATTAATTTAAGGCGCCCGTAAGTTTTCGCGCTAATTGCCAACGGGGGCCCGACTTTGTCCAAGATCGACGGGTTCTAGTGCGAATCCGAAAGAGAAACTTACGTGGGCTGATGGGGTGTTGGGGTGTTGAGGGGACGACCTCTGCGGATCCAAAGAAAAAACTTGACCGGCTCGCGAGCGAGCTCAGCTGAAACTGAAAAGGTTCGCGGGCAATTGCGTGAGTTTTATAGCCCGGGCAGTCAAGAGGCGATCGCCGGCAGAGAATACACCGAGAATAAATCTACTAAATCCCATAATTTTGGTTATTTTCCACAGAGTTTTTGATCCTCTTTAGCAGCCGAACATGACATTAGCAGGTTCTTGGTATTAAGATTTCGAATAATGTATCTATTATTTATGTTTTGTGGTAAAAAGAAATTGGTGTATATTTTTTATGGAATATTGCAGTGTTTAACATCTTTTCTTTATTATTATTTTAATTGCTAAGTATATTTGCATTCGTTGAATTGACACAGCCAGCTGTCTCGTTTTAGTTTATTTTTCTTTGTTTGCTAAACAATAATTACGGACACTATACTGTAAAATTAGAAGAGCGTCGCTCGTTAATAAATGTCACCTTTTTTATTATAATTGCAAGCCCAGTGCTCGTGTAAACAAATGTGGCACCAGCGCAAAAAAAAAATCGTTTCCAAACTCTTATACTAAAAAGCAACCATTTTTTATTGAATTTACCAGCTGAGTGGATGGCTATTTCCACGTCTGATTTTCCGGCTTGGTCTGAGAGTCAAATACAGTTTCAAAACACGGTATGTGCTAAAAAAACGAATTCTGAGCTTCTTTTATAACAATTATGTGATGTATATTGTTTTTTTCAGTTTAAAAATATTGTATGTGCTAAATTTAAAGAAATAAATTCAGAAGAATTCAGAACGTTTGAAAAGGAAAAAAAACAAATGAGAAAAGTATATTAATAGGTACTTAATTTCTTTAAGTTTCTGTTGATAAATCCAAATGATTAACTAAGGGGAATCCATTGCATTTCTTTTTATTTTGTTATAAACATATTTGACTTGCTTTATCATATTTATTTTCTGCCGATCGGAGGCAGCTTATAGACTGCTTTATTCCTGGTATCCAAGTTCTAGTCTTGTGTACTTAAGATGGTCATATAGTCCATGTTATGTCGGAACTCTTTGCAATTGCTGGAGATTGGTTAGCTAGCCCCGATTTCGACCAGTGACCCGCAACGAGGGCCGATCGGCCTGCGACGTGACCAACGCCATTTGGACGCCGAGAGAATTGTCAGATAAACGCGAGCGTTGTTTATTATTTTAATGCGAGCAGCCGTAAGCCATAAGCCGCAACCGTAAGCCGCAGCTGATGCGGGGATCGCACGCATCGCACTCGGTTCTCAGGCAGGTAAAAAACGCAGCCAGGCCGACACTCGGCTCATTAATATGCCTCACACATTTCTTCGGCCCCATTGGCAGAAATCGAAGGGAATCATGGCAGCCGGCAAGGTGATTATTTTTGATTTGAAAATAAAATCATCATCCGTTTGATGGCTAAAAAAAGGAGACTAATTGCAAATCCAAAGCGGGGCTAATGCGCTTTTTATGTTTCCAGTTATTTGCCTGCTAAATTGATAACTAAACAAGAAGGGTTAATGAACTGGACTTATTTACTTTTTATTGCTTTTCTCTTGTTTTATTTACTTAGGGAGTGTTTAAATAGTAGGCTTTTAAAACAGCCGCCAAAATTTGTTATCGATTTGGTTTTGTTATCGTTTGTCCTATGGGTGTTCATCAACACTGTTAAGGGGAATGATGAATGCGCCTATCTCTGGAATTTATTGAATTATTTTTGTCACAAAATCATAGTTACGCGGATTAATTGATTTGAATATAGAAGGACTTAAAAAACACTTAAGACGCTGTAAATAATTAATTTATTTAATATTGCATAATTGTCTTAATAATTCGACTTAAAGATTTTGAAAATGTAAAAGGGTGCACATTAGTTTATCGCTTTTAAAATTATTTTATATTATTTTTTCATTATTTGATACAAAAAAAAATATGGATATACATTTCGCCTGCAATCACCTTCTGCCTAAATTCTTATTCGACTTAAATAATTTAAACAAGTTAACCAGAACTTTCCCGCGTAAGGATTCAAATACATACGGCCACTCTAGGCGCACTGCTTGCATACACACAAAAATTATTGTTCATTTATTTATATATAACTTTGTTACAATATAATAATATTAAGGGAGGTTTGCCGACCTGGCAATGCATATGTGACTTAGCATACATTTTTTATAGTATAAAATCATAAATTGGGTTTCTGTTCTTGGATTCAAATCCATAGGGCCACTCTAGTTGCACTGCTTGCGTACAAACGCACTATTTTATTTATTTATTGTTGAATTATCTTAAAGTACTATAATAAAAATGGAAGTTTCCCGCCCTGGGCAGCATTACAAATGCATTTTTGTTATTGATAATTTATTTATTATTCCATATAAATTACTGTTATTGAGTTCCCGCCCTTAGATTCAAATTAATACGGCCACTCTAGCCGCCCTGCTGGCAATGCCTCCGTCAGCCAGGTCAGATCGTACCCATGCCTGGTAGCTCAAACAAAGAAAAGGCAAGCACACAAACGTCACTTTCTGCTGCAAATTCCACAAAAGCAAATCCGAGCGAGGCAGAAGCAGACGCAAAATCGTGTGCTAGGTAGCAGCTGTTGTTGTTTTTGGTGTTGCCCAGGCAGCCACAAAAGCGCAGGCAGCGCGGAAGGCGATTCAGTCGCAAAAGAGAACTCCGAGTGAGCAAAGCAACGCAACGCAACGCAAATCAAAGGAAAGCAAAAGCAAAGACAGGCAAAGGCAAAAAGGCAAGCGAAGCAACAAAGCGAGCGAGCGTTTAATTGATTATTCAATACGACGACGCTCACATTCGCACACCCACACACACACGCAAGGGGACACGCGCGCGCTCTCTCCGCTCTCGCTACAATAATAACAACAAAAAAAAAACAACAACAACATTGGCAGAGCGCGTCATCAATTTGGCAAAGAAAACAACAAAAACACACCGAGCAAAGTAAATTTATACGGAAAGTGAACAACAATTCGTCAGCGGAAAACAGAAAAACCGAAGACAGAAAAACTTGAAAACAGAAAACAGAAAAACAGAGAGAAACGCAAAAACGCAAAAACAGAAGCGAAGACCGAAGAAACAGCTGGAAGGCGGCCATGCCACGCGGATTACGGGGGCCCAGCTGTTCGCAGCATCGCCCCAATCCCGACTCCAGGACCTCCCTCGTCCTCGCCCACCACCTGGGCCACACCCACTCCCGCGGCCAGCCCTCCACCTCCTCCTCCTCGTCCTCCCTCTCGCCCACATGCCGCGACTTGGGCAAGGGACACGACCGCCTGGAGGTGACGCTCAGCTCCGGCGGATCGAACGCCTCCAGTGAGTGCGCCATCATCGAGGGAACCGTCAAGAGCGGCCGCCACTGCCTGGAGTCCTCGCAGGGCCCCGCCGGCTGCGCCCTCACCCAGGAGGTCAAGGATCTATACAGGTAGGCAACCCAAGAACCCTTGGGAGTCTCGGGTTCCTCTAGGGAAAGGGAAAAGTCTGAAGTCTAGGAATGCCTAAAAAGTATGAGAGTTACTTAGATTCGGTTTCTTCCTGCAGGGTTATAATTGGTTTTATTGGGGATTCTATGAAGTCTTCTAGAAGTTATTGAAAGTGGTAGAGAAAACTCTTAGCTCGGTTCCTTAGCCACGAGGTTAAGGATCTCTCCAGGTAAGCAGTCTCAGAGTACTTAAAAGTCTACGAAAGAGGTTTGTCTAGGGATTAAAAAGTCCTAGGAATGAAATGTATGAGAGGGCAAGGATCTACAGGTCTGCAAGCCAGGAACACCTAAGAGTCTTGGAAGTGTAGGGTTAAAATAGGTTTGTTTGGGGATACTATGAAGTCAAAAACACTGAAAAGTCTTAGGTTTATCCAGGAACAGTGGTAGGTGTCCTAGGAATTTTCTAAGCGGGTATTCTAGTTTGATTTTCTGTAGAAAAAACTCTTAAGGCTGTTCCCTCACCCAGAAGATGAAAGATCTTTACAGATAGGCAGAGCAGGAACACCTACAAGTCTTAGGAATGCAGGGTATACCGAGAACTCTCCAAGGAATGCTTGAAAAACGGGAATATGAGGATTTCGATAAAGAAATCCAGATTACCTAGTGGCACCTCAAAGTCTGGAAATTTCTATGCGTGTATCTCTTAAAAATGCAAGGTCAAAGTATTACGTCGAGTGAGGAAATTAGAAAGTGATATTTCTAATGTTGTTGGTATTTCCTATTCATGGCTATACACCTGATTTCAAAAATATAGGCAACAATTTGTTTCCAGTTTAAGAGACGCAGTCAAAAATATTCAAAAGTTTTCGCATGATTTTTTCTGTTTCACGTTCAGGCTCGTTTCAGGCATTATCCATTTCAATCATAATCTCGAGAGTATTTAGCAGAAGTTAAAAGATAATCGAGGCAGGGAATTGTGTAGGTTACCCTTGGGATTACAGGATCGAGGCCTGGTGTAGGACTTATTATCGAGTACCTCGGTTTAGGTATAACAGATGGTTATGGCATTTATGGCATATTACTCGCACTGAAAAATCTTGGCATTCCGATGCAACTGGTAATGCGAATTTTAGATTGTTTTCGGTTGGCTAAACTCTCAGGGTTTTGGTTACCTGGAGTCCGAATACTTTTTATGATGTGTGATTTCAAAGGAATTATTTAGGTAATTCTGGGGATTCCAAGGTCTTAAACGTCCAAATGGAACATATGGCCTATTCTTTAAAAAAGCATGCATCGCAGGAAAGTGCTGATGGACTTATGCAAAAGATACGCGACAGCATTATCAGGAGCCGATTAACCTGAAAGTCTTTGCCAAGGTTAAAAAGACATTTTTCAAGTATATTACCTAGAAGATAAATAACCGAGATAACATTTTTTGACTAACCGATTTTTGCGTAGCCCGACTAGAATCCGTTTTACAAAACCCTAAACTTTGTTTAATTGGGGGTTTTTACTATAATTTACTAGAATTCTAGTTATACAGTCTTGCTTTTAAGTTTAGAATCTGATACAAATATACCCATTTTAAACAAACAAAAAACAAGACAGGTGTGGTAAATTATATTGGAATAAACATTTGAACATCGCGAAATGGGAATCGAGATCTTTCGAGTCTTATCTCGTGACTCATCGTATATTCCAAGAGTTAGTATGGCAACAAAGTGATGTAGATATATCATCGTGTCTCCCAGCGAGACAACATTTGATGACTATGAAATATGTCGGATTGAAGAGGAGGTGTCCATAGGACTGAATTGTATTATAAATAACTTTAGCCTAGCAAGAATGCAGAAGAATATTGCATTTTCTAACTCTTTAACTAGAAAGCAATCAGTAATTCAGTGATATTCCCCCACAGAAACCTATACACCGCCTCCAAGCAGCTGGACGAGACCAAGAAGAACGTGCAGAGCGTGGGCCAGCTGTTCCAGCATGAAATCGAGGAAAAGCGCTCGGCGCTGGTGCAGCTGTGCAAGCAGATCATTTTCAAGGACTACCAGTCGGTGGGGAAAAAGGTGCGCGAGGTGATGTGGCGGCGCGGCTACTACGAGTTCATCGCCTTCGTCAAGAAGAACTGGCACAATCAGGGCGGGGACGCTACCGTGGCCCAGGAGAACATGCAGAAGCTAGAGCGCTTCCTCTGCGCCGGCATCTTCAACTACAAGCGACTCTCGGCCCGCATGGAGGAGATCTACGACCTGGATCTGAAGTATCTCATTGATTTCTCCATCATCAGCGACGGCTACATCAGCGACATGATCGGCGACTCCAAGGAGCTCTCCCATTCCGGCACCCAGGCCGTGGACAAGAGCCTCGAGGCGGTATCCTTTGCCCTGGACACCATACACTCGTCGCTGCTCAGTCTCGGTGATCTGCACCGCTACTTCCTGGACTTCCGCATCGACAGCAAGCTGAGAATTAGCAAGGAACAGGTGGCCAAGTATTATCTGGAGGCTTTCAAGCTCAATCCGGCCATCGGCATGGCCCAAAACCAGCTGGGAACGCTCTTCTATGGCCAGAACCACGACCTGGACTCCACGTACCACTATCTGTACTCGCTGGTGTGCATCATACCCTTCGAGCTGAGCGAAAACAATCTGAACAAGCTGTTCGCCAAGCACACCGAGTATCTGGAGAAGATGAACCCCGAGAAGCTGGACTTTAGCCTCGACGACTTTTTCGCTCGCTTTTACTTGATTGTGGACATCTTCTTCTTCGACAAGGAGGTGCCGGACTTCAATGCCCTTTGTCACTGCGTCCTGATCGATCTCCGCAAGATCCTCTGCTCGCAGCAGCTGAAAATTGCGGAGCCCACCATCTTCAAGATTGTCTCCATTCTGTTCTTCTGTCTGTCCAAGCTGAAGATGATCAACTCGCCCAAGGTGTACTCGCTGAACGCCTTCCTGGTGGCCGCCTGTTCCGATCTGATGGACGCCTGCATCGTCAACATCGAGCAGACGATCCTGGCCCGCTCGGCGGACAACGAGCATTTCCAGGTGGAGTACGAAACGCGCTTCCAGGAGTTCGACACGATGGTGCGCAAGTCGCGCAACGAGTACAAGAACTGGCTGGCCGCCGTCGGCGAGTGTGAGCGCAAGGACAAGAAGGTGGTGCCGCGTCCCCACTCGTTGAAGGACTTCAGCTCCGATTCGCGCGGCAGCCAGCACTCCGGCGAGGAGGTCAAGACCCAGGAGGCCACCGACGGCGACAAGATCGGCGAGGGCATCTCCACGCGCTCCAGCGACGAGGCCAAGGAGAGCGACCTCAAGACCCCGCTATCCTGCAAGAGCAAGCGCCGGGGTATGCGCCTGCGCCGGCGTCGCCGCAAGATCGCCCAGTCGGACGACAGCTCGTGCTACGACAGCGAGAGCGAAATGGACACGGACTTCTACAGCGACGAGGAGGACTACACCGACCTGAGCTCCAACTTCGACACCGATTTCAGTGACATCGACGCGGCTGATCCGGGGGAGCATGGCGGCGAGGACCACTACGGAACGGGTGAGTAAACCTTAAAAAGAGGTCTCAATAGAAGTTGTATCTAAACCGGACGTCATTCCTTAGGTGCTTATGTAAAGAAGGAGCGGAAATCTGGCGGAGGATCCTTTTCCGACAACGAGGATGTGGTCATTGAGGAGATACGGATCATTTATCCCGACGGCACCGAGCGCCGCTCCAACTCGCAGGAGGTGGACTCCGAGGAGTTGCTGCGCAGCTTCGAGGTGCTGCAGTTGAACTTCAAGAGCGCCGACGAGTCGCAGGGCAAGGACGAGGGCTCGCAACCGGCTCCTGTGGCCTTCAGCGCCTCGGAGCCTCCCAAGAAGCTGGTCTACCGCAACAAGTACACCAAGATCAATCCAAACATTATCATCGACTGCTTGCACAATGAGCCGACCATTAGGGCCCTGAAAATGCTCTTTGACTGGCTGCGCATCAATCCGGAGATACTCATCGGTTGCTACCACTCCAACCCGGAGTTCGTGCACAAAATCATGAAGCTGCTCAACTACTGCAACATCGACGTCTTCACCAGGAAGGTCTACTTCGAGCGCGAACTCCTCACCACCGCCAATGTGCGCGATTCGTTGGTCGAGCTGTTCGACGTGCGCGCCAATGTGCCGCTCACCGAGGACTTTTCCTTCAAGAACTTTGACATCTTCCAGAGCACCCAGATCACCCTCGACTGGGAGACAATTATCCGGGAGCGTGTGACGCCCCAGGAGGAGTCGATTCTTCGTATTTTCAAGATGGTCGACTTCGGCTTCTTCATCTGCAAGCAGAAGAAGTTCAACTACCGGTTCTGCGTGAAGACGCGCCGCTTCACCGAGAACCAGAAGAAGAAGCAGCGCGAGGAGAAGAAGGGCGGCGGATCGCGTCGCCGGGAGCGCCGCACGGCCCCCAAAACTAATCGCACCAAGCGCAACGAGGGACGCACCCGTCGCTACTCGGATCGCAAGAACGGGATCGTGCGCAAGAGCTACACTAGCAACGAGGAAAAGGACACCGTCGAGGAGTGCCGCAAGGTGCCGCGCAAGGGCTACCTACGCAATCGTAACGCCGAAAAGGCAGCAGCCGCCCTGGCCAATGCGACTGGCACCTCCGTAGCCGGCGGCACTTCCGCCTCCACCACCACCAACAGTGTTATCGAGAAGCTCAATGTGCAGTCGAGCTCGGGCGCCGACGAGGAGCGCTCGGAGGCCATGACAAAGAAGTGCGAGCTGATGGGAAAACTCTGGTTGAAGAACGAGGTGGAGGCCCTCGAGGAGGAGCTGCGCGACAGTCCCGCCCACGTGGTGATGTCCCCGTTTGTTGTGGTCGATGCCAAGGCATTGACCGAGTACAATGGCATTGTGAAGTCGTTGGTGAGGACCAAGAAGTGCATTGTCCTCATTCCCAATGCAGGTGAGTGCACTTACCCTAGGGGTGGGCTTATATATTTCAACTAGCAAAAGCCAAGTGTGTGGGGGGGAGGTCCTCTTGTGGGTTTAGGATTCATTGCTATTGAACATGGGTATTAGCCTATTTTTTATTGATTTCAACATCGAAGGAAACGTCAACATCGATTTAGCAATCTTGATGCGTAAATAATGACACTGCATTTGGTTCGGGATTCCCTTCAGATAAGATACGTTCATATCAGCTCCACAATGCGGTTTACTTTCACAATGTTTTGCTGTGAAACTTTAAATCTAATCGGAAATATGGCTCTCTTTTTAGTGCTTAACGAGCTGGATGACTTGAAGAAGCGCAGCGAGAACGTTCGCCATGTCATTCGCTGGCTGGAGCAGGAATTCAAGCATGGAAATCGCCACCTGCGAGCCCAGCGCGATAACGAGAGCCAGCCTCTTTCGCTGCTGAAGATATCACGCAAGATGGGTGAGTTTTACGAGCCATTACCAAAGCAAATTCAATGCAAACTAATGAGTAAATAATTTCAGATCGTGATGCTTCGGTGTTCCTGCAGATCGCACAGTTCTGCAATCATCTGGTGGCCAACCACGCCGATCCGCAAGTGAGTGAGCTGCAGAAGAGCGTGGTCACGTACTTGTCGGGCGACAATCTGTACGAGAAGAACCGCCAGCAGCAGAACTTCAGCTACACCGGCATCCTGGACTCGATCCCCGTGCGCTATGCGCAGATCCAGAGCTTCTACTCAAAATTCAAGGCCAACAAAAAATGAACGGACCCGAGTGGAGCGACGGCAACGGCGGCAAGGGCCACTGCAGACCAGATGCAATGCGAGCAAAACCGGGTGCGAGCGTGTTCTCTCTGTACAACTACAAAACGACATGGAGTTCCAAAGTTAACGAAGGCCGTGGCCAGCGGACGACGGCAACATTTATCCCAGCAATCGCTGCTGCAGCCTCGGTTGTGGCTTTGAAACTGTTTCCCCCACCCCAAAAGAACAAGAAAACACAAATCGAAAAATCGAAAAAAACAACAAAATAAGGAAAATGGAAAAAAGAAAATGTTACTGAAACTGGAGACTGTTACCATCGGCGGGTGATAGGCCATGCAGCAGCGGCGGCAGCAGCAGCATTGCGTGGAATTTGCTCGTTATGTTTCGACCAAATCATAACAGTATACCAAAACTTAAACGTTCACTTTCAACTCGATGGCAATCGCGATGACGACCCAACAGCTACTCTTACACGGACAAAGGCCCCATTAAAAAAAAAACAATCCTTCAAAACACAAAAAAAAAATCAAAAAACTTAAAAAAAAAAAAGATACCAATTTTCATGATAACCTTAAAGAAGGCGAGTGCCTGAGCGGTTCACGGTGAAGATATTTTCGTGAATTGGCTAGGAAAACCATTTTGGAAGCACGGAATGACGAAGATCAATGGCTGAGCGGTTTGGTAACTTGCTTCATCTACCTACCAGACGACGGCCCGGAACATCCGCCTTTCCTGCTGCGAGCTGGTCTGCGGATGCAGCGCATCTCGACCTTCTAAAGTTTTGTTTCGTTATCGGTTCGGCAGTCGGAGTACACTTAATTGCACGCCTCAAAAGGACGCGTGACCTTCTCTATAAACCAACAAGTATATGGTAATATGTATAACTTACATTATAATGCAGTCTTAACTAAGGTCTCGCTTGCGGACCGCACTTTGCAACAAAAAAAGAGAAAATGCCGCACCTCAAACGAAATTCTACATCATTTTAACTGTTTCCCAAAATTGAAAGCTTGTTAGTTTTTGTTTGTTTCAATAAAGCGCCCGACCAAAATATGTTGTTTTATTATTTACACTTAAGGTATCAACGAGTGGGAAAGATTTGAGCCAAATAAATTTACTAAGAAGTTAAAAAACTATGGACGATATTTCTGGACAACAGTTACCAAAATTCTAGGTCTTGAATCTTAAAAAGTCACAATAATTTTTCGATAATTTTACTTTTTATCCAAAAAATAAACATTTCATGTAAAACTTTAGCTTGCCAGGATATTTCAATTTGAAAACTATATGCATTCAATAAAAATTGTTAAATAAAGACAACTAAAACTTGTTTTATATAAGTGAGCACATATTTCTTGACTGCCACATCTATTTTTTGGTGGTTCATCTGCTGATTCGGCAGCACAACAAATCATCCTCAAAATTTGATGAAAATCTAAAAATATCCAACCATAAAATATTATATTTTCTGCATTCAGTTTATTATGCTTTTTGAAAGATAACTAAAGCTGAAAAAGCATCAGAACGCGATCCAGTTAAATAAAAAAGAAGAACTTTAAAATGTTTAATAGATTTTTATTTGAAGGGTTTTCTTTTTGTCATGTTTGTTTTGTATTTTTTTTCTAGTTTTCTTGTTTATGTGAATTTGTGTGCTAGTTTCCTTCCAATTAGATTGAGTTTGTCACGTTTTGTGGTTTGTAATCGTACAAATAGCGTACACAATATTGGGGTGTATACATATAGTAATAATTATAGATTGCTTTATAACTATTTTGTATAAATGTTTGAAATACTTTCAAATTATGTTCTTGTCAGCAAAGATGCACTCATTCGTTCAATCGGAGTTTTTAAATAGCAAGGAATTTGTCTGTTTTGTGAGTTTGGTACAGCGTAAGCTACATTTTAGGCGTGTTCATTTGTCTCAACCGATTATCAAGCAATTTCAACTATGTTTTGTATATAATATATATGTATATATATAGAAGTGTCGTGTATATTGTATAGCATAAGTTTGTTTTTGGCTTTAATCTTAGATTCATTCTGTTTATACGTATATTTTGCATCAGCTTGTGCCTATTGTTAGAGGTGTATATTATATACCATAAGTATGCTTCCTTCTTTCTTCTCTTTTCTTTTTTTGCGAAAGTCTTTTTGCGATCTGCCGATGGTAACAGAGGATTACAACATACAGTATTACTAATTAATTGTTTTGCAAACGATATAAAAACCTGCACACGATAAAAACAATTACAGAGTAGTGCTACGTAATGAGAAAATAATAAATTATAAACTCGAGATTACAACAAGGCTGTACAGGTATTTTACGGGCTTAGGAACTAAACAAACTAAAAAAAAACGCTCATAAATAAACCTTCTGAATTTCCATTCAACCCTTGACGAAATAATAATAGTAATTATAAAACATTTGCACAACATTTCTAAGACCTATTGCTCTAAACTCTATACAAAAGTGTACGCTTCGAATTGAAACTAATTCCATTACATTCCATCAATGGCCGCCATCCAGCAATTGTCTGCCAGGCGCCACGAAAACTCTCGTTTATCTTATTTGAAATTCAGCTACTGCATTCAGATGACCCCCGACACGGACTTCTCGTACGGCGTGCCCAGCGTGTCCCGTCTCCGGGGCAGCGTTCCGCTGGCGGTGAGGGGCGCCGCCTCGGGGCAGCCCAGTCCCTCCAGCAGCTCCACGAGAGCCGTCGTGTCCTCGACGTTGTATTGGGGGGCAGGTATCCCGCCGTTGGCGACCGGAGCGGGGGCCGGGACCGTGGTGCCGGCCTGCGCCGCGGCGGCGGCCTTCATCGACTTGGCGGTGGCCAGGGACTGGGCCGCCCGGGCGTAGGCCAGGCAGGTGCGCCCCTCGTGGTCCGTGTGCTTGATGTTGGCTCCGTTCTGCAGGGAAAACACAAAAATATCTGCATAAGCAACCGATCAGTGGGGATAATGTCCTTCAAATGACTTACCCATATCAAGAGCTGGGCGATGGCCAGGTTCCCGATGGCGCAGGCCAACAGCAGGGGCGTGCGCACGTCCCGGGCGCTCACGTTCGCATTGGTCACCTCCGCCGGGCAATTGGCCAGAATCGAGACAATCGACTTGATGTCCGCGCGGATCACCGCCTCAATCAGCTGCTGGCCCGGACTGGGGCTGGGGTGGCCCGAAGATCCGTTGCCGAGCGGGCTGAGGAACTCCTTGGCCTCGTACTTGCTGCGTATCCATCGCTCCTTCTCCTCCCGGCTGGCCTGCACAGTTGGCTTAACCCGTTGCCGCGTGTTCGACTCCCAGACAGAGTTGGCGAGACTGTTGCCAATGGCCAGCATCACACTGAGATGCGGGGATCTAGAGGTAATCAAAGAGTTGTTAGCATAATGCGGAGCAAGCTAAAGTAACCTGTTTACTTACGGCCAGTCATCCAGACCCAGGGAGCGCACCTTGGAGATGTGCGAGCCCAGGTTGCGGTGCACGCCCGAGCACTCGATGCACATCAGCACTCCCAAGTTCAAGCTGGCCCACTCCGGATCTATAAAGAAGGAAAGCCAAAAGTTAGTTATGTGCACTGTGAGCATTGCTGCGATTTAAACGTACTTGGTGCTCCGCAGTCGACGCAATGCCCGTTGCCCGGCACCCGCTGGCGAATGGCCAGCATGGCGGCCAGATCTGTGCTGGTGGCCTGTTTGGTCTTGCTGCTCTCGATGCCCTGCAGGCTCTTGAAGATCTCCTGCTCGACGGCAGCCACCCACTCGTCGCGCTCCTCGGAGTTGGCGGCCTCGAAGTGCCACTGCTTGGAGTCCAGCGAAACGATGTAGAACTCGTAGCCATCGTTGTCGTCCGCCTCGCTCGCCTTCACGCTGCTGCTCTTCATGCGGCGGTGGCGCTTCTTCACGTTCGGCGTCTGGGCCTCCAGCTTGCTGGCCGTGGCCGCCGCCTCGCCGGCGATGAAGGTCTGCGAGTTGGAGTTGGACATGGCGATGCCCTCGTCGCCGCTGGTCTGCTGCGAGCTGTTGGACTTCAGGGGCTCTACTCCGGCGCCCGCTGCCCCGGAGCCAGCGCCCAGCAGGGACAGCTTCTCGTTCAGCTTGCGCTGGTTGTCCTTGGCCAGCGTGAGGCAGCCGATGCCGTCGCTCAGCGCGTTCTGGGCCCTCTGGCCGTTGGCCACCAGGGAACTCGTCAGGGCGCTGTTGGTGATGATGCTCTTGGAGCCGCGCGGCTTCTGGCCCGGCACCTTGACGGTGACGTACTGCAGCGGTATCTCCTTGCCGTGCACATCGTCCATGTAGTCGTGCAGCGAGGGATGGTAGGTCAGCCGACCGTCGTCGCACAGCGTCACGTACTTCTTCTTCCACTCCTTGTTCAGCGACTTGCTGGAGCGCTTGTACAGGTAGCCCTGCTTGATGGGGATCGAGCGCCCGCTGCCGAGCTCGCTGCCCTTGGGGTCCTTCTCCTTGTCGGCCTTCTTCGAGGACGAGGGGATGAACAGGTTGGAGCGTCGCCGGCTCTTTCGGCTCGTTGTGGGCGTCGAAGTCGGCGTGGGCAGCTCCTTGCCCGGCGGTGGCGCCAGGTCGCGCGGATCCCGCAGCTGCACTTGCGAGCAGTCGCCCTGCAGCGGATTGGCCGCCCCCGGATTGTATTTGGTAATGTTGTTGTTCTCGTTGGCCACAGCCGCGGCGCCGGAGGATGAGGAGGAGCCGGCCTGCAGGGACCAGAGCTTCTGCTCGGCCTGGGCAAAGTCCGCGCTCATCCGGAGCGGCAGCTGCTGCTGCTGCCCGCCACGCTGTCCGTTGAGGGGCGCCTGGTATGGCGCCAAGCCCAGGCGACTGCCTTGCGGCGTTGTGGGCCTCGCCGGCTGCACTTGGGGCGGCAGGGGCAGGCGCTGGGAGAGGATCTTCTGGCAGGCTGCAAGGGAAGATCAAAGGCATTAGATTCAAGATTCTTGGGGCCGATAGAATGCGGCACACTCACCGTCCTGGAAGACGCGCTCCACGTTCAGGCCGTAGGTGGCGCAGGTCTCGTAGTAGGAGCAGCGCTTCAGATCGCTGGCCAGTTTCCTGGCCCGGGTGTCGTCGATCACGCGCGGATTGCGCTCGCTGATGGCATCTGGAGAGCAAGACAAATCCATAAATAAATATTCGAAAACGCGACCTGGTTGTCAAGCGAACTTAAAGCTTATCTCTCAAGTGATAAGCCATCGTAATACCTATTACTCGGGCGGTAATAAATCACTAGGGCTCTCAGTTTCGAGGTGTAAGAGGTTAGGTAATCGGCGGAGGAGATTGGAAGCTTACCTTGCGTCCCGACCAAAATCATTGGTATTTCCTGGCCATTCCGAAAGTGCGCCATTTTCGTGTAGTAGTTGTAGACTGTGTTGAAGCTGCCCTCGTTCTCCAGGCTGAACACGAAGATTACCGCATCCACCCAACCAGCGAACTGTAAGGAGACCAGGAAGCATGAGAAAAACGTGAAGGGGTTGGGTGAGCTGAAAGCTATGCTAAAATCAGAAAGCTGTAAACTGTAAAGCGAAAACCCAAAAAGCGACTATAAAGAGAGCGTTGCGAAAACAGCCTTTCGGGACGCGGCGAGTCCTTGACTTTGCGAGCATCACGGGACAGGGGGATGCCGCGGACCCAGGGGCTTGGATTTCACGGGATGGGGAGTAAACAGAATGCGGCGTCTGGCGGAAGCGCGCAAAACAATGGCCATAGCTTCTATGGGACCAGGAGCAGGCAGTTCCTTGCCAAAGCAGAGCAGAGTTGATTTTTATTTTTATTTTCCTTCTTTTTTTTCCAGAGCACATACACACTTGAGAAAGTCGCTAATGAAGCACTTGAAGCCTTCTTCGGCTGCTGCTCCGCTCGCCAGGCGTGTGTTAAACTTTTTAATGATTTTTGTAGGCACACACACACTCCCTTACCGTTTGGCAGGATAATGAACTTTTGTATGGGATGTAAACAGCGCTTGGCGGGGCTGCGCAGGATAACCAGAAAACGGAGTTCGCCGCCTCTATCCCCTATATTGATTGACTTCAGGGCCGATCAAATCAATTAATTATTTATTCAAGGCACTTTACCTGGACCCTGTCACTCAATTATTTATGTAACTCGCTCATGGAGTTCAACTCGCTCGTGTGCCTGTATGTGTATCCTGCGACAGGAGCAGCACTGGCCGGAGAAAAAAGCCGCCCGCACGCGACGCCAGTCGACAAACAACTGGCAGCCAGAATGTCCTGGCAACCAGGACTGCTGCCTGCTGTCTGCTGTCTACTGTGTTGCTGTGTGCATTGTGTCCTGCCGGGTGGGTGGTTGGATGGCTGCCTGCCTGGTTTGGTGGCAGTTCCGCCTGCCCCAGCCCTCCAGCCCCCCATCCTCCGGCATCCTTCAGCTGGCGTCGCCATCATTGGCACTTTTTATGATTTGTTGTGAAAATGTATGCAGAGGAAACAGGAAAGCAAAGCAAAACGAAGCTCAGGCCAAAGCGGGCGACGCAAAAAAGTTGCACCGAGTGGCGACGAAAGGCTCGTCTTTGTTCGGGGAGGTCCTGCGAGTGCTTACTGCACATACTGCTCGCATGTGTATGTGTCCTGATGACGGAGGAAGTAAACAGGACAGCTCGGGTCACACAGATAGAAGCTTCTAGGTTGGTCTCTCGGAAAAATTATAGGGAAATCAAATGACAAACAGTGTCACAATCTAACTGCTATTAATTGCTTTATTGAAGGCTATTAGCAGGAATTTATAGAAATTAAATACAAAAGAATATTTCCACATTGAAGCTCCTGCATTTCAGAACATTTTAGTTTTATAAACCAGGAAACTAATTGAAATTAAATGCAATATTCCTATATGAAAGTAATGTTAATGTTAAAGATTATGTTGAGACTAAGAGACCATTGTTTTACATGCCATTTTTTTGACTTCCCCAAGCCAAGGTCCTAGCGAAAGCCCCTCGACTGTGCCTGGCTGACAATACGGAATCGACCATTGCTTGTCGCATGCAATATTGTCGTCGCTGTCTCGTATATGGTAATGATATCCTCCGCCGGAGACCAAAAAAGCAACTACATACTCGTACAAATGCGACCGAGTGGCGACGGGTCGCCATTGAATGAGTGATTTCAGCCGAAAGTTGGGCGAATGTTACTTCTCAACTTTGCTGCGAGGGTGGGCCTCTGGGTTGTTCGCTTCACAGTTTTGTTTCCCTTTTCTTTTGGGGGGGTTGCTATTACAGTTGGCGTAACTTTTGCTTACCCCCGGCCCAGCACAGCGCAAATGAGGGTTATTTTGCCTATGAAATATGAGTTTATTATGTTCCATAAAGATGTGACTGACGCGACTTAGCCAAGGAAAGTGATATAAAATTAGTTGGCTCGCTGGCAGCGAATTTGTGAATCGGAAGAAATCACAAATGTAACAGAAATACTATTTTTTTTTTAGGGGGGGTGGAGCTGTCTGTGCGTTCAAGTGCGAGGGTTGATTGACAGTTTGACGTGCAGCGAACGTTGACGCTTATGCAATATGCATTATCAAGGAGAAAGTTGCATTGGCGGGCAATGAAGCGTGAAAAATAGTTTATGAAACGTGTCATACCCGATTACGCTCGAACTAGTTGTATAAAAAATGCAAAACCTAACCTATAAATAGTACTAGTACATCCCAGCCAGTGGCTCCCAAACTGTAAGTCCGCTTCCTCTCAAACAATTACTTTCCATAAAGTCCTAATCCTTTGTTAGGCCTTTCGAAACGATAATTTGGGTCAATCATCTGCTTGACTTGCAAAAATTTTCCAAACTTATAATTAAACAGGATGGCATTTGAATAAAAATCGCAAACGACGGGAGACAGACAGTAAACAGTGAATGTGAGGATTATAGGGATATTATTGGGATTTCGAGGGTCGCGCGTGTCAGGCACATTTTTTATAGCAACCCCCTAGACCAGCGGCCCACCTCCCCTCTCGCCTACTCGCCTCCTCGCCGGGGATGTGTAAATAGAACCGCAAATAAAAAATGAGGGGGACTAGTGAAAAGCGAAAGCAGCTTAAAATTTATAATCCTCACTTTCACCCTTTAAGCCGCAGGCATCGCGGCTAGGCCCCGGGGCCTGGCGGGGATTACGAATTGCAATTGCAAAAATGTAAATGCGCACATACTCGTACGGCTAAATGGGTACTAGGGGTACTAGGGGTACTACGGGTACTTGGGGTACCATATATCAAAGCCGAGTGCCGAACAAAAGCTCCTTGAGCCACAGAAGCCTCGGGGGAATCAATGAGTCAAGGCCCCGTTCAAATGTAAATAGCCCGTGGTTAAGTTCACTTTAATTACAGTGCTGCTGCTGCTTTTGCTGCTGCTACTGCTACTGCTGCTGCTTATTGACAAAAGACGAAATTCAATTGCATTCGGTTCGGGGCAGGAGCAACTTTGATTGCCCAACTGCAGCGCAGGGGTTGCTGCTCAAGGGTTGCCGGCAATCGGCTGGGAGCCAGCTTTGTGCTCGTGTTTTGTCCCGGGCAACCTCTGCCCTTTGGCCAAAGCCCTGGGCTAGGCTTTGGCTTTTGGCCAGCCACCGATGATGCTGCATCACGTCCCGTCATAATGGCCAACAAAAACAGGACGAGACACGGAAACGTGGCAAGAGCTTATCTGCCATTGCGACAAAGTCGCTGGCAAAGGTTGAAGTTCGATTGCCCGAGTGACTCATGCCGTATGACCCACCCAGCGAGCCAGAAAGCCGGGCCAACCCCCGCCCTGGACAAGGCCCCAAAGTCCACCCAAAGTCCATCCAGTCAAGGCAAAAGTTTGACGCAACTAAAGGCAAGGCGGAGTGGCCAAAACTTGGATAATTGCTGGACAAAAAGCGAGTCGAGTATTTAGGTTGCCGTCCAAGCAATCCAAATATTATTTTCTGTTCAGGGTAAGCCGTAAGTTCCCAAGGTTTCAATCAAATTATATTGATAAAAAAAAAACCAAGAACAGAGCCGGGCCAACAACCCCTCGTGAGAGAGAGGTTTTCCCAGTTGATCCCACGTTGACCTCAATTCAAATATTTACAAGATGATAAGGGAAAATTTATTTGTCTACGGCAGGAAAAACTTTCCGGGCAAAATGCCACCCCCGCAATACATCATTTTCCCATTCCCATGAATATTTCATGGCCCAACGGATTGGGGGCAACGCGAAGCAATCTCGAAATAAAACTCACCTGCATTTCGGGAGCGCCACCCTCGTCGCGTATGAGCAGCAAGTAGCTCTGGCCATCGATGAAGACCTCCTTCTTGAAGCGACCGCCCTCGGGCGACTCCTCCTGCATGTAGGAACCGGTGAGGTAGCGATGCACCAGCGCCGACTTGCCCGAGTTCAGGGAGCCGACGATGCCCAGCCGGAGGTCTGGTACCGAGCGCGAGATCGTCCACTCCTGGCTGTTCACAAACGAATCTGTAAGAAAGAATCAAATCATCATTAGCAAGGGACACACAAAACTAGTTCACGCGGCGTAATTAGCGATCTCGGTGCGAGGAGGTAGCCTACCGGAACCCGTTTGACCTACATGTCGCGGCCAAAAGTTTCCAGCTCTCAAGAGCCATCCTCCCATCATTATGCAAATGTATCCTTCCTCACAAAGCACACACCATACCCGTATTTGCCACACATTCATCATCCTTCGGGCGTATTTTTAGCCGCCCTTGATTGACAGCGAAAAAACGTCTGCCAGGGGATCTGCCAGGAAGCTTCCTTTTCAATTTTCGGCGATTGTTTGTCTTTCCCCCCATCGCTCCTGTGCATACTTTTAGTTGTCAGTTTGGCCGAACACTTTTCTGATTTAAATTAGCTCATTGTCGAGTCACAGTCACTCAATCAGACTTAAGGTATGTATGCCCTCCTTGCTTTCAGCTGAGCCAGGGCCTTCAAGGTTACCGAAATCGCTGAAAATGGTGAGTACAGGTAGCCCCGAAGGTAACCCAGCTGTTGCTGGCTGAGCTTTTTTAGCATTTTATCTCCTACCGAAGGTCTTTCTCCTTTTTGGGCTTGAAGGTGTAACCATCTGTTTTGGATCTGCAACGAAAACACCTCGATGGCATCATAAATCTTCCCAAGAGCCTCAGAGTTCAGGCCCTAGTCATTAGATCTCCAAGTGCCCACGATCAATTTCACTTCAAGCTCAAGGGATCTGCCGGAGTTCTTCCGAAGTCCTCCCGAAGTTCACCCTCCCGATCCTCGGGGTGGAAGGAGTGACAATGGCCGACCAGCTGACCAGTTGAGCGCCGTTGAGCAGCGATGATTTACTGGACCCCGGAATACGTGAAAATTGCTCTATTATGAGTTGTTAAGAGTTGCATAAGTAAACACTGAGGATCTCTCCCTCGAAGGATGGATGGAAGATGGACAACGACAGCGACATGGCCATAGACATGGATATGCCAGCAAGACGGCAGTGGCCGTCGTCTCAAGGGGTTGTCGCAAGGCTGGAACTTGTTTGCCTGCGCCTTTTTTGCTTGTTAATCGAGCGAGGAGGACAAGACAAGTTCAACTGGTTTGGTTGCACTCTTGCCTTGCTGACCAGAGCGCAAAATTACAAATTAAAACGAAATAAATATGCCTTTTGTTGTATAATGCTGGAAATACCGAAATAAATGCAGCAGGCAGAGAGGCCCATTTCAATTGTTCAATCCAATTGAAAATGATACGCGCCCAGAGGGCAGGGGACAAAAAATTAGCGCGGTTTTGCAATTTGCATGCTCAAATGGAAATGGAAATGGGAATGGGACGGGGAATGGGAATGGGAATGGGACTAGGATTGGGCTGGGAATGGCTTTCGGATCAGGCGAAAATGGCGTCTCAAAGATTGAAGACTGGTTCCAGGTTCTCAGCTCCCGGCTCGCTGCTCGAATTGTAACAAATTGTAGATACCGCGGTACAATCCCACCTAATTAATGACTCGTCATTAGCCTAAAGCGCTTAAAGTTACAAGCCAGTTACAAATGCGTCTTTAAGTTTGACTAATGATGTCAAATGTCTGGGATGGATTGAGGCTGCGATGGGGTTAGCCATCGCCCGAGGGATACGTCTCCGTCTCGGTCTCGGTGTCCGGAGCGGGATAGCGATCGGCTTATGTGTGAAGTTCAAACCACCGGGCACCGGCCCGGGGCAACCCCTTTCTTTCGGGCCTTTCTTCTATCCCTCCGGAACGCCTGCGTCTTTATCTCGCTGGGATCGTAACTCAAACTCATGTCAAATGTCGCCATCGTTGTCAAAATTCCCAAAATAATTACGTATGCAAACTAGCTGCGACCCGGACGGATTGCCAATGCATTTTCCCATTTCCATTTACATTTCTTGTTCCGGCCAGGGAAAGTGTTCTGTTTGTTGTTTCGAAGGGGTTTGGTTTTGTTGGTCGGGATTGTTTTCCTTTCGTTTTTTTGTATACTCCCGAGCCCTGTTTGTTTGTGTTTATACTCTTTGGCCATTGAGGCGATAAGAAGGCCGCCACCCATCCTGGCCCATCGTGGCCGGGACTTACAGCTCTTGATGTGGGTTAAGCATTTTAATTAGCGAACAATATGAAATTTTCATTTCCCTTTCGGGGAAAACATGTTTGCCCAGACTGGGCACCAGGTGACCCTGTGACCCGAAAACTTGAAGATATAGATAGCTTACTTTTATGACTGACAGCAGCTGAAACCGAAACTCCAAGCAGAGTTTTATCGCCCAGAAGCGTGCCGGTCATCGAAGCAAATACCCATATGAAGGTGCATTAGAGCTATTTGACCAGGAGGCGCCAAGGATTGTCGTAAAATTGTTTATAACCGCTTAGTTGTATAGTTGTTTAGTTGTTTAGCTGTTTACGGTAGCCACAAACAAGGAGCAGTTAGAAGAACTGTCATCGCATTCACTTTTACGACCGTCCGTCCTGTCCTTCACCCAAAAACAGCTGAAGAAGCTGCCACAAAACCGTAAAATTTCGATAAAACCACGGACAATCATTGAATATGAAAGTGCGGGCCATAAACCCAGGGAGACCTGAATAATCAGCTGTTGTTAGAGCGCAGCCTTGTGCATAGTTTAGAAATGCAGCCCCGAAACGCAATTTACGCTAATTAGATCCCGCAAATGGCAAATAGCAGGCCATAGCTCATCTATTGAGTGTTTTGATACCTTGTGCCAGCCCAAAAATGGTCAAATAATGTGATTTTAATAAGCCATAACCATACACCAAAGAATATTCCCCATTTGGCTCGCCTTTCAGGGGAATTATGAATAGCGTGGCAACGTTCCTTGTGGCATAAATCACTGGGATGCGAGCAGCGTATTTGCATTGGCCCACGAAAAGCCTACGAAAATATTTAGGTAGGCTGTCCGCGTCGACAGTGTCCGGCAGTCCGTCCTGAAAGAGATCTGGAGAACAACAGGCCATAAATCTCCTCGGGACCCTCGCGCTCGATCTTGGTGTTGGCGTTCCGTTGGTAACCTTCCTCCTCGGCATCGGAAATGCTCGGCACATCTGCTCCAAAATCTGATTTACTTTCTCTTTGTCCCGCTGGCCGTTTGTTTGGGCCCAGAGATCGGTGAAAGAAGATCACGGGCGTCTGGTGGCAAAGTTGCTGGCGGGCAGGCACCAACTCGCAGGCACACAGTAGTCCCCGGGGCCTGCAGATCCTTTGTCGAACAATGGCAAAGAAAATTAGCAAAGCCCACAAATGATTCGGGGCAAAAGGGCGATCGCACAAACAAGATTACCCGGCAGACGCAGACAGGAGGTGAAGGTGGAAGCGATGCTGGCGAAAGATGTCGCAGCCAGGAAATATTAAGAGCCTTGGCTGTTCCCTAAATAATGTTTAAAGATGCAGCAGAGCCGGTACATCATTTCGCAACACTCCCCACTTCAGGTTGGATAACTACAGTTTGTAGAACCAAACAGTTACATTTAGCAATTAATTACAAGTCATGGCAAACAAACAGAGGCAGTGCGCCAGCGGGGGACACCAGCTCATCCAACTGTTGTCTCCCCGTGGAAAGGTTCTGCACGAATGCCTGCGACACTTCAAGGTTCGGCCCCGGGGGCCTCATCAAGAGCGTCACGCAACGCGAGAGGGATGGCATGGTATTACATGGCATCGGATGGAATGGGATGGGTGTGTACCTGAAACTGTATCCGAATCCGTCAGATACAGTCGCCCACTGCCAGTGACGTTGGAAAAGTGTTGCGGGCGGCGCTCTCCCGAGGCATCTCAGCAACATGACTTCATCGCCCAGCAATCCAACAGAAACAATTCAAATTTGACACAGAAATTCACGCATCATTAGCAAATGCGCGAACATTGAAGCCCCCAAACAAACAAACAAGCAGATGGCAGCGAATAAGTGGAGAGATCTCGCGTCTATCGGGAACATGTGTTGGATTTTGATAAATTGAATCCAAAGCGGCAATTTTACTTTATTCAATTTGCTGTCCAAACACAGGCGAAGGTTGAATTGCCCGCCACGGCGAACGAGAGCCCGGCCGGCGGCACTCGAAAGGAAAGACCACGCCCCAGAGTCGCTTAAAGGGTTAAAAGTGGCCGCGATCCCCGAGGAATTCTCCGTCTAGGATGCTGCCATTGGCTGCAAGATTTATGTCCTCAGGTAATAAGGCATCTCGGCTGCAGCGCCTCAATGTCATACTCCATTTTCACCAGCAAACTTGTTCTCGTTTGCACCTAAAAAACGTAGCTGCGCACATAGACGATTTCTTTGTTGGAGTTTTTTACTCGTACTCCCGTCTTTTTGTTACGTTTTTTTCCCCGTCGTTTATCAATTTTGGGGCCGAATTGAATTTGTTTCTGTTGCTGTTTCTGTGTGGAAACTCATTTATCATGGGCGCTCGAAAAAAATAAATTGCAAAACACGCGGCGTAGTAAAATAATAAAAAAGTAACAGAAGGCAAATACAGGGAAATCTCTACGACTTCTTATCGTTTTCCTGTCAAAACCTCGTAAGGCGGGAAGTCTTATCAGCCCTAATTAATTTTCTTTGTCTTGAAATAGCAAATAGGTTGTAAAATTGTAAACGCAAAAGTTATTAAACTTAATGGAGTTCTTCAGTTACCCTAGAAATACAAAAATTCTTTCGAGTTCTTACAAACTTGCATGGCTCGAAGTTCTGACCAATCTTATCGAGGGACTATCTAATCTTTGGCCACAATTTCGATTGAAATGCGTGAATCTTTCGCTTGTGACATCAGAGCAGAAGCAGATACACACTGGGAACCTAGCTCAATAAAAATTGAATCATGAAAATGCTTCTCGACTTTAATTGAGAATTTAGCTGAATGTTAATTCTCCCTCTGCCCGTCCATAGCGATTAAATGTCAAATTTATGACATGACTCCGTCCCGAGATCATCTTACAACGATCAAGGGAAGAATTGTACATTTTTTTTTGCCTTTTCTACCCCGAAAGATGATTTTTTTCTGGAAAAAAAAGCGCAAAAAAGACACCCGGCTGGGGAAAGAAAAGATTTTCAACTCGTGCGAGTCAATCAAACTGCGAGCGACAATGCCACCGGAGAAAGCAAGTGAGTGCGACCAAGGACGCACAGGACATCGTCTCCCGGTGGTGGCTCAGTAGCCGGCAGTACTCTATTAAATATGACATATTTATGAAGTGCCAGTCCCGAGGACAATGCACGAAATCTGGGGAAGAAAGTCGGGAAAAGGTGAAATGGTACTTTTCCTGGGATTCCAGCACTCGTCTCTGCCTTGTCAGCTGCTCTTGGGTCATAAAATCAAATAGAACAAAAATTGGAATCGCATTTGTGTTTAATATTTATGCGGTGAGATTGTCAATGAGAGGAGCCTTTGATTGTTTTCTCAGGCTTGTCTTTGCCTTGCGGTTGGGGATTTGCAAGGAAAAAACAATACAAATATGAGAGGAATCAGTGGGCAAACGGCGAATATTTCCGATGTCGTTTGTGTCCCATAAATTTGAGTTCCAATTAAATCGATTTGGAATGGTCAGGCGCCTCGTTAGCGAGCCAGCAGCTGGCCAATAATATTCCACGATCTAAGCCGATCTCTGGACTGCCGCTGACCAACTGACCAGCTGACTTTTTCCCTACTTTCCGTTCTGTGCCTTTCCTTTCCGCTTTCTTAGCCGCTCAGGCGCAACAAATTACCAAATTGCTTACTTTTACTTTCCCGTACACGTATACTGGCGGAGTTTGGTCCTGCCACGTCTTTGGCAACCTCCTCACCGGTCGGTCAGTTACCTAGAAATCTCGTCTCATCTGCCATTGTCCTGCTCGTTTACATCTTTCCCTCTTCCAGAGCACAAAAAATTATGATGACCATTGTCCTGAGCGCGGCTGCAGCCTCTATTACAATCTTATTTATGGGTGTTTTTCGGCCTGAAGTGTGTCCAACAGGCAGCGTGTGTGTTCTCATAAATGGCCAGGAGTGCAGCCAGCATTGAATTTGCCAAGTTTTCTTCCAGTTTGAGCCGTGGGTCGGTTCAAGTCCCACTGTCTTTTCGCGGTTCAATGACTTGTTGGCCATTAGCCGCCGCCAACCGGCAGTAACTCGCCGCTATCAGTCATACGCCAATGCACGGCGAAGACTATTGGATTACACTCAACATCGGGGTACAGCACTTGGCATCCAATTGAGGGTAATAAATACTCCAAAAGAGTGTGGATTGACAGGCCAGCCGGAAGCTGAATTTACAATACTTCAACATAAATATTATCCCTTAGATCACCTTCCTTTCGGGGCTCACAATCCCACATCTTTGGCTTTTAACTTGGCATCTCGAAACACTCACATTCAATGATTAGGCCCTATTAAAACCAACACTTTATGATCGCTGCGATGGCAATCTTGTGGGAAACCCGCAGTTTGCTGTAGGCCAGTGTCCCCGGCAGCCCACAAAGCAGCCGAAAATGCGACTGAGATGAGGAAAATACCAGAAAAAATGAGATATAAATCCCGAACCGGTTATGTTGTAAGCATCTTGTAAGTTCTGAAGTGTGACTGAACTTTGGGGCCGAGTCACGCAGAGGAAATCAATGCAATAAAGGAGGGAACGCCTCCGAATGGGATATACAATACTTAACTTAATGATTTCAGGCAGACACATGCGAACCTTGGAATTGCCATTGTAAAAATTATGTTGGAATTTTATGATTATTATTATTTCTAGTGTGTACTGGCCCCCCCGGGGGGCCTCAACAATTTGGCGGCGGTGTCAACGCCACATTTGAATTTCAATGGGCATTAAACCTTAGATTGAAGCGGAGCGCAAACAAAACCTAAATAAGAACTTCCGCTTTTGAATGCGCTTGCCATATATGTATGAAAAAACCTGGATGGGGCTTTTGGGATTTTCTGTTTTCGTACGAAACAAAGGGCCAGGCCGGGGCCAGGGACAGGGACAGGGCCAGGGCGTAAAGGGAAAACGCCACGGTGCCACTATGGTCAACGGGCTATTCAAAATTCAATTTTCGATCGTTCTGTTTAGATACACTTTGCATTCGAAGTGGTGTTTGACCAATAAGCTGTGCCCACTTCCATTCCCGTCTGAATTTGGGGAGAAAACTGTGACTGTGACTGCGATTGGTGGTGGATGTACTCGTACGATTAGTGAGTGGTAGGGTAGATCGGTGGGTATTTTGTTTTCCCAACAAGTGTCCCACCGGTGCCACTGTTTTGAAGCGGAAGCGGCGTTTGAAACGTGTCGTTTGTCCTCTAATTTGCATATTTTTCCAGCTATTTTTCATTACCGGCAAATGCATTTAAACTTTTCTCCCATTTTCCTGTCGCCTCTGACAGGTTGTCTTGAGAGACGACGGAGGGGAAATCGTCTTCGAATGATTTAATTGAAAATACGCAAATTTATTTTACGTTTCTGGAAGAAGTGACGGAATAAATTTGAATAGTTTCGGCTGGGAACCTATTGCCTAAGGTGCTTGGTTGCTTGGACTGGTTGAATTTCGTCATGGTCGGCAGAGTTTGTTTTCGTAGATTCTATTTTCCCAGGCCTAAGTTTAGAGCGATCAACAAATTGGATTGATATCTTTGAAATAAGCTGGGGTTCCACTCGAAATGATCTCGGCTCAGTGGGAGACCTTACACTAAGGAGTTTTCCTTTAAGATTTAAAGGCAATGCCAGCCGCTCTGTTTCCATCTGCTACTTACATGACTTGCTTAAACTAAAAACGCCTCAATTTTCCAACTATTAATAACCTATTATCTTGCCAGATAAAGACATCATAAACGAGATACGCCGGGAAATTATCATATTTCTTGAAGTACGCGAGAGATCGTAAAATTTCATTAATTACATGCTAGCCCAGGTTTTCGCAGAGACAATGTGGAAAGTGGAGAGGAAAATTCGTTGGCTAGATAATTACAGGGCGTACGTGGTGTGGGACAGCTAAAAAGACACCGAAAAAGAAAAGGTGCATTCTCTTTGGAGATAAAAAGGTGGCGCGTGTGTTGTGGATAAAGAACAACAGCAGAAAAATATGCTTAGCACCATTTAAGGAGATCGGACCATATAGAGACGCCTCCCAGCCTGTGACCGTGAAGTGCGGAATGATTAATGGATTGCGGCAACCATAGAATCGATCGATGAACTTCGTTGGCTATTGGTTCGCGTGTCTCTCCAGAATGACTGACACCACCTGAGAGCTCCGAGTGACACTTCCACCGATCTAACGCCAGAGACTGTGACTCAAGCACTGGCTCTGGCCAAATTCAGATGCGAAACCAAAAGTCTTGCCGTAAAAGGTTCGGCCAAACACTGATCTATGCTTAAATTGTTAGTGGCTGGTGGGCGTTCGGTTAATTAATGTGGGCGGGTCGTTAATTCATGCAATTCAGACGGAAAATGCCGAGACTTCATCACTCATAAAAGTCTGAATTTGTGGGGACTAATTAAGGGCACGCGAGGAAGTTGACGCATCTTTGGGGGCCTGCAAAGGTCAACGAGTGGTCGGAAGATCGACAAATTTTGGTTAACCAATTATAATGTCGTTAATATACAAAATAATTGAAAACTTTCCCAGATCAAAGCCACTGAACTTTCCCACAAATGCCCACAAGTTGAGGTCACTCCGTAAAAGTGACATGAGCTCATGATGACACGATTACCATCCGTCTCCGCATAGATACACAGAGTGCAGATATAGTATCTGGAAATTGTGGATACAGCGACCGAAACCCGTTCGCACATTCAGCAAATACAATTGCGCTCTAATTTATATCGTGTGTGCTCTTCTTCAATCGCTGAAAATGTTCTATATTTCGTCGGCTGTATTTATATTTCGCGCAAAATGTGTTAAGCGTATTATTATTCTACTGTGCTGCCCTGTTGACTTTTTATTTATCTTGCTTGAGCGTTGAGTGCACGGGCGGCTAAAGAAATAAAAATTTAAGTATACAAACAGGAAAAAACGAAGCAAAGCAAATACACATATAAGAACAAAAAAAATATACACAAAACATAAAAAAGTGTGGCGTGGAACGGCCAGAGAATTGTCTATTTAAATTTCGATAGACGTATAGCCATATTATCGTAAGATTTGGGGACTATAAAAGCCAGGGGAAAGGCTGTCAAGGTCTTTGAAAAGTCACAGGGAACCGGATCACCTGGACTGGAATATCAGTCGCGTAAGGTATCTTCGTTGGGTATCTCAGTTATTCGTATTCCTGAGGGCAGGCTTATCGGGGGATCTTTTAATTAAACAAAGTGAACGGACGGAAGTAAATAGATTCGCGCTTGATACTTAAAAAACGAGTATGTGGCATAAAAATATAGAAAACTCATTCACTATCTTATCAATACTTGAACGCATGAAAACAGAAACAGCGGACTACAACATACGATTAAGCATTCTAGTGAAATGGGATTCCGAATGGAATTTGCAATCAACTCGAATTTAATGGGCCGATCAGGAATCTTTTGCAGCAAGAAAATTGCAATGGAGCAAAGAAATAGGCAGTCAGCAGTAAAAATAGAACCCAATCAAGGAAGGGATAGAATTAAACTTAATGTTACGTGCGGGATTAGCTTACAGAAAAGAAGTATTTAGCACATGACATGGGGTAGCATCTCGGAACGTGCTAAAAAAAAATGTATGCTTGAAAGAAGAGACTTACGAAAAAGTAGCCAAGTAGTTGAAATAGCTAATAAACTGACTAAGCATTTCGTTCAAAAAAGGTGAATAAATATCTTAAGTGCTTAAGTGCCAACAAAGAACACTTTGTATATGCGCCCCGCCATGAATCACGACACGTCCAAGCGGTGATATATCAACGTGTATCCATTTATAATCTCTCGCGCATCTTGCCGCAGATCAATCAACTAATCTCTCCACGGGATCTGGGTTCGACCAAGAACCAGTTGACACATTTTCCAAAGCCCAAAACCGAACCAGCTTCTTGTCAACTCTTCGCGGCTGCCCAACAAGCCAATGGATAGATGTCCACGATAAGCCAGAGACATGGCAACGCCTCGGCACTTGGCACAGACGTCCACCATCCATCCATCCCTCATCTGGCCGACACCTCCTGGTTGTCGCCTGACGTCATTAAGTGTCATTGATTGCAACATGCCAATAAGGTTGTCTATCGAGGCTTCTCTGGCGATTCTTGGGCAAGTTTCGCGGGGACCCGCATTTCCAGAGAATCGATAATTGCACGCCAAGTGTCAAGTTCCGTTGTCACGGCTACTGGAAGCCGCCAATGCCGAAACTATTTACAAATATATGCCAGTGTTACAAAACCCCTACCTTCCCCAAAACACAATGCCTTTGTATAGTAGTTGCTTCCCAACTTTCGGTTTCCATTTTTTAGAGACCTTTCGCTCATTTCGCTTTTTATCGAGCACGCTTTTTGATGGTAAAACAACAGCGGGAACAGCGAGGAAACAAGACGGTTTGCCAACTTTTGTCTAGCTGCGATTTTCATGCAAAAAAGCTCGGAAAATAAGACATAATGCTGTCATAAGTTTGGCATAATGAACCCCAGAGACGGAACCGAGGAGGAAGTAGTATCCGAGTGAAACTATGCCAAATTGCATTATTTTTGTTGCGGCTGGGGTGGTGTAACACCCCGAGGTTTGCCTCACACTTTGACACATGACACACGCGATGTGCCACATTATTTTTTTCTCTCGCTATTTTCATACATTTTAATAGAGTTAAACAAAGAGTTTAGTCGGACTGTTGCACATTAAATGTTAATAATGCTTGCGCAAGGTCTTGAGACTGATGTAATTAACGAAAATTGCACGAAAGCCAGCCCCGGGGTGTTGGGTGTTTAGTTGGGCCAAATGGTTTTTGGGCTATAACGAACTAATTATAAAATACTTTGGTGGCACTACTGTCGAAATAAATGCGTGAGAAAGGTTGAAGATCATTGGCAGTCAAGGTCTGCCAAAGGGAAGGACTTGAGGTGGAGCTTGGGTCACGCTTTAAAGCTTTTTAAAAGTTTCTGGACTTATTCTACTTGTTGGTCGCTTCTCGTCGACACTGTACCTCACCTGATTTGCGTTTTTCACTGCGATCGGGCACCACCAGGCTCTTGGCCCGCTTGACCCGCAAAGATCGCCTCCGGATGGACCGGAGAAAGGCCTCTGGCATCCGCGAGAATCGCTGCGGAGTCTCTGGAGCTTTGGCCCGTTCCGGGAGGAAAAAGTTCTTGACCGCCAACATTTTGCCTCTTCAGCTGTGGCTTTTATTTGTTATTTTGATTCGGTTTTGGTTTTTGTTTTTACGGGCTTGCCCCAGCGCGTGTTGGCAATGAAAAGTCTTTTAGCGTGTGCTATTTTTACGCTGCCACTGTTTATTTGTCTAGTGTAATCCTTTTTTGCGCTTCGCTTGCCCTGCCTTGCTCCGCTTGTGGTATTTATTTATTTATATTTGCACTTATTGGCTTCCTCTGCCACATTTCTGCAACTTGTTTGGTGAATTTGCATTTTAGCACATATTTTTAAACCGTATGACTAACACATTTTGTCACTTTGCATTCGAATTTTGCTCCGGCAAGCCACCAAACCACTGAACAAATATTTTCGTATTTATATAGCTGACGACATCGATTTGAAGAGGTCGATGATGCTTTTGCTGTTCCTGGCCGGGTAATTTATAATTGCTGACGTTGGTCCATCAAGTGACCGGGAATATTACGCGAATCTCTACTACGCGGTGGCCCTAACGCGAATCTTGTGAGCAAGGTATCCGCTCTGCACGTCCACCTCGAGTGTTGGTCGGAACACGAATGAGAGGCCGTATAGTAACCCCGGCGAGTGCGGCGGGTTAAGGCCTAACAGAGCTCTGTTAGCCCGCAACAGCAGCTGTTGCCACGTGCTGTTAGCAGCTGCAGGGGCAGGGGCAGGGGCCAGGGCAGGGGTGAGGGCTGCAGGTAAGCGAAAGGTAGCGGGCCGGTTTGTTTTTTAGCCGCTTGTTGCTGATACTCGTAACATAATACCACTGCTTCCGTCCTCGTCAGCGGAAGCCGCCCACAATCGAACAGAAATGAAGAACGGATCTGGTCAGGTTGGAGAACTTTCTTGGATGCAACGCAATTTGTCTGATTCACGGCTTTCAAAAATAAATAATTGCATGCGCTGCGTGTTTGCAGGGTCTACATTATCGCAAAGTTGCGTTCAAGATAAGTCAAGGCGTAACAAAGCCAAGTTAATAAAGGCTAATAAAACAAGAATTCGCTCAGGGATACGCTGATTGTCAGAGGAACGGTGACCATTTTTGTTGGCCGTATCTTCATTGTTTATTTTCCGATCTTTGTAAAACTTGGCACATGACTAGATATTAAACTTAAGCTGTAAGCAACTATATTTTTTTTCTCTTGGTCAAACCATTTCAAAGATATAGACCAATAAGCAGTAAATATATATTTTTTTCAAAATTGCAAAGCCAGAAAGGGGCGTGACTTAAAGTCAAGAAAAAAATTTGCGTGTATGCCAAACGCACCTAAAACCAAAAGAATTATGTCTCCAGCCACTACCATTCTAAAGATATTGCCACAAATGTAGTATAAAAGCATGGTAGAAATATGCAATCACTATTATAACCTATACTATAAATTTTATATAAAAAATAATTCTTATAAAAGGTATGCTGATGTAATCACATCATTACCTTTATCACTGTTAACCAAAATCGTATTTCCAAGATAAATGCGCTTACTGATAAGATTAACAGCAACACTGTCGCTAACAGGGTCATGTTAACTTACAGAGCCCAGAGGAAAACATTTCACATTTTCCCATTCATTTTCCACTCTGGTGGATGACGCAAAAGAGAGCGGCAAAGAGAGCCGCTGACGCAAAGAGCAGGGATAAGAGAGGGCTGCGCAATAAACAAACCATCATACGGAAATCAAAATGCAATAATAAACATTTACCCAATGACGATGATGAAGATAATGGACATAATAATGCTTGGGGGGGATACTCGTGGACGACCTGTGCAGTTCCACGTCCCATGTTTCAGCTTCCTGCCCCTGCCCCTGTTTGGGGTGCAGACAGCGCTTTGTGGTTATTGTTTTTAGTTGGGGTTTCGGTTAGTGGGCCGCTTGGGGCTCCTCCCCGGCTCCCGCCCGGGATTCCCCTCCGATTTTGTTGTTGTTTTGGCTTGCCCCAGCGAATTCACTTCCTACAGCGCAACAGGGAGACCGAAAGACAGATGCTGGCGGGGATTCGGACATGTGCTCGCCACACAACATTATCATGCCCCATAATTTGTCGATGGCTCTGAAAGCCCACTAAAAGCTACAATGAAATTGATATGCGGGTGGCCAGGGGAAGAGGTATGTCCGGGGGACGAGGATGATGGAAAATGGATGTGAAATGTACATTGTACACTTTACAATGTCCAGATGTTTGCGCAATCAGGTGTGCAATTCAAAACGGCACCTAGCCGTGCGATTTCCCATTTAAGGAGGGGAAAATGCGGATAAGCTTTTCCATTAGAGAGGAATATTGGAATTTAAGTTTGATGAATTGCATTATTCATTTTAAGCTGCAGAGATTGACTATTGAAATATACATGGGAGGAACACCCGAACTCTTTAAAGACCTTTTTATTTCAACTTTTTATTAAGAAAGTTTCGGGTAAACGTTCCCCAATTCTAAACAACATATATATTTAAGGACCTACTAATCGTCAGCAAATCTCAACGTCGTGAATGCTGTAACCAAATCCGTATTTCCCAAGGGATCTGCTGCACTCCAATAATCTCTAATAATAACCCACCCTAGGTCGTTTTATCGCTCGCCAACTTTCTGGTATTGTATGTGGCCTACTTTGTCGAAAGTCAAGCTAACGGAGCGCTAAACCAGTATAAATTATAACCTTTTGTTGAATAACAAACTGCAGTTGTTTCCAGATTACATCTCCACCATTCCCGCCTAGATTGCCTTAAAATGCGAATCCCAAAAACCCCGAAACCGACAGCGACACGTGAACTGCATTATATGCTCGATAATTGGACACGCTCGCCACACTTGCTCGACTCACTTCACATCACTTATCGGGGCCACACTCCGCATTTTACCGATTCCGAATCCAAATCCGAGACCAGAAAGAAGCCCGAGCAGGGACACACTTTGCGACTTAATTAGACGACATCAGCGGCAAGCGACATTGAAATACAAAGCAGCCGCCTGGAAGCGGACTCCGGACGTACAGTCATTGACAGCAAGACATCGCACGCGATTGCAATGGAACGCCAAGTTGCGACTTCGGGTGGGTGGTTGCAGATTCTGGGAGGAAAACACCCCCCAAGAAACAAACTATAGCACTGAGAGAAACACAAAAGCAGTTCCAAAGTTCCCAGGTCGAACTAAAAGCTGGAAGAGAAACGCGAAAGCAGTACCAAAGTTCCCAGGACAAACGAAAAGCTAGGCAAGATTATTAAACTTTCAAGAAGCTATTAATTTCCGTAGTGTAATGGAACAGAAGTTGGGAGCGGCTGCTACCGTGTACGTACATTATTTTTTACGGAATTTTAATGGAATTTCTAATCAACCTGCGACGCAGGAAGACTGCTAAAAGGACACGCCTGTCTGGGTCGCACCCCGCGAGGATTGTCACCGTCACCCGCAGGCCTGCGCCCAGATTTCATTGACGAAAGTTGCACCACTCGGGGGTTGCACTTGTGGGTGGGTCCGTCTCTGCCCTTCGGCATGTGCGACACTTTCCATTTCAATTGTCCCAGTTCAGCTCGGTTTGCGCCGCTGCCGCCGAATAAAATCATCAAGATAAGCGGGCCAAAAAAAGTAACTTTAATGACGTTAATAAAACTCTCGGCGCTTTTAAGGGTTAAAAAGTTTGAATCCGGTGGCAATCGCCTGCCCCGAGGCTAATTACTGCTTGAGGGTGCTGCGGTGCTGTGGGCGACGTGGCTTTGGGGCGTTCCCTCCTACAGTTTCATTCCCCTGGCGGACCAGAGCAATTCGTTAGCAATTTTAATTGCCAGCAAATGTTTCAGGCAGGGGTGCGCTCTAATGTGGGAGGGTAATCAAGGCAAACAATCCAAATAATAGATGCAACTTCTTGGCAAGAGCTCGGGGAACCCTAGATCCTAGGAATCCTTAAAACATTTCCAAGCTCTGGTACCCCCTTTGCAAATTGCAAACCCTGCACCCTCGTGTGTGCAAACAAATTAGGCTTCCCTCGGAGCTTGTGCGGCTAACCACTAGAACTGCACCCCTGCACTGAAACTTGATACTTTCCACTTTTTTGCACCCACAACGCGCTGCCTGTTGGGCAAATATTTGCCGGGCTTAGGGAAGTTCATCATGGTGACTTTGACACTCCCCCTGCCAGCCGACAGTCGAGGGAAAAGGTCAAGCGAGGGCGGAGGGCGGAAGCAGGCGATTTGTCACGGCGGGCGACAACCCATTCATGTGATTTGGCTGAGTACATTTGATGTTTATTTGATTATATTTAATATTCTGCAAAATAAGGAAATGCGCACAAGAGAATATGAAAATGTAGCAAACAAAAAAGGGAACTATGCCTCATTTGCAATGGAAATAAATGTGGCTCTTGGCGTTTTTTAGTGGGTCAGCGTGTGCGCTGGCACATGTGCTTGTGAGGGCGAGAAGATGATTCATGGATACTTCCAAAATCTCTAATAAAAATCGTATATGCGCCATCAATTCTGCGTAAGTTTGGATATTTATAAATCCCTGACAGGCGCGCGAGATTAGCAAGAATCGATTTTGCATGTGAAACACAAACCCTGCCAAAGGATTACAACGATTTTCCTATGACCCGGCCGACTTCATTCAATGCTCTTCATCCAAAACTAATTTCGTATTCATAACTTTCATAATTTGCATGGAAAGTCATTTCAGTGTTTAACCCTTTGGCCGCGAGCGGCGGCATTTTCCATTTTCCCCGCTTGCAATTACAAGCGAATTAGTTCTCACGCCCAAATGCGCTTACATATTTCGGCCGGGAAGGGGTGAGCGGTGGAGGCCCCTCCAAGACCCCTGGCACAATTAATAATTCATAATTTCACCGGAAATATTCCTCGAGGTTTTGGCAAGTTACTGCATTTGCCAATTCTCTACGAGCTGCCAATAATGAAGCGTGAACGAAGCATTAGCGAAATTTGTGAGATCCATGAAATTGCTCAAGGAACAGCAGCAAGCGGCAAGACGGTCCACGATTTTTCACTCCCCATAATTTTCCGCCCGAGACAAGAGACATGACATAATTATTAGGGTAAGAAGAGTTACGGGCGAAGGGAAACCTTTGCACAAAAAAAAAAAGCAAAGTATGGTGGGTTGACATCACTGTCTGTTGATATAATCAACTTTTGCCACCGCTCTGCTCACTGCACTTTTAAGCAAATTGAGTTGATTAATTTAAAATGCGGGGATTCACGGGGGAATAGGGGCACTTCACTGTGCGGGGGGTGAGGTTAACTGAGCTGGCCAGAGGGCACAATTGCAGACGGCAGAAAATCAATAATTTTAATGGCCCGGCCTGCAGAGATACACCAGGCCTCCCCAAATCCCAAAGACCCGGCTCCATCAACTGCAGACATATGAATGTGAAATACCTAAAAGAGATGTATATAAACTCGTATTTATGTGTATACATTCGGTGTCTGTGCCAGGCTGCTTGTTAATGCAAATATGTTAAGTACCATTGGAACGGTGGGGATGAGCTTGGGCGCCGGTGGAGCGGAGTTTTCTAGATGTGGCCTCCAGCCCCGAAACTTCCTTTTCAGCTCCTCGACTTCAGGGGCCAGAGGAGGAGCAACAACTTTGTCGGGGAGTCGCCTCGGGCAAAAAGCAGTCAAATTCAATTTTTCTCTCCAAAAGAGGGAACCAAATATTATTCTAAGCAGTTGTGCAGATATGTTTATACCCTAAGCAGCCCAAGAAAATTTAAATCAAGAGANTGTTTATACCCTTAGAAGCCCAAGAAAATTTAAATCAAGAGATGCAGTTTTTTTTATACCTTTAGAAGTCAAAGAAACTTAAAATCAAAAGATGCACTGTAAACTAGCTGAATTTGCAAGCCTAAAATAGGTCAAAATACGTTATATTTTATCAATTTATTTGTCTATATTCAAAGACTCTTAACTTCTAAGAGTATATTAAAATCACCGAACAAATCCGTTGGGTTTTCCATTTAAAAACTCCGCCCTACTAAACGTACAGATATATTTATACCATTAGCAGTCAAGGAAATTTAAAATTTCCGAATTTGTAAGCCTAAAATAGGTATAAATGTATTATATTATATTAGACTTCTAACTTGTAAGAGTATTTCAAAATCTCAGAGCAAACCCATTGGGGTTTCTTTCCTAAACTCCGCTCAACTCAAATATTAAATATAATTTTCATCATTTTCCTCTTTTCCACTTCTTTTCCGCCGGCGGCTGCATCCCCAAAACGAGACAAATGGCACTCCCGATTCGTGTGGAAAAATATGAAAAATATGATTATATATCTCGGCAGTGAGTGTGTACTCTCCGTGCTTCTTGAAACAATTAAATTATTTTCGCTTTCATATGCAAAACCCAATTATTTACACACGTAAATTTAGCAAGAACACAACTGACGCAAGTTCCCAGCAACTGAACTCGGCTGAACCGATTTTTTTGGGGCACTGGGAGGGAGCGTTACCATAAACTTTTCCTATTCAGGGTCAGTGGGGGAGGAGGGCGGCGGGAAAGCGCTCTGCTTTTGGCCCTTGTAGTATTTGTTTTTTGTTTTTACTTATATTCTGTTTATTTTATTTTTGTAAATATCGCATCACAATTGTTGCAGGCCGCGAAAACATCTTCCATGTAGTATTCGTTGAGGGATTTAGTGGGGAAAAGTACACAAGTCTATTGGGAAAGACACGATATGCGATACATCATCATATATGAAAGATGCTTCTAAAATTAGAGGCGAATTCTCGCATGATAATTGAATATCGCCAATTGTAATTGAGTTTAACGAATTGGGTTACATGAATATGCATATTTAGCCCTAGGGGGCGAATCATTTGCGGTTTTCTTTATAACCGTGGTTTTCTGGAAACCATTTGGACTATGGATAAACTATTGAATATTACGATATTTATAGCCTTAAAAAACTGTTTTAAAAGGAATTTTGTTGTATATCAATTGAATATTCCGCTCTATCCAAATGAACGATCGATCGTTCTCATGAATGCCTCTAATTTTTCTCCGTTTGTCTGCCGATCGAAGGAAAATTAATTAAAATTTCACATACACTTTTTCGGGGTGTTTCCCGACCAGATCTTGCCGCACGCTCGAGTGATTTTTCTCCGGCAGAACAAGGTCGAAGTTCAAATGGGAAACGTAACTAAGTAGGGCTACGAATTTCGCAAGAAAGGAGATCGATAAAATGTTTCCAATATTTTAGGACATAAATTCAATTTTGCTCTTCTTTCATTTTTTGGCCCAATAATTTCGAGGGGTGGAACTGCAAATCCTTTTTGACAATTCGTAGGGATGTTGTCCTTAAATGGCGTGCAAAATTTAATATTGAAAAAATGATTTTGACATTCTGATGCGAATTCTCCTTTTTCTTGGGGGTTTTTTATGCGGTGTTGTGAGATCAGATGACGGTTTTATGATCGCATTACCAGGTCCGTAAAAAAGTATCCCAAAGATGCTCTTTTTTTCGACAGAGGATTCGTTGCGGCTATCCCAGGGATGTCTTACATCAGTGCAATTCATGTAAGTGCTTTCATATTTTGCCATTCTAAAATTAAGCGAGGCCAATTGCTGATTTCATTCAATGAACACCACCCTTGAGTCAGCCTTTGCGAGTGATATCATAGTATTATGAGAGATTACATCTAATTTATTCATAGGTTACCTTAGTCATGCGGTGACTAAAAGTCTTCGGATCTCTCAACCAGTAATTGATTCAGTGAAGCTTACCTGTAGGAAAAAGAAATAAGAAAAATTGTCTTAGTTCGGGAGAAGCTCTTTCTTGTCTGTCGATAATAAATTACACCAAATTATTCAACGAATCGCAAATGCATATACGTCATTCAAGGAGAAATCCATCCGCAATATTCCATTTACCCGCAACCACCCCGCAGTTGCCTAAATCAACAACGAAAATTGCAAACAAATTGCCCAAAAAGAGAGAAAGAAATTTCAATTTCCATTTCAGTCTCGAGCAAAGGAAAACCCATTTTTCATGCGAAAATCTAAGCCAGAAAATGGGAAATTTCTGTGCTAAAACCGACGGAATTTGTTTGCCAAATCAATCAAAAGGGAGAGGGAAAACAATGGCCTTGATCGGGTGGGATCATTTCAGCTCGGCATTTTTCAACGTCAAGATCTTGCGGGACATCCGAGGAGTTTCGGGACATTCATCTTGCGGCTTGCCAGTTGACTTCCTAGGACATGCGATAAGACTAGGCGATACGACGATGCCCTGCGATTAAAAAACACGATGCCCGAAAAAAAGGGAGAAACCACCACAAAAAGGGCTTCCGACTGCCGTCCGCAGGACACATGACGCGTGTCCTTTTTTCGGTCAGTCATCCCAATGCATAATTGCGGGTTCCACTGACAAATCGCTGGAAATTAGTTAATTATATCCACGAAACGAACGAATTCCCTCGCGGCGTAATTAAAATAATTGAAATTGAAAGTGAAACTGAAAGTGAAATTGAAATGGCAAGGGAGGACGACGACGGCCCACCACAAAAAAAGGCAATTAAACAATAAAGTTTACACGGCATTAAAAATGCAGCAGCAACTCCGACACCAGCAGAAAAAACATCATTTAAAGCTGCCCGGTTGCTTGATCGTTAGCAAATAAAAAAAACCAAAAAGGACATAGGACAAAGGACAACTGGATGAGCGGGTTGAGTTCTGGTTTGGGATTCAGTTAGCAACCCCCGCTCGATGCTTTTTGTGCGATTTAACTTGATGGACATGCGTCGCTTTTGTCGCCACAGGACAATGCATGTCCTGCAAACGGATCTCCCCCTCTTCATTAGCGGAGCGAGCAAACAATGCAGCCGTGACTCGCTCAAGTGTGCTCATTAGCGGCGGGGAAAAGGGTTGAACCTCCCCGAACAGCTTATCCTTATCAAATGTGCATTGCACGTTTTTGCCTCGGAATTACATTTTTTTTATTTACCATTTTCTGATGCTACCGCTTGCTGCTTATCAAACGGACACGTTCCATCGCTGCGACCCATCCCCTCGGGGCGATCGGAGATAATTCAAAGCTCATATCTTGATGTTATGAAATTCCATGTCCACCGCAGCAGTTATGGAAAATCATTGGGCACACATCGGCGCCCAGGAGTGGCCAGCATCCGTCGGATGCGACCTAAACCGATTCCGGTCTGTTTTCCCTTTCATGTTTGCATAAACGTCACCTACTTCAAAGTGCTTGCCCTGGGTGGTTGGGCTGAATGGGATTCAGATGGTGAGGCAGCTGGTTGTTTAGCTGTTTGGATGGAAAGCATCTCATCGGGTGTGGAAAGGACCGGGCAGGGCAGAGTGAAAGTGATGAATAAAAGCGTTTGTAGATGGGTCCATGGATAGTCCCTCCGCTTTGGGTTTGTTATGATTATTACAGCTGCTGCTGTCCGTCCTGGTTTGACCAGAGACGGGGGTTCCATTGTTCCCAATCGAAAAGTAAAACACTCGTTATGCAAACTAATTGTTTATGCGCCGCTCTGCCGGTATCATGGCAGAAGTGTGCCACGAAAGCATTATCGCCAACCGAATGTGTGTATCTTCAGCAAAGTTTAATGGGATAGACGCGTTAAATGGTTATGAGCAGTCCGGGCACGTACAGTCTGTGGAATTTTGTGGCTTTCCATGTTCTTGGCTTGTTGGCTCAAGAGATACGATAAAATTATAATAATGATGGCTTGTAAACGCTAAACCCCTTCCAATTATCCTGCAGGTCAATGACTTTCACAACTTTTGTACCATTTTTAAGGTTCTCTTGAACTTCAAGCTGGTAAGATGGCTAAACTATAGCCGGAGACTTCCAACAATTCAATTTAAATGCTCAAGTAATCCGTCAACCTTCACCTGGCTGCTTGGCTCATTTGCAAGTCAAATTAGGACTGCAGATCCTGGTCAGTCCCTGCTGACCTCGCCGTCTACCGAATGGGACGACATCTAAATTGCCGCAATTAAATGTGTCCTCTGCCTGCATGCACATAACATCCGTAGCATTTGCCGACTTCGTGTTACAATAAAGAAAATATCCTTATGCCTTATTCCATTTTCTGGGCCATAATTTTTGATTTGAGGCAATTTCCGTTTACAATCTGTATAATTGGCGCATGCTAAACCAATTTGCTGCAGTTGTCCGAGTGGCAGGACAATGACCGAAGGCCCAAAAAGGATATTGCAGCCCGGCCATATTCATATTTACTATATAGCGCTGGCCAGGTTGCTTGCTGCTACTTTTACTAGGCATTATGGCTATGTGGCTTCTGTTGCTTGCGTGTCGAAAGGACTTGCAACTGCCACACTCCCCCTGTCCCTATCGGTTTTTCCTCCGCATCCCGCGGTGCAATTGTCCTGTGCACGAGACACGCGTCATATTTTAATTATGACAGCCGACCGGCAGAAAGGCCCGACTCGAATGTGTGTCCTCCTGTCGGGGCGTATCGCTCCGTCCGTCTGTCCGGCGGTCAGTAAGTCAGCCAGCTAGTCCGGAACATGGACACGCAACAGCCCCGCACAAAAAGGGGTTGATCGGTTGCTGGGCTCGGTGCGGAAACAGGAAATGCCACCGCTCGATTCACCTTTGTTGACAGATTAGTGGCGATCGCCGCGTGGTCCATAAACTTGACATATTTATTTGACACCTTGATTGTCTAAGCTTGTCATAATGTCCTGGTTCTGCTCCTGGTCCTGGTCATGGTTCCGTGTGGGCTTATTATTTCCTAGCATTTCGCCGGGATTTTGATGCTGGCATTGTTTTGTAGGCAAATGCAAAGCCCACATATTCATACAGCCGGCACGTTCCACAGACCGCAATGCAATGCTCTCCTTTTATTGTTACAGTTTCTATTTTATTTTTTGCATACCAGTAGTTATGCACGCCGGAAGCATTGTCCTGGCTAAACAAACTAGAACTAATGAGTTCACCATCGCCGCTGCACGCTGAGTGGTAACATTTTTAGCGAAAAAAGTTCCAATTATGCGGGCCAGTGGCGAGTCAAGGTGCAAAAAATAGCGCGGCACTTGACAAATGCCCAGTGGATGCGGAGGGTTGGCCTTTCGACTCCCGAACGCGCTGCGCATTGCACATGCCTGCCCAAGCAGCGGGCAGTCCATTCTCTCCCCTATATATCGTCTATAGGGACAAAGCTTCCTCCCCCCACCACCACAACACTCACCCGTTTGGACCTTGCGTGCTCGCATTAATTTCATTACGCTGCATTTTCCTCATTACAACGCTTGCATTTATTTTAATGAACTGCACCAGTCGCGTGTCCTGCGCCGCGTATCCTGTGCGGGATTTGAGACGAAGCGCAGGCGCAGACAGTTTAAGTGCTGGTCGCTTTCAGGGGTGGACGGTCGGTCGGTCGGTCGGCGGGCAAGTCAGTTGACCAGCGGCCAAGCTCCGGGGGTTGATTCCGATCCCGAAGTCGCGACGGTGGAGAGTTTGATTGATCACTCAACTGACCGTTGAGTGGACTTAATGGTCATCAAAGGCTAATGCCATTTGTCAATTATGCACCGCGCTTTCATTTGCATGCATTACGGATTAGCTTGACACGGGGCATCCAAATAATTGCTAAGTAGATCGGGGCCTTCGGTACAGTTTCCAGCTCATAGGTTAGTATGACAATGCTCCGGCAATCCCCAAATAATGGCTCTCTAAGCCCTGATTTATTAAAGGCATTTAATCTTGAAGACTTCCAACCGAAACCCAATCGATTCAATGCTGTCGCTTGCGATTTTTCGTTGCACATTTCCACAGCACGGGGCGTGCTCTGTTTTGGCCTACGTATACAGAGCAAAAGGATTTTTCGCCATTGACGTTGACAGACTGTCAGGATGGGATTTACTGCCTGGCAGGTAGGGAACAACATGCGAGCGACTGTCATTCATGGACTTGTCCGAATGCGGGAAATTCCGTTGGCTTTGCGAATGCTGGCTGGCCGCTTTAGGAATTTGATCCTGTTGATGCAGAAATCCCTTTAGCTCTGCTCTGGCGAGTAATTAGTCGCCTGTCAGCGTTTGGTTTGTGCTACGGCTTAGGGGGCATCCAGGATTTCAGGATTTGCCACCTGCGCACACAGTTGTACAGTTGTCCTGCGGCAGGCGTAATCTATCAGCGGCAAGAGGCAACAATGTGCGACAGTTTCGCCTTCCAGGGACTGACTGACTGCCCGTCCTACATTTGATGAAATGTTTGTGCCGAATGAGAAATTGCCATGTGCTGCAGCTCCTCCAGGCTCTCCTCCATTATCCGTTCGGGGCCAGAAGTAGGCTCTGCTCCCGTTTGCTTACCGCCTGCATATCAAAAGGGATAGCACAGTAAACATCAGCAGCAGCAGCAGCATCAGCATCAGCCACTAAATGAGTTTTGCTCTACATTGAAGCCGATGCCCCTCGCCCGGCTGCCATCTCCTTTTTATCGTGCTGGGTATCGTGCATTGTATGCCAAAGTGGGTCGGCGGTTTGTTGTCGCAAAACTGTCGCTTATTCATAGCGAGACTGACAATGCCCTGACACACATGCTGTCCAATCGCAATAATGGCTGGAACTCTTTCTGCCATCTCCTGGAACCCAGATCCCGGATCTCGGATCCCGAATCCTGATTCCTGAATCCCGACACGTCGCAGGCGACGTCAGAACAAATTAGCTTAAATGCGCCTGGGCTTTGTCCCCCGGCTCACACCTTCGCCCTGATTTACGAGACAGCTACGACCCGGGCCTCCTTCAGCTGTCTGTGTAATTGGCTTAGATTGATTTGATGATCTGTGACGATCGATTTGATATAATTGGCCGTGGAGGCGCAGCGCAAACCTCTTTTGGCGAACGGAGTTTAAGGACCGGAGGTCATAAAGTATGGTAAGGTCTGTGTTTGAGGATAAGAGTTTTGAGTACAGTTTCTGTATCATATTGTAGCATGGTCTAACCATTCCATTAAGGGGGTTCCTTCCTTTCCTTTAAATTTCGACTTTAAACAAAATAAAAAATGAGTGTCACGAGGAAGTATAATGAGACCAAAACTAAGGACACTACTATGTTCACAGCGGAGGGTACTCCATAGGGAAGGCAATATTTACAAGGCGGTTATTTTGTAGTTTCGAAACATTGTATTAAACTGTCCAGAAAGTCTCAAAACGTTTCAACCTATTATATCCGAAAAAAACGCTTCTTGAAAATCGTGAATTTTTCGAGGGAACCCACTAACAGATTTCCTGCATATACCCGAAGAATGCCCATCATGCATTTCGATCTATTAAAGTTTCGTAAGAATGAAATGAATTTACTCAAGCAGCGAGAAAGACGCCATTCAAGACTTATTTGCGGCTTGAAGGAACCCACAGAATCCAGCTTCGTATAATGCCTGCAGAACCCCCAAACTGACTCTTAACTGGCATTTCCCAAGGCAAACATTGCCAACTGTCTGTCACACGGTCACCACTGCAGTTGCCAGCTAAGCCTCCCAAAAAAATAAAACCAAGCGAATTGCAAATGAAATGAGCTCGTTGCACAACTGCAAAACATTCTCAACCTCAATTGCAGGAGCGGAAACAGCAGCGGGAACAGGAACTGCCGGGAGGTAGCTGTGTAAGGACATTCAGGCGGGCCACTTCCTTGACACGGACATAAAAACCTAAATAGTTAATCCTTTTCCTTTTGGGCCCGCCAGAAAATTGCGAAAACCGCCCAAAGGCGCAGGCCAAGGATGCTGGCTCTGCCTGTGAATTTGTCAAAGAGTTGTGCAAACATTCGGGGGAAGAAGGGCTGGGGTTGCTGAAAACAAGAGCAGCAACAAATCGAATGCAATCAAAATTAAAGCGCTTAGAGCTGTGACAACAGCGGGGCAAACAATTGCCCAGGACAAGGAGGGCAATCCTTTCGGGGATTTCGCACAAAGAATCCACTGTGCTCGGGCCCTGCCCTAGGATGTCCTGCCGGCAATTTAAGCGAATTAAAACGGAGTTCGTATTGATTTAGGTTGCGACGGCCCAGGCCGGCGAATAAAATGGGAAAAAGCGAGCAAAGGACCAAACCATAAGGACGAAGACATCTCCTGCTGTGGCTTAAGGTAAAAAGTGTACGGAACAAAACAGAGCAAAGCTGGGGGAAAATGCAAACAAAAACAAAAATATACAGCACTCGAAGCGTTTAACTTTGGCTTAAGTGTTTGCCAGGACGTGCCGGGACCTTACCCTTTTACCTGACAGCAGCGGCAGCAGCAGCAGCAGCAGCAACAGCAGCAACGACTTGAACGTGCAACGTTGCATATCCTTCCGCCGCAGCAACCGAAAAAATCCCTCCAAGTGTCATCGACACTTGTGCGGCTGCCTCGAGGGTTGTGCCCCCCGTTTCCTGAACAGAAACTGGATCGAAAATAGGGAACAGGATCGACGGCAGGAGCAGAGGAGCGTAGGCCTGAATGTGTCGCCTAAGTGCTAATAATTGTGCCCTCGCACAGTCGGCGGTCGCCAAGGGTTAAGGCGAATGCCGAAGAAACTTTAACCCAATCGTTCTCCAGACGTCCTACGGTTAAACGCTTCAAGGATCTGCATATTACCAGGGAGAGGACGCGTCTCCACCCAGTAAATTTGAGCAATTTCCTTGGATTTCAAATGCCTAACCTCTCGGATTTGATCTAGAGGCGGAATATTTACATTAGAAACCCTATGATATCTGTGATTTATGGCAATTTGCGGTAATGGAAGGATGCCAAGGGACCTATGGTGAGCGGAATGGAAATTAAGCGTAATCAGGAGGGAAAAAAAATATTTATTTATGATAATTATGTGCGAAAGGGATATACAAAAATGCTAATTATCAAATGGTTCGGATTATTTTCATATCCAAACATAATTTGATGATTCTGTAGGCACGAAACGGAAAATACATTTATTTTTAAAAATCTATTAGAAGTTTTGCATTCCAAATCAATGCAAAACATTTCGCAACATTTTTCTGAGTAGAACCACAATTGAATGATTAATGGTGGTGTAAAAAAAACGCTCCACCCAACAGAGTAAACCCCATGTTAGTGCAATTCATTGACCAGAATTTGCTCATTAATGGCCTAGGCAGCCAGTGACATGCCGGATGCATGTTGAACATCGAACAATTCGGGCAACTGCAGATTTTTTTGCCCGACAGTCCACTCCATTAGTGGCGAAAAACGATCCCCATCATTAGGCAAAAACTCGTCGCATGAAGGATGATTAATGATCCCGGGACATGCGGCAAGGACATGTGCCGGAGTGCCACACTCAAGTGCTGGCCACTGAACCGTTACGAATAAATCATGGCGGACACCCAAAACCGCAAATTGATCGAAGTTTGATGACACACAGAAATGTGTGTTGAATGTGTCTTTTTACGACGGATCTTGCGTTTTTTTTCGGATCTTTAGTCTGCCTCCTTTGTGTCCTTTATCGATGTGCTCTCATCTAAGAAATTACTTTCACATAATTTGTGCCGATCGATTTTGTTAAGTTTTTTATGATTTATTCCCTCCGGCTCTCGGTTTGGCCTCATCCCTTCGAGAGATAAAACAGATCGATTGCCGTTGTCTTGAGTGAAGCGTAATCGGATCAGATATGGCCGCACAAAAACCCTCAAGGATCATTCCTTCATAATGGAAACTTCTGTGACACAAGAAAAAGTTAAATTCCTCAATATCTGATGCTGTGCTGACCCGGCAACCACAACCGCAACAAAGATGATCTAGGAAAAGGGATCAAGAGCAATTATTGAAGGCAATTTGTTCAAAAATGATAAACAACTATTTAATTAGAGGAGCTTCTAAAAGGAGTTCGATGCCTTTAAGGAATTCTTTCAGAGCTGTGTGAGAATTAAGATAGATTTAAAGACTTTTCTTTCTTTTTCTTTAATTTCCATTTCATTCAGTTTTCGGTAGACTTCCTCTTTTCTAAATATAATTAGGGAAATACTGTTTATCCAAGGGAGGCCCATCAAATTCGATTTTAAATTACTTCTCACTGGTGTAGGGCAATCTTCCGGTGTGGATTTCCTCCTCATCCGCAGGATCTGTCAGCAAACATTAGATGACTCCCAATCCCCGACAACACGAAAGCTAAGCTGAGATTCGAGTAGTGAAAGGAACTTTAATTACGTGTAATTATTCAAGCGTAACGTGACGGGATGAGGCGGCCCTAGACAGCGGGGATTACGGACACTCTCACACGAGACGGCAATCCCTCTCCCGGTGTCTGTCGTGTCAAAAATCCAGGATTAAACATATGTAGATCACAGGCCGAGACTCCTGCCAGGGGGCTGATTTTTTTTGTTTGCCGACTCAGATTTTTTTCCGTCTTGGCTTGCAGCTTGAGCAACCGCAGTGGAGGAAAAAATGCATCACAATTCAAAGGACAATGCCTGGCAGCACATCCTTATGAGATTAAAAATGCAAATCAGCTGAAGGCAGCCGCAAGGAAAATATGATGAGTCCAAGGACAAGGAATGACGCTGCAGCTCGCCAAGGAGGGAAATTGTAATTGTTGTCTGTCAGAAGATGACTGCGGTGGTGGCCTGCCCGAAAACATGACAGCTTCATGCGTTCCGAGTTCCCTCGAAGGCAGCTGCGCATGCGCCGCCCGATGTCTTGGCGGTTGCACGTTAAATTCTGCAGATTTGCCTTGATTTTCATTAGCATTTACCGTTTTTCCTTTTTACCAACACTTTTTGTTTATCCCCATGCAGCGCAACGAGCGTTTTTTGTACAGCCGCTAGAATGATTTGACATAATTTTGATGGATGACCCGGGCAGGGGTTTGAGATTGTTGCCATAGCTGCTGACAGGCGGCAAAGACTTTATTTCGTCATGGTTGCCTGCCAACGCAAATGAGTTTTGCCAACGTTGCTCAACAAAATTTACAATTTTCCTCTCAAACATTATAAATTTTATGCTAAGAAGTTAAAGATTAGCTCGGGGATTTCGTACCCCTAAGCCCATTTCGGATACTTTAAGCCTTCAATAACTTGTAGCTCCATAAAATTCAAACAAATGCCCCTAATGAAACATAAAATTAACAAAAGCAACACAAACAATTGGAACACAGATTGTATTTTGTAGCGTTTTCCAATGCGAGGGTCACAACCTCGATCTCCGCCAGACAAAGGCGCCAAAGGGTTAAAGGTGTAAACATTCGACAAAAGTGTCACATCAAAGATACGCGAGTAGGCCCTGCAACAGCTGTCCGTTGCTGGAGGTCCTTGAAACGGTGGTAGAACCCAAAAGTAGAGCGGCAGGACACCTACTCCTTTGTCATGCTAATGGAGCAGCTTGCCATTGTTTCGAGATGCGATTTTCATATTGAAGGAATGGAAAAGCAATCCCAATGCAAGTGTCGGAGTGTATTTCTTGGTTTGACAGCTGTCAAGCGGCTAATAAGTCATATTCAATATTTGCGAGTGCCTCCTTGAGCATGGCAGGCAAGGATTAGGGACTCCAATTGCAGTGAGTGATTGATTGATGGATGGAACTGAGGGGCCCACATGTGGGCTGCCATCATTAGTCAGTTGGCCAGCAGATATAGTTTAAAATACGAATTTAAAACGGAATTACTAAACCGAACAAAATACTTACACATTAACTTTTTTTGAAAAACCGGTATAACAAATTTGATTTTTAGTATTTCCGACCGCGTTGTTCGAATTCCCAACTAGTTCTGGCAGACACAACATTACTTAAGCTTCGTCGAGCTCGACTTTTTGGGTAAGTAAACTAATTTTCCCCTCCCCGCTCCTTCCAGCTCCCCACCAGTTCCCCTCGCCATACGTCGACCTGAGCGCCCCCTTTCCTGGACGCAAGCGCATCTCCAGCATCGGATCCGCCCGATCTCCCCGCCAACGATCTACTGGGAAAATGGAGGATCATTGGCCCTCTGACGGCATCTCCAGATCTTGGACCTGGCCGTCGCCTTCACTTCATCACCTTCGGCATCCAAGAATCTGCTGCATCCTCTCACCTGAAGCTGGAGATGCGCATCAGAGAAATGCAAGCCCTAAGGAGATCGAGATCGAGAGGACAACCCCTGGGTCGTCCTGTATTCCGAAATCTTCTTCAGCTTCGACTCGACTGCCACGTTCGCTGCAAGTCTCGCAAGGATCTGCTGCACTATCGGAACTGAGCCAATGCGTCGAGGCGATTTATTGCCTTAAAGAGACCGAGGCCAAGGAGATTGCCGTGCCTCAGCACCAGGTAAGTCCGGTGTACTTATTAGATTTCGCCTTTTGTGGATGAGTGTGGTGAGATCAGATTTTCCAACGCCGATAGGTATTAGCTCTACTAATGTAATATCCGCATATTACCTCGTACCTCTAGAGTTAAAATTCCTAACAACACTAAATTAATCAGTATTTGTGGCATAATTACACAAGCTCCTCCAGTTGAAAGTAATCCAATATACATTATCTTAGCACCCACTCCCAAGGTATTTCCTAATTAAAGCAACCAGCAGAGCAACAAATTGATTGATTCCCATCATCAGATCCTGAGGAGACTTGGGGCTCGAATGCGGAGATAAGCCAACTTGCAGACAAGCTACAACCACCAACTGCAAGTAGAGGATGTAATCCTGTTAGGCAAAACTTTGGCCTGAGGCGGAGGATGAACTTCCATCGCAACCCATCTGCGCAAAATGCGCAATTTTCAGCTTGACTGGGCGCATGAAACAAATTCAAGACGAGTACAGGGGCATGTCAACCTTAATTGAAAAAATAAAAGAAAAGCGCACGAAGCAGAGCGGCATCCTTGCAGCCTCCGCCGCATCCTTTCGCCGCATCCCTTGCCGATGGCGGCTGTTCATTTACAGGACAGCGCACCTTTTCTTCGCGTGCGATTTTCACGAAATTGCGCTGCTCAATTACAGCGAATCCTTGCGCTCGGTGTTTTCCATTTTCTCATCTCGTTTTCACCGTTGACTTGGCCGGGACAATTGCCGCGATCTCACTACGTTTCAAATTAAAACCCATTTAATGCGCTACAAGAGGGCAAACAACGGCGGCAGCTTCTTTAAATAAACAAAAGGATATTCCATATGAAGGCCCGCCCAGTCTGCCCTGTAACCCATTTCATATCTTGTCTGGCTTGGCCTTCTGTGATTTATTTCATCGGCCTTTGTGCAGCCGAGTAGCTCTATAATGAATCCTAATTCCTCTGCTCAACAATTCAGGGCATCATAAATTTTAAATTAACCCCAATTTCGGGCGCCCAAGACTGAGCGAAGGCAGCAGCGCTGGCCCAAATGCAAATATTTACCTCGTTCGCCAGTTTGGAAAATGAAAAGCAAAGCTTTGCTGCGGGCCCAACTCTTTCAATTAGCCTAGCGGCTCCTGCCAACAGGTAAAGCACCAGAAAGGCCCGAAAAACCAGAGCAGGCAATTAAAGTTGTTCAACAGATGTGAGAGGCCTCAAAGGCGGATTCAACAAGCCATTTTAAGTGCTTCTAAGCCACTTTGAGGTGGAGGGTGAAGGAAACTACGAAAGGGATTCAAACTAATTATCTAAGGCACTTAGAGGCGGCCAGAAAGTTAGGTTAAACTAATTAAAATCTTGAGTTTGGAGAGATATATATAGTAGAATATGTGGCCAAAAATCTGTTACAAATGAAATAACGAAAAGCACCCTTAGGAAATTATACAAACTATTGTATAATAAAAGCTATCGCTTTGTTTGAGTATTCAACATGCTAAGGAGTTGTACAATGAAATCTCCTCAGGGATACCAAACAAAGACCTTCCTCCTCCTTCCGTGGGATACCTACAATGAAGCAGATCCCTTTGTGCAGCTTCCCATATCCTGCTGAGATCTTTGAGCAGCCACCCAGGGAGCCTGGGCCCCGGGCATATGCAAAACCCAAGGCGCACACTCAAGTATTCTCCATTGAAGATGAGTGGAGGCTAGTGGTCACACACAAATCGAGGTTAATCAAACTAGGTTAAGGGGGGTCTGCTAGTTGAGGTTTAGGGGACTCTCATTTAAAAGAATTTAATGACTTTTCGAAATTGCCTCGTAAATGTCAACAAATGGATGCAAAACTTGTTGGCCCGGCCGGAGTTGGGTTGCCACGGCTGCTTTTTTGTTGGGTTGCATTACTCCAAGTCGTGGCAATGCGGCCAAAAAGTCTATGTGCGCGCCAGGACAATGCACAATGCAACAGACTGTCCGGTAGGTCGTAAAACTTCCTTCGGGACAATGGCACAGCCAGCAGGACGCCGCACAGATGCGCACTGAGCACGCACGTACTCAGGACCCAGACCCAAAACCGCTTTTTGTTTCATTTTTGCATTATGACAGTCTCTTGAGGCAACCTGGCAAGGTGTGTTTCGGGCACACGGATTGCTCGTAAATTGCAAATGAAATGAGCCAAATCGAATTCCAATGCGGCGAAAGAAAGCCGGACAGTTCTGAAGTGCCGGAGAGAGCTGCGGATTAAGGAGATCTCTATGGGATTCATTGGATTCCCCGCACTAATTAACAACAAATGATGACATTAGACCAGATTCTAAAAAAGAATCTCGGCGAAACCAGAACTCGCCTAAAAAGAGCGATGGGAAAAACATCTGCTGCAGGAACAAAGGCAAACCAAAGCCACTGGCAAATCTGAGGCTAGAAAGTGTTAGACCGAACAACCCAGGACCACCCGTCGATGTCCTGCTGGGAGAGAGCTCGTGCTTCGGTTTGAACTCGGCAATTGAGATGTCCTGCTGGCGCTGCTCGGCCGCCTCTCCCTCGATTCCCAATCCGATTATGGACTTTGCTTGCGCCTCCCTCAGCGCACAAAGTATCAACATTAATTTATGGTTGAACCGATTAGAACACCACACAGAGGTCGGTCCCCAAAAATAGAAATATTGATGATGCCCGGGAATAAATATGCGAGTATACTCACGGCCAATAAATGGGAAATCTAATCGAGCTTACCTGAAAATAGAGAAAGGGAAATTCATTTTATTAGAAAGGAGTCAGACTATTCATTTTAATCCCCAAGATCCATAATCAATCAAAAATTCGAGTTAATGTTATCAAATCTCTAACGTTTATTCGCAATTTAGCACTCGTAACACCTGGCAGAGGGCTCAGCAAATCGGCTCCACCGGCAGAACGCCATTGACCAGGCCCAGAATGATAGCGGTTATCTCGTACCAGGCGACATTCGCCAGCACCGCATTCATCGGCGGCACAATGAGCTCCTCCATAAACTGTCCCACCTCGGCGGGGTTGTCGTTGACCAGGATCTCCAGGTACTCCTTGATCAGATCGTTGACGAACTTCGAGTAGAGCCGGCTGCCCATGATGCCCGTGGTCTGGGAGCTGGCCTCCTCCAACTCCCAGTTCACTTTCCAGCTCTTCACGTACACTCCGCTGGTAGCCGAGGTCGGACGAAGAATGAAGCTGCCGTAGGCCCGGAAATTGGTCAGCTCCAGGTCAAAGGCGCCATCGCCCCAAAGAGAGAAATCGCCGCCGAAAAGGTTGGCCAGTATGTCGAGCTTGTAGTTGGAACTCTTCAGGGAGACCTTCGGGAAGTTTATGTCGAACTTGATGGTGTGCAAAACGTTGTTCCATTCCAGTTTGGAGAACTCGTAGCTATCCAGACCCTCGACAATCAGGTCGGTGAAATTGCCACTGCATCTGTTTATTAAGCATTTATCTTTAAAATAATACGGTTGGCGTATAACAAAATAGTTCGCGGATTTTAGAAATTCTATGTTTTCCGAATGACCTCAATACAAATTTAGTGATACTTAATGGCCGTGTTTACAAGAAAACAAATTCCCAAGTAAACGTAAAACGTGCATTTTGCAAATTCGATTTAATAATTAAAATCAATGCGAAGGAAAAATGCAATGCAAGTCGTTTGTGCAACCTCCAAACTTAATGGATCATTATTTCGGAAAACATTAGTAATAACAAAACTATGTCAGACGTTTTCCTTGGGAAACTATTTCATGGGAAAGCGAATTTCTAGACTCCTAGAAATACTTTATATTTAGACTATTTTACCCAAAGGCACTGGTTTTTAAGTCGATTTCCTTATAGGCAATCTGGGCAGGGGCTAGAATGGGTATCCCTCTGTCCGGGTAGCCGCAGCGCATCTGCAAACGGATGAATTCCGTCAACTCCCTCAGCTCATCGTCGAAGAGCGTGCCGGAGGCCAAGGAGCAGCAGAGAAGAGCCCCCAAAATCACCAAGGAAGCTCTCATGGCGAAGACCAAATAAAAACTGCCCCTGATTCAACTTGAAGTTAGTTTTTTCCCTCCCACAATCGGCAAAACGATTAGCAACTTGAGTGCGCGGAATCGATAAGATTGGATTAGCCCAGGTGCTGGGGTAATAAAAAGGTGGGTTTCGAATTCTCAGAGGAATTACGAAAACTATTACACTCTGTCTGGGATCTAATTCAACAAAACCGTCAGAGGAAATCATATTTTCCTTTTTAACCATAAACGCATTGCCAAATTTAAGAAAAACCCCATAGATTATCTATCCAATTTAGGTGTAATTGAGAACACAGGTGTTTGGGTTCAACCCAATTAGGTTTTGAATAATGGCAACCCCTAAAAGTAGACCGACAGTCAATGTCTCGACAAGCGTTTATTAACACAACTCGGCGACTGCATTTAGGCCCAGGGATCGGCGGCGGGGTCGCAGTCGACGACAATCGGATCGTCCTCGCTCTCGCCGTCGCTGCTGGACAGGATCAGGTCGACAATGGTCCAGAAGTCGTTGCCCTTGAGCAGCTTGTTCACCTTGGGCACCAGCGTGTCCTCAATGGTATCGGAAATGGTCTCCTGGTTGTTGTTGATGGCCTTCACCACGATGTTCTCCAGCTGGCTGTTGATGGCGCGGTTGATCTTGCCGTTGCCCATGAATCCGGTGATGTCCGACTCCACGGCCTCCAGGGAGATGGTGGTCTTCAGCGAGGTGATCTTGGCGGAGCCCCACAGCATGGGCAGCTTGTACTTGAGGGTGCCGGCGATGCGCAGGTTGACCAGGTCGAAGAGCAGCTCTCCGGATCCCTCGTACTCCACGGACAGACCCAGCTGGCGCAGGCCGTCGATCAGGGTGTCGGTGCTGTACTGCTGGGCGGTGGTGTCGATGTTGGCGAACAGGAAGTCGAAGGTCACCTTGCTGGTGATCACGTTCAGCTTGAACTTCTGGATCTTGAAGTCATCCAGGCCAGCGATCTTCAGGCGGAACACATGGTTGAGGGTCTCGAAGATGCCCTTCTTGAAGTCCAGGTCGAATTCGTTGACGCGCAGCGGGGCCAACACTGGGATTCCGTACTGGGGCCATCCGCACTCCATGTTCTTCTGGAGCTTGCGGATGAAGCGGCGCGCCTGCCAGGACACAATGAACTGGGGAGCGACTAGAGATTCGGCCAGGTAAGTTAGTCAGGGAAATACTGCTCATTGGGGTTTGGCTTTGCCATTGAAAATCGGGGATCGAAGGTATTACAATAATTTAATGCCAAATCTTTCAGCAATTTAATCTTTCCAATTACAAACGCTGTATACTATATCTTCAATGTTTTTAGTGCTTAGCTTGTAACCCAACTAGAGATCTCTTGGAGCACCCGATCAATGCTTTCCCCCAGCTCACCTTCAACGCCCTCTTCGGGGGCAAAGAGATCGATGTCCCCATTCTGATCGGCCAGTGCGAGCAGACGCTGCTCCACCTCATTGGGCAGAGTGCCGGCGGCACAAACGGCCACCAGGCAGGCCAAGACTACCAGGAAACGCATCGTCGATTGTGGCTATAAGTAACTCAACTTGCTACTGAATTGGCTTACCCCCGGGCCGGACTCTTATATACCGAAATCAATCCCGAGCGATAACGCAAAGGTGGCAGATACTGCCGGAGATATCAGGGCCCGAGTGGGGGCTTTCTAATTAAAAGGTAGACCGGGGGGTAGCTGGAATTGCTTTTTATTGATGGTCGTTTTGGGTGCGTCGCCGGCTTAGTCTATCTTCTTGGGCTCCACGGCCAGCCAGGGGGCAGGCGTGGGGTTGCAGGTGCCTGTGGTGGCGCTCAGCAGGCTGAACAGGTACCAGATCTTGTGGCCGGTGAGATGATTGTTCACCAGCGGCACAAAAATCTCCTCGATCTTGGCGCTGATGGCGGCCTGGTTGCCATTGATGAAGGCCGGCACCTCCTTGTCGACCATGTCGTTGATGAACTCATTGATCCGACCGTTGCCCATCAGACCGCCAATGTTGGAGGAGACGGCTCCCAAGGAGACGGCGCACTCGAACTTGTAGATCTTGATGGAGCCGAAGATGAAGGGCATCTTGTACTTGAACTCTCCCGAGATCGACAGATCCTCCAGGCTGAAGGCCAGCGGTCCGGAGCTCTCGTAGCGCACCGACAGTCCCAGCTGCTTCAGCAGATCCACCAGCGTGTCGGTGTCCAGGAAGTGGGCGCTGGCCGTCAGCTTCTTGAAGACAAAGTGGAACTTGACCTTCTTGCTGAAGGTGTAGCTGACCTTCAGCTTCTTGATTTCCATGCCATCCAGGCCGTCCAAGCGGAAGCGCAGGAACTGCAGCAGAGAACTGCATTTGAAGATTTGAGTTGCGTTTTTGTTGGCTCTTGATGGATGCCCTTTGAGGATACTCACTCAACCACCGACTCGGCCAGGTGGATGCGCAGATCGGCGTTGGTGTAGGGGGCCATGGGGGGGATGCCGTACTGGGGCCATCCGCAGGGCATCTGGTTCAGCAGCCCCTTGATGGCCTTCTTGGCCGATCCGTTCAAAATCAGGCCATACGTATCCGGCTTGGCAGCTGTTGTGTTAGGGCGAATCACAGGCAATTAACCCTTCGATGTGGCATTGATTCGGGGCAGTAAACTTACGATTACGCTCGACCAGCTGGTCCCACTGCTCCTCGCTCAGGAGCTCCACATCGTAGGCCGCTACGCAGGCCAAAAGGGCCACAAAAACACAGACGATAGCTTTCATTGTATAGCCAGCTGGTTAATTGCTCCGCCGGCCTGGGCCTTTTATAGGTAAGCTCCCGGAGCCAAAAGAGAGCGGAACGTGGGACGAGGATCACTTGACCGCTTATAAGAAAACACATACTAATCACTTTTAACTGATTAGAGAAGGGGCTCCGGGCGATATGCGATACGCTCCCGATTTAGTGCGAAGGAATTCGATCGCTCGCCAAATTCTGGGCTTTGCAGAAAGCACCCGAGCACTTATGTCGCTTAAGTGGCTTGTTTTGGCCTAATCTCGACGCCCAATTGACCAATCGAGTGTCAATACTACTTAGCGAATATATATGGCCTATCATTGTGAAACACTCGCGACGGGGAAATAGGCAAATGGCCTGCTACTGGCGGGAAAAACTGCGTCAAACAAAATGCAGGTGTCCGCGGCTTATGGGGTCTCACTGATTGCTATCTCTCGATTGGGGGTACACATTCTGGTTTCGCAAAGCTACCCGGACTTGTTTGCTACCCTTCACAGGCTTTACAGCTCTTCAAAATGTGATTTATTGCGCCTGCGATTAAAAATTTATAATGGGAACAAAGCATTTGGGACAAACCGGTCAATAGTTTGGGTTGGGCTAGGACTGGCGAAAACACTGAGGTCCATAACTCACTTGGAGTGTATTCGATTGGTCACCTGTATTGCTGTATTGCGTTTAAATTTGTTTATTAATAGGCCCCGCCACTGGTTATTAAAATAAGCCAATCACGTTGATGGCTGTAAATCAGTCAAATGCACTGCCAATGGCCTGATTATAAATCAAGCACCAAAAATTTCGCAGACTTTAGATCCCCAGAAGTGTTTGTTTATTATCGAAACCAAAACAAGGCATTCCAGCTAAACTGAACATCAGCAGGAGTCGGCAATTGGTAGCATTCAGATTTGATCAATTTTAACACGAATCATTTGTTAACAATTATTTATAGCTGCAGAAAACAACCTCTTAGGGAGACACCACCCAGCAGACTTTGATCGCACCTGTTGACGGGAAGACCGTGTTTTTGTTTGACCTTTTATCCCGCCTGCTGATCCGATCACTTCCCCGGGATACACAGCCCTATTTATATAACCAATCATGGAAATTAATAAAAATTGCCAACCGGGGCATGGGTGGTCAGATAAGACAGCCATAAGCCATTGATCGAATGCCCGCACGGTGGCTAATCATATCGTTCTCGGGCGGGAGGCGAGGCTTCCTTATCGCCACCCCACCTGGACGGTTCGTCTATAAAAAGCCGAGCGCTCCGCCGGACGGCCGAGTAGTATAAATACGGTTGGTACTACGATCAGTTTGGTAGGACTCTCTCAGTCGAAAGCAATATGAAAATCTTTGTGGGTTTATTGGCTCTTGTGGCCGTCGCCAGTGCCGCTTCTGTCGGCGAGCCCATCGGTGAGTAGCGCCCGTGATTGTTTGCTGAGATTTGAAATTCGAGCATGGCCTAACCTGCATGTGATCTCCTTAGATACCACCTCGATCTCCAGCACCATTGTCGATGTGATCGAGGGCATTCAGGAGCAGATGCCCTGCGGCTTCACCGGCCTGGGCATCCCGCCATTGGCTCCCCTCAGGATCGACCACCAGGATGTGAACATCGACACCGAGGCCCTGAAGGCCCACGGCACCGTCGATCACTTCCGTCTCAACGGACTGAACGAGTTTGACATCGATGAGATGAAGGTCAACGCCATCACCAGCAAGGTCACCTACAAGTTCACCTTCCGCGACGTGAACGTCGACACCCAGTACGACCTGAACGTGCTGCTGAAGAAGTTCGGCTTCACCATCAACCTGGTCGGTGCCGGACACGCCAAATTCTCCATCAAGGACATGGTCATCTGGGGCAGTCTGAAGTACTCCCTGGGCGTGGTCAGCGGCAAGCTGAAGCTCAAGTCCCTGGAGGTGCGCACCCACCTGGGCGAGGTCGACTCCGAGATCGAGGGCATCCTGGGCGATGGCTCCATCAACGAGAAGATGAACGAGTACCTGGCCGAGGCCGTCGAGCTGGCCATCAACGAGAACGAGGATCTGCTCGCCGAAACCATTGAGACCATCGCCCTGCCCGTGGTCAACAATGTCCTGGACGACATCAGCATCGCCGATGTGATTGCTGGCGGCGGTAGTGGCGGCGAGGGCGGTGAGAAGGAGGTCTGCATTCCTCCCGAGTTCGATTGGTAAACAATAAATCGTCGGCAATTATACAACCAGTTTTGAATCAAGTAATTGCGATTCCGGATCTTTTGTTTCGGGGCTCCAGGGGCTTGTCTTTGGTCTTATCGATATTGTCTGGCCGGGAGAACTCGAGAGTTGTTTTACAAGCTCTTAAAACAATTACAGCCCATTGAATTCTGCACTAATCTCAAGTTTTGTCTTATCGGTCCTAAAACATTTCGGCAAATTATATGCCAATTAAAAATGCTATGGCTACTACACAGAGAAAAAGTGACGGAAGTATGGATAAAAGGGTTTTTTAAGCAATATCATTAATCTGTGGACTTATCTCCTAGCAATGATTTAGGTGTTATATTACCTACAAAGAAAAATTGTATTCTCCAATTGAAATTTTTTATTAATTGGTGTCTAAAAGTATGCTAGAGAATTTAGTCTGACGATCCAATCAGAGTCCTTTTCAAGAGCTAATATTCAAACCTTTTGGAAGAGAAAGGACATGTACATAGCTAATATATTTTGGATCCAATTAGAGTCCTTTTCAAGATCCAATTTTCAAACCATTTCGAAGATAAGGACCATGTACAAACTTAACATATATCCAATTAGAGTACTTTTCAAGATCTAATTTTCAAACCATTCCGAAGAGGAAGGATATGTAGAAACCTAACATATTCGGAAAACAATTTAAAATTAGAAGCCCATTATAATTACCCCGCAATAGAAGAAAACACTCTCTGCCTTTAACCCTATCTGTATCAAAGCGTAAAGATAGTGTATCTGAGTGAGCGGATGCCTATATAAGGGCCATGGACTCGCCAAACGCGAACCAGTAGTTTCTGCAAACTCCAGGAAAAAAGTTGAGTGCCGTGCTAGTTAACAATGAAGTCCATGTACCTGATCGCTATCATCTTGGCGGTGGCCAGTTGCCAGGCTGCCGAGGTGGCCGAACCTCTTGCAGGTGAGATTTTACACTCCAACCTTAAGGATTTGCTTATTAACCATTTTCCGAAACATGTTTCAGCCCAGGACCGCTCTATCTCCAGCGTGATTACAGACTTCCTTGAGGACAATGTCAGGTCGTTTTTGCGTACGGGCTCGCCGAGTCATGGAATACCTGTATTGGCGCCTGCAACGGCCGCCCACAAGTCGATTGACTTTTCCACTGGGGAGCTGATAATTAGGGGCGATGTGGAGGACTTTGTGCTGCAGGGACTCGATAGCTACGAAATTATCATCATGAACTTGGACATATTCCGCAGACGTCTCAGCTTCGAGCTGGACTTCCCAAGCATCAACATTACCACCCAGTACAAGGCGGAAGTGGGCAGCGGCGTGAGCCTTGATCGCGAGGGTGGCGCCTTCTTTGCCCTTGAAAACTTCAACGTCCAGGGCACGATCAGCTACTCCATGGGAGTGATCTCGGGCAACCTGGGAATCAAGAACATCTTGGTGTACCCATCAGTGGGCAATGTCAAATCGGAGATCGAGAACCTGTCCAAGTACAAGATCTTCAACCGCAAGCTGAACGAGGTGATCGAGGAGTTTGTCACCCTGACAATCAACGACAACACCGACTACGCCGCCAACTGGGTCGACGAGTTGCTCACCCCCATCTGCAACGATCTGATCGGCGACCGAAGCCTGAACGACATCATCGCCATTATTACGGGCAACTAATTAACTTATTAACGCGCGTCACATATTTGGCAAACTACCCAAAGATATTTGCAAATATCCCAATAAAGCCAAAGAAATTACCTAATTTAAGCAATGCCTCTAATTAGTTTCGGTGTGGTTGACATGTGTGCAATAAAGCATGTGCAGAGTGTTTATTGGACTGCCCACCAGCAGCTGAAACACACGAAAAAGCCCAGCAATTTGGTTAATCTAATCGCTCAGATTAGGCTTATAATAGCATTTCCTTTGATCACATTGATTACCTCAAATAAACGTTGTAGTTTTATAAGCGCGCAGGGTTCAAGGCGATTTAGTGCATTGTGTTTACCAATTTTGTACAACTCGGTATTGCAGTCGTAATACTTAATAACCTTAGTTTAGTCCTTATAAATGTTACAAATTGTTTGTATATGTATTCTTCAGGTGTATTCTTTAGCTGATGACAATTTTTAAAGCACACTTTTGGGGGTTACATGTTTGGTACAGGCGGAAGAGGATTATTTGGGAAGCATATTTTTAGGCTGTTGCTCTAGCCACAACCGCATTAGCCTAAACTTATGCTATGCTAATTTCACCCGCGAAAATTCAATTTAAATGGGCATGGTGATTTTCAAAGTTATACATTTGTTTGCTTAACTACACAAATAAATATTCCTCGAATGTTGCAATAAGAGATAATAAATGCAAGTTCAACGAACTGATAATTGCAGCCTGTTTACAATGTTTACGCAATGTTTACTCAGTTTAGCAGAATCGTAGCAGAATCGGCTGTATCAGCAACTAAACAAATGTTTGTAGACAGCAGAACTGATAGTACAATTGTGAAGCCACACTAGACTTAAAAATATAACCCAGACCGACCGCCAGACTTGGAAAACGTGCGAAGAGATTGTCACCCAAGACGCAATTTTTTATTTTGTCATGGTATTATCGCATCCACGCGACCCGAGAGCGCCACGAGAATCCCCGCCAAGCGAAAATGTACTGGGCCCTAGCCACCCGGCTTATCTGCCTCCCCGGGAATCAATTGCGATCAGCCCATCGCTAATTAAGCTGGGCTACTGCTTCACAGATCAGTTCCCAGTCGGCTCTCGCGAAACACAGAGGCTCTAAGCTAGAAAATGCTGCTCAAGCACCTTGCCCTGCTACTGCTGGTCCAGGTAGGGAAAGTGACAAGGTTGCCACTGCCATCGTTCGATTTCACTTGAAGTTCTCCCTCTTAAGCTCGCGATAGCGGCGCCCCGGCCCATAAATCCCGAATCGTTTGATAGCAACGATCCCGTGCAGCTGGAACTGCAAAGGCGGGCCAAGCAGGAGACGGTCAACCTACTGGACTCGCTGTTCCGCTCCCAAATCGCCTATTTCACGGAGGTCAGGGCCAAGCTCAATCCCCAAACGAAGAGGGCCGGCGACATCAGTTTGTATGTGACCCGCCTGAACGAAGCCATTGCCCAAACGGACCTGGAGTCCAAGGAGAAGGTGTGGTTCGACATCTTTGATGAGGTGAATGGATGCACATACATATCTTATCAATTACCAACTAATGCCGCAAATCATCGCATTCATTGTAGTTCAAGAAATCGCCGCTGCTGCTGAACAGAGAATCGGAAACGGGTCTCACTAACAAGGAATACGAAACGCTGTTGACGGGTAAAAAACTACAGGATATATCCACCAGATTCGTGTCCAATGTGTCCGACTACGTGTGGAAAATGGCAGAGTTCAGTGGCAAAGCCGTTGATCACCACCTTGACGGTTTTTTGAAAACCCCGTCAACGAAAGCATAATGTTGTCAACGAAAAGCGTGTCAATAAACCGTAGCGGTATACTCGTATGTTATTTCGCATAATTATCCCATAAATTCCCGACCCACGCGTCCCATAAAATGTCCAAATTTGAGGGTTCAGGTAGCCGAACTTATTCGAAAGTTGAGTACAATGCCGATGATAGCGGCAGTTTCACACTTTTAACTTAAACGCTTCATCAAATGTTTATAATTTTAGTAGGACAGATTTCTTTTTGACCTTGTAGCCTGTGTTCGGCGAAAATTACTTAATCTTTAGAGTTGATAAGCTATCAGGCTGCTTTGGAAAACAGACTAGATTATTTCATCATACAAGACAAGTTCAATTGCTTCAGACCGCAAAAAAGTTAATCAATGTTATAATTTTGTAACGCACTGTAACCAAGGGAGAAGCCTGCATTCGAATTGAGTGATAAATTTCTATAGGGGCGTCACGATTTCATGATTCATCCGCCGCAGGATCCATATTTGGACATATTATGACTTAATTGTGGCTGCGCAGTGATTTTTTCAAGCACTGACATTTCAATTGGTTAAATATTTTATTTTTACGGACAGACGGACGGACGGACATGACTATATCGGCTCATGGCGATTAAGAATATATATATTTTTTTGGAAATCAGAGATGTTGTGCAATTGCCATTCAAATAGCAAGTGTACGCAAAGTGCAAGATATTTTTAATGCAATCTGCGTCCAAAATAAACGTGTAGCGGTGGGATGCAGGGGCGCAGAAAAGGGGAAGCACCGCAAAGGGAAAGTATCTGAGTAAGAGACGATATGCATGCCTTCCAATCCGCAAGTTGCACATGTGTCCCACACAGAAAGAAAAAGTAATTACTCTCTCGAAACAATAATTCTGCATAATTTTAACGAGCTGCAATGGGTTAACTCCCGAAATAGCTGAGTATTTCTTGTATTCCTGCTAGTTTCACTTTAATTGGAATGTTTTTGGCGGGTAGATTAAACCCCAATTTATTTGGTAGTGCATTTGTAGCCCCAATGGCATCTACATGTCACGCTCTCGAGCGTATCGGCGCACAACAACAATTTCCACTTCCGATTGGCACACACACCGGCAGACATATCAAACAGCAGCCGTCAACAAAAAAAGCAATGAAAAAAGCTGATATGCGAATGACTGCGGCGAGCAATTCACTCAAAAGGCCGTATGTCAATATTATTTTACAATTAAAAAGTAAATCAACAAACTTGCCGCAAGCGAGGAAGCCAAAAAGACAGCAATTCAAACGATAAGAGGCGAATAAAACGAGATTGTTAAATACAAAGTAGAGGGAGGTACTCAGGGCGGCCAATTTGGCTAATATTAACAAGTAGATACGATGGTCAAAGTAATGGTCAAATATAGTTTTATGCAAATTTCCAAGGCGGAAAGGGTCGTGGCAAAATTTTAAATTAACTTGATTTTTGTAAAAGCATAGCAGACCAAATAAAAAAAGAATTACATCTCCAGCTCTTACCGTTTCGGGGAACACGCTTTTCAAACAGACAGACGGACATGGCTATATACTCTAGGCCCTAGAGTCTTGTATGTAAGTTCTTCGCCCTGTTACATACATTTTTACTAAGATATTATACCATTTGTACCTTAAGGTACGAGTACATGGTATAAAAAGTGGCACCCTCGTGCCTATGGAAGCAATTACCGAAAAAAAGATAATAATAATCCTAAAGTCAACAAATAATCAAATACAATCCACACGAGGGGGGCCAATAAAACGTTATCTCTCAGGCAAAACAAACAAATGCAAATAACATCGCAAACAATAAAACAATTTAATAAAAAAAAGGGTAAACTATAGACACTGCATATATGGGGGTGATTAAAATGCCATTATACCAGAAGCATACGAATTGTTGGCAAAGGGAAATGATAAATAGCACAAGTTGATGAGAACTAGGTCGTAAATTCATCAAGTAAAGCAGAAAATAGGAAATAATTACACATGCCCATAAAAAGCTAAATAATAAAATCGCAAAATAATGAGAATTACGCATTGAGAGGCGGACATAGCCTTTGCCAGAAAGTTCCAAATGCCCAAGGCAAGGGTAACATTAGACCGAAAAGTCAATCGGCTAATTGCAATCGCTTTAATGGGCAGAACTCCGGGCGCAAGCCATTCGAGATAGGAGAGGAAATTTGTTTTTCACCGCCGCCTGCGGCATTTCAGCCTCGGTGTTGACTTTTGTTGTATCTAGGGCCGACTATTACTTTTGTATTTATAGACAAACAACTGCCTGTGTTTTGGTTAAGCGCCTCAGAGCTACGAGGCGCATTCCAGGTAAATCACGAGTTCAGTTCAGTTACTGAACTCCGCACAAGACTTTTACTGCATAAATTTGGTCCAATAAAGGGATTGATGATATTCAGGCAGAAGAATTCAACTGATTGCCAGAGAATCTGTGCTTTTGTTTATGAATTCCAATTCATGGGCCAAAATGCTAATTTTAGATGGCACATGGAGCAGGGTTACAACACGCCTGCCCACCTTTTGTTGCCAAAAATTCTAAAGATGCGGCATTTCAAGCGTTAACCCTCTAAAGCAGCCATGGGCAGCCTTTGGCTCCTGCGGCTCCCAGTGCTCGCAAAAACAAAGAAAGGTGAGTGTCTGGAAAAAAGGGAATCCTCATGCCGGCTCCCAAGTTATATTATATTTTCAATTTTTTAATCGTTATAATTTCCCCCATAAGTGCAATGACATTTTCTTATAATACCTACTGTAATGACATGAGTCACCTTTAATCACCGATTTAATTGCTAAAAACCCAAAACAAGTCTTAAATTTTAGTACACCACCCGGGTTTCAGGGTTACGATCGTTTTGAACATAAAACAAACGCCCCGGGGAATGGGTTAATAAACAGAATTCCCTCGTTTCTTTAAATGCTTTTGACCTTCTCGGTTGCCGTTACCGAAACCTATAAATAAATAGACATTTCGAACGGGAAAATGGCAATGGGAGTCGGAGAATCCACCGAAAATCCATCAAGATGACAGGCAATTGGAATCGCCATTCAGGGGGTTACTTGCCAGGCGTTTCGTGTGGGTCAATGCCAATAGGAAAGTCGCGTGCAAAACGCTCTACAAGATCGAATACCCATTCTCGGGTTTCATATCTGGTTTGCACGATAAGCGCAGCAGCAGCAGCGGCAGCAGCAGCAGCAGCAACAATTTTGTTTACATTTTTTGGTGGGCCTTTTGTTGCTGGCTGTGCTGTGCTCGCGCTCGCGCTCGACAAGAGATTTTCTAATAAACCATTTTAGAACCGGTTTTCGGTTTGATTTTGTGAACGGTCTCAGTTTTTGTGGATGCCACACAGCTCCGAAGAGGATGACGCGCAGGCAGAAGAGGAAGAGAGAGCATCAAATTTCATGCCCCATACACACACACTGGCATACTACTATACACTGGAAATTGGGCAGAAAAGCTTGTTTTAAACAAAAAGCAAAGCGGCCGCTTTTGAGGGACAGAACAACGGGCGACAACACTCTCGGTCGGTCCGCTTGAATGGGCATTTTGGCAACAATAATCCTCGCACGGGGGTTGTTGCTCCATAGATTTTCGGTCAGAGATTAGCATACAGCACTCCCAACAAAGGCAACCACAAGTCCAGACGCTGGCCATAACAAACAACAATGGAGGTGTGGATACAATTGCCGGCGATAAACAAGTTTAATCAAAGGATGCGTTGCGTGGCCCGGCCCTCCTTCCCAGGCCAGCCCGCCAGTCCGCCAGCCCTTCCAGAGCTGAGCCTCCAGAGCCTCCTTCATATGAAGTCATAGTCATGAAATTTCAATGAGCCTTGAGTCCTAGATTCGGGTTTCAGTAAGCCTTGGGTATGCCAAGAGTTTGCTCATCATAATTATTGGAAAACCTTAGAGCCGTATTAATTTGTTCCCGCGGGACCTTGTTCTTGTATTGATCATTTTCTATTTAAAGATTGTATAATATATATTTGAATAGACATAGTAAAATGTCTGAGTGCCAAGTTAATTTATGTTTAGAATGCTTTCCAAATGGAATTTGCTTTAACTTATTGTCAAATTGTTTGCAATCTTTATTGTATAGGAAACTTAGGTTGCTATTGATATTAAAACAAATACAGTTACAAACTCACGAAGAGAGTATCTAAATTTAAGGGCCCACTGAATAATATTGTCATTACTTCTTATTGGCTCCTGAGAGCTATGAATATGAAGGGATTAAAGAAGAAATTTGCTTATTTCTAAAGTATTTCAACCGAGATTATGCGAGTTTTGGGTTTATTTTGAAGCATAGTTTTAGTTCTATGGGTTAAATAATATTGTCATTAGGGTTTATATAGATGCAAAATGTTGTATTGGCTAACAATCCCAAAGCAAGGGTCTTGAGAGCTATGAATACGAAGGCTAACTATCAAGTTTGTGTGTTTTTGAAAATCTGCTTAGATTAAAAAAGATAACCTATATTGCTATGCTTAGAAGGAAAACAAGGGAACAGAGTTATACTATATTTAGGCATAAAATGTTGTATTGGCTAACAATCCCAAATCAAGGTTCTTGAGAGCAATGAATACGAGAACTAAAGCTAAATAAGATACACTTTACGCCTTTGAAACCTGGTGGTAGTACCCGCGGTTTAAAAGCATTCGAATCCCCCTTTCTGGGGAAATCCTTGTGAAACATCCTGAAGAACTCACCTTCTATGCAGACCACATGGTCCCGAATGGACTGGGCTATCTGGGCATCGGCCAGGGGCAGCAGATCGATGAGCTCGTATATGGCGTAGATCGAGGGGTGGACGCTCTCGAAGCGCTGGATCTCCTGCCGGATGGCCAGCGAGTTGCTAATCAGCGGCTGTGGGGGCTGGGCCACCAGGACGGATGACCCGCCTCCCGTGGCAGCTGCGGGGGCGGCGGGGGGCGGGGCCAGGCCAGGACGCTGGCTTGGGTTCGGCAGCGGGAGGGGGTGGGGGATGGGAAGTGGTAGGGGAAGGGGAAGCGGAGTCTGGAGGTGATTGGGGGGAAGCTGTTGGGGATGCGGATGGGCCAGGGGGTGGGGATGGGGATGGTAGTTGCTCATGACGGGGGCGGAGAATTTAGAACGTTTTCAATCAATTTGAAGAGCGGAGGTGGCGCGGAGGGGCCGAGGAGCGCGCACGGAAAACACACGCAAAGAAACGCTAAACGATGGCACAAATTTCCCGAAAACGAAAACGACAAACGAGCGCAAGAGGGACGCACAACAACATTTTCCACTGACAGCCGAATTTTTGGGTCAGCAAAGCGCTGGCTCGGCGAATTCAGAGCATCGCTCGCGGCAATTGGCGAGTTTCGGGGCAAAACAATTCGGTTTAGTTTAACAGATCGATTTTGCACCTGCACAAACAATCAAAACACCTCGGATTGCGATACATGGCCAGCGTGACCGCGGGCGGACCGTTCAAATATACCGGACGGCGGGAAAGGTACTAAAAAGTCCTGAGCGCGAAACGGGCACACTTAGTGGTGGTTCTACGGCTGCAGGTGTTGCCACCAAGTTTGGAATATTTACGGAGCAATTTAAAAATTACTATATATAATATTTTATAAGGCTAGCTATATTTCTTGCTTAATGAAATATTTGGTTATTACTAAATAATTAAAAATAACTCGCTTGTGGCTTGCACTACCAGGGCTGGCGAAACACTGCATGTTGTGCCTATCGAACAATCGATAGTTGTGCGGCCTATGTCATAACATTGTTTTGTTGAGTTATTAAGCTTTTTCTTTATTTAAACTTGTTAATCATGGCTCAGAGCAGGCTAGAAAAGATCGGAACAATCTTCACCAGGTACGCACCACCCTCCACCCGGGAACCCCTCTTGCTTTCATTGATAATTCTGTGATTTTTCCTTGCAGGGTCCAGGGATTGCTCCGAGGAGGTGCTATGAAAGTGGAGGACAAGCCCATTTGGTACGACGTTTACGCCGCTTTCCCGCCCAAGGCCGAGCCCCGCTTCGACAGACCGGCCCCCGAGATCCCCCTGCGCAAGATCTTCTACGCCGAGGATGTGGTCCGGGCGTAGGTATCCCTCAGATTCAGACTCAAGAACCCCTCTAACCTCTTGATCCGTTTAGGCGGCTGCACAAGCAGAACAGGCCCCAGGAGACGATAGCCCTGCTGGACCATCGGCGCACCACCCAGTCGCAGCAGTTCGTGCAGATCTACGAGAACTTGAGGGCCCAGGGCGCCCTGGACGAGCAGAAGATCTACGAAACGGCCCTGGACCTGCTCGCCGAGCAGCGGCAGCAATCGCGTCTGGAAGCGACCCCGGAGGAGACGGCGCCCGAGCAGGATACGGAGGCCAAGAGCCAGCTGCTCAGCGACTTCAAAGAGGCAACCAAAGCCGCCGCCGGCGCCCCCCCTGCGGCGACCCAGAGAGGGAAAAAGGAAACCAGCGTGGGCATCAACATAGACAGCTTGTTCAAGGATTAGGCGACTCTTTTTTTTATGTAGAAACTTAAAATAGAAACTTGGAACGCTTCAAACGGCCAGGGCATCGTTCTGGGACTCGTGGCTGAGCTGGGTCTGCAGGTTGGAGAGCTTGTTCTTCAGCACCTGCACGCCCATCACCACAATATTCTCGGGCTTGAGGGCGCCGGACGACTCCACGTTGAAGAAGAACTTGTTGGGCTTGGCCTCCCAGTTGTAGGGCGCCTCGTACAGCTCGTCCTCCAGCTCGGTGTGCTCGCTCTTGGGCCACTCGTCCGGCTTGGGATAGAGGGTGTGGCGCATGCAGTTGTCCGGATCGTATTCGAAGCAAACGCCCGCAGTGGGATTCCATTTGGCGTGCTCCTTGCCGAAGCCCTTCTTGGCGTAGGCGCGCAGCTTGAGCTCCTGGCCCTTGCGCAGCTTGATGATGAGAATCTCGTCGTTGCTCTCGCCGTACTCGTTGTCCTCGTCGCCCTGGTTGCGCGACGTCACCGGCAGCACCTTGGCATTGCTCGACTTGAGGTCGGCGGTGGTCACGTGGCGCGTCTGCTCCTCGTTGCACTTGACGTCCAGGGTGAACTCGACGCTGCACTCGGGGCAGAAGTCCAGGCAGATGCAGTCGCGGGTGTACTGCAGCCGCTCGACAACGTCGTCGGAGATCAGCGGTATGAGGCCGATGCGGTGGGCCAGGAACTCGTCGGAGAGCACCGTCGAGTTCGCCTCCAGCTGCACCCAGTCGATGGCCAGGGTCGGGGTCTCGGCGATGAAGACGCGCCGCAGGCTGTTGGCCACACTCAGCTCGGTGTCCTCCAGGACGAACTTGACATTGTCGTCGGTCAGTTCGGTGATCTGCACGGACGGCTGGTTGGCGTAGGGCATACTTGCGGCGTTCTTTTGGCAACAACGAAAGCAAAGCAAGCAAGCCAAACAAAAGTCACATACGCTCTCCAAATGCAGTGCTGAAGAATGCGCAAGAGAGCAGTGTTGAAGAACGGTATTGGTTAGCCGGCTAATTTTGCAGGGCTGCAGTACAATGTTTTGAGGTAGACTGCAAGCAGTTCTTTACATCGGTTTTAAAATAGCTTACAGCGTTTTTTCCGCAACCATAAAACAACTGTAGGCCAAAACTTCTAAGCCAACAGGGCTGAATAACAAACAAAAGCGCTGAAGCTTTGCTAAGCAGGGCTGCTGGATAATTTGTCAAAAACTTGCCAAGGAATTCGTTACTTTTTTGAATCAAAAAAGGTTTTGAATGCACTGCAAGTCCCTTGCCAAGCAGGGTACTGTTTGACAAAAGAGGACACTGCTTGGCAAAGTAGTGCATCGGCTATAACTTTAATTGGCCGTATCTCCTATATTTATTGTCCGATCTGAATGTTATTTTGCAAATATGTGTAAGATGTTTAGCAAAATTTTGACTCTGGCTTTTACCATCTGGAAGTTAGTTTTTTTTTTTAATTTTAAAGGCGAAAAAGGGGCGTGGCAAAATTCGAAAACACCATTATCTGCGTAGATGTTAAACGAACCTAATGCAAATACTCCAGACACCAAAATTTCCACAAATTTTTCTATAGCTCTTATTTTGTCCACGTTATGGTCAAATATGTCAAAGCTAATACAGTTTAACGCAAATGGGGAGGCGGAGAGGGGTGTGACAAAAATATGAAAATTAAATTATCTGCGTATTGGTTAAAAGAACTTAATGCAAAAAGAATTATGTATCTAACTACTATTTTGTCCAAGTTGTCACAAATGTCGAAACAAATACAGTTTTATGCATACTGCAAGAATATATATAGTATACTTTATGGGGTCAGAGGCGTATCCTGCTGCCTGTTGAATACACTTGCACAAAATTTATATACCAATTAATATATCATTTGTACCTTAATGTTACATGGTATAAATAGTAATACATGGAAAAAGAACACCGAAAGAATAATGTTTTAAACAATTACTAAAGAATTTGTAAATTTTTAAAAAGCCTGCCGCACAAGTAAATATACAAAAATTTACTTAAAATTTATCGTTCTGCATTTTTTGTTTTATACATTTAAATGGTTCTGAAAACATATTTCACAACTCCAGACACCACAATTTCCACGAACAACACACAGACAGTTCACATCACGTTCACATTTTCTCACGGGCTAAAGCAACACGTAAATTCGTTACATCATCGTTATTTTCAGTTGAAAACATTCCCTACTCTTAGCTTTCAAGCTGATGCAACTGTAGCTAATGATACTTCATATGCAAGCCCCAGATGATTTTCCAAGACAGATCGATTACAGCGTCAATATTTTGAAGATTGAAGGCGGTGAGGTGACGGCTGCCAGCTGTCAAATCCGAAATCTGGCGATTTCATAATTTCCAATACAATGATTGGTAGTTGAGCTGTAAATAAAGAAGTTTTTTTTTTTCTTTTCTCGCTCTAACATTACATTACCTTTTATCGAAGGTCAATACGCATTGTAAGCATGACAAAAGGATTGGGCATTTGTTGATTTAATTCTTGCTGTTTCCGCTCCCTCAAATCATTTCCGTAAAAAAGGATTGATCATTTTTATATATGCTCTGTTTGCCGTTTCCGTTCTCAATCCGGTGGTGCTCAAAAACGGATTGGGTAAACATAAAGGTTTCCTTCGAGTCGTTGACAGCCACTCACAATTTAGAAACGGATTGGGCATATGTATTCTATCTCTGGTAATTGATGATTTCGTTCTTGCTGTTGACGCTGGCGTCGATGCTTCAGTCCCTTCCAAATCAAAGTTCAAGAACGGATTGTTATCCTCTAGCTTCTCTCGAGTGAATGGCGGTACGGTTGTATCCCGAAACGGATTGGAAAAACTCACATATCTTCGAGTTGTTTTCCTCGTTGTATATATAAACGGATTTGTCATTATTATTCCATCTCTGGTTGTGGAAGACTTCAAAAACGGATTGGGGAAACATAAAGGCTCCCTGCGCGTTGTTGACACCCACTCACAATTTAGAAACGGATTGGGCATATGTATTCTATCTCTGGTAATTGATGATTTCGTTCTTGCTGTTGTCGCTGGCATCGATGGTTCAGTCCATCCCAAATCAAAGTCCAAAAACGGGTTGTCATCCTCTAGCTTTTCCCGAGTGAATGGCATTTCGGTTGTGTCCTCAAACGGATTGTAAAAACTCCCATGTCTTCGAGTTGTTTTCCTCGTTGTTGCATATTCGAAGATATTGGGAATACTTAGCGGTTCTCCTGTTGATTTCGTTGTTGCAAAATCGCCAAACGGATTCGGAACAGTGATCGCCGCTCTTGTTGTTTTTAAACTTGTATCTCCAAAGATATTGGGAATACTTAGCGGTTCTCCTGTTGATTTCGTTGTTGCAAAATCGCCAAACGGATTCGGAACTGTGATCGCCGATCTTGTTGTTTTTAAACTTGTATCTCCAAAGATATTGGGAATGCTTAGCGGTTCTCCTGTTGATTTCGTTGTTGCAAAATCGCCAAACGGATTCGGAACTGTGATCGCCGCTCTTGTTGTTTTTGAACTGGATTTCGTTGTATCTCCGAAGATATTGGGAATACTTAGCGGTTCTCCGGTTGATTTCGTTGTTGCAAAATCGCCAAACGGATTCGGAACAGTGATCGCCGCTCTTGTTGTTTTTGAACTGGATTTCGTTGTATCTCCGAAGATACTGGGAATACTTAGCGGTTCTCCTGTTGATTTCGTTGTTGCAAAATCGCCAAACGGATTCGGAACTGTGATTGCCGCTCTTGTTGTTTTTAAACTTGTATCTCCGAAGATATTGGGAATACTTAGCGGTTCTCCTGTTGATTTCGTTGTTGCAAAATCGCCAAACGGATTCGGAACTGTGATCGCCGCTCTTGTTGTTTTTAAACTCGATTTCGTTGTATCTCCGAAGATATTGGGAATGCTTAGCGGTTCTCGTGTTGATTTCGTTGATGCAAAATCGCCAAACGGATTAGGAACTGTGATCGCCGCTCTTGTTGTTTTTAAACGTGATTTCGTTGTATCTCCAAAGATATTGGGAATACTTATCGGTTTTCCTGTTGATTTTGTTGATGCAAAATCGCCAAACGGATTGGGCACTGTGATCGCCGCTCTTGTTGTTTTTAAACTTGATTTTGTTGTATCTCCGAAGATATTGGGAATGCTTAGAGGTTCTCGTGTTGATTTCGTTGATGCAAAATCGCCAAACGGATTCGGAACAGTGATTGCCGCTCTTGTTGTTTTTAAACTTGTATCTCCAAAGATATTGGGAATACTTAGCGATTTTCCTGTTGATTTCGTTATTGAATAATCGCCAAACGGATTCGGAACTGTGATCGCCGCTCTTGTTGTTTTTAAACTTGTATCTCCAAAGATATTGGGAATACTTATCGGTTCTCCTGTTGATTTCGTTGTTGCAAAATCGCCAAACGGATTTGTAACTGTGATCGCCGATCTAGTTGTTTTTAAACTTGTTTCTCCAAAGATATTGGGAATACTTAGCGGTTCTCCTGTTGATTTCGTTATTGAATAATCCCCAAACGGATTTGTAACTGTGATCGCCGCTCTTGTTGTTTTTAAACTTGTATCTCCAAAGATATTGGGAATACTTAGCGGTTCTCCGGTTGATTTCGTTGTTGCAAAATCGCCAAACGGATTTGTAACTGTGATCGCCGATCTTGTTGTTTTTAAGCTTGTATCTCCGAAGATATTGGGAATACTGAGCGGTTCGCCTGTTGATTTCGTTGTTGCAAAATCGCCAAACGGATTCGGAACTGTGATCGCCGATCTTGTTGTTTTTAAACTTGTATCTCCGAAGATATTGGGAATACTTAGCGGTTCTCCTGTTGATTTCGTTATTGAATAATCCCCAAACGGATTTGTAACTGTGATCGCCGATCTTGTTGTTTTTAAACTTGTATCTCCAAAGATATTGGGAATACTTAGCGGTTCTCCTGTTGATTTCGTTGATGAAACATCGCCAAACGGATTAGGAACTGTGATTGCCGCTCTTGTTGTTTTTAAACTGGATCTCGTTTTATCTGCAAAGATATTAGGAATAGTTAGCAGCTCTCTTTTTGATTTTGTTAATTACGTCGTCACCGTAGATGTTGGGAATAGTTAAAGGCCCGCTTGTCTTCGTTCCGCCAAACAGATTCGAAACTGTGAATGGCTCTCTTGTTGTTTTTAAAATGGATTTAGTTGTATCGCCAAAGATATTTGGAATAGTTAGAGGCCCTCTCGTTGATTTCGTGGTCTTCGTTCTGCCAAACAAATTCGAAACTGTGATTGGCATTCTTGTTGTTTTTAAAGTGGATTTAGTTGTATCGCCAAAGATATTTGGAATAGTTAGAGGCCCTTTTGTTGATTTCGTGGTCTCCGTTTCACCAAACAGATTCGAAACTGTGATTGGCATTCTTGTTGTTTTTAAAGTGGATTTAGTTGTATCGCCAAAGATATTTGGAATAGTTAGAGGCCCTTTTGTTGATTTCGTGGTCTCCGTTTCNAACATCGCCAAACGGATTAGGAACTGTGATCGCCGATCTTGTTGTTTTTAAACTTGTATCTACGAAGATATTGGGAATACTTAGCGGTTCTCCTGTTGATTTCGTTGATGAAACATCGCCAAACGGATTAGGAACTGTGATTGCCGCTCTTGTTGTTTTTAAACTTGTATCTCCAAAGATATTGGGAATACTTAGCGGTTCTCCGGTTGATTTCGTTGTTTCAAAATCGCCAAACGGATTTGTAACTGTGATGGCCGATCTTGTTGTTTTTAAACTTGTATCTCCGAAGATATTGGGAATACTGAGCGGTTTTCCTGTTGATTTCGTTATTGCAAAATCGCCAAACGGATTTGTAACTGTGATCGCCGATCTTGTTGTTTTTAAGCTTGTATCTCCAAAGATATTGGGAATACTGAGCGGTTCTCCTGTTGATTTCGTTGTTGCAAAATCGCCAAACGGATTCGGAACTGTGATCTCCTCTCTTGTTGTTTTTAAACTTGTATCTCCGAAGATATTGGGAATACTGAGCGGTTCTTCTGTTGATTTCGTTGTTGCAAAATCGCCAAACGGATTTGTAACTGTGATCGCCGATCTTGTTGTTTTTAAACTTGTATCTCCGAAGATATTGGGAATACTTAGCGGTTCTCCTGTTGATTTCGTTGATGAAACATCGCCAAACGGATTAGGAACTGTGATCGCCGATCTTGTTGTTTTTAAGCTTGTATCTCCGAAGATATTGGGAATACTGAGCGGTTCTCCTGTTGATTTCGTTGTTGCAAAATCGCCAAACGGATTTGTAACTGTGAT